>JAEAOA010000761.1:1120000-1720000 GCA_016746295.1 Potamilus streckersoni
AAACTCTTAATTATACAAGGATGTTAGATACTGACCTTTAGATAGGAATTAATAATTCATTAACAGGTCAACAGTGTATACACATAATCATCTTAACCGCTAGTCGTTAGAGCGTCCGCCTCAGATGCTGGAGGTCGTGGGTTCGATCCCCGGTTGAGTCATACTAAAGACATACAAATATGGTACTAATATCAGCCTCGCATGACGCTCAACATTAAGAGGTTAGTGTTAGGACTGGTCGGCCTGGTGTCAGGATGATTTGACTGGATGGGACATCATGCTACATGTCTGCGGCATGAAACCCCAGTGCTAGGCATCACTACAAATTGCCACACTGCAGACATCGTTGCGATATGATTGAAAAATTGTTAAAGCTACGTTAAAAATCACAAATAACAAACACATCAAACCCATAATCACTTCAACTACAACGCCATCTAACCTTATAGAAAATACAGCTTGTCAATGAAAATCAATTAACTGGTAAATAAGGTTAGTACTTTATAATTAATTCTTGAAAACATCTTGGTTACCACCACCAAACGTGATAACAGTCACGTATGCAAAAACTCCCATCGTAACCCTCACAGATCAGTGCCATTCACATAATTTAAACTAATTTTTACTTTGCAAATCCTAGCATTCTACAAGCAACTTCCGCTTCACGATTGCTAAATTGGTCATCACAGACTCTTCCCCATGTGCCATTGAACTGGACTTCTAGAATTCCTTTGTTGCTTGTACCATTAACAAGTCGTGCTGTCAGTGTAAGGGCTGTAACAATCAAAATGCCTTTTTTTAAAACAATTACATTCTGAATGAGAAAATGTTCATAAAACTAAAGCCGTGATCAATATTGTGGTTATCCCTTTATTGTGCTTATTTGAGCTAGTTAAAATGAGTACTTGAGCCGGATGATAACATGTCTTGAAACTTGGGCAATTTTAATGCACAATGAATGGAAGCAAGAAAGAACATAAAAGATGTCAAAAAAGAAAACAATAGTACTTTATGTTTTATTCACAAATAAACATATACATACATATTCATACACATGCATATGGTGGTACATAAAGTAAAAATTACAAGTCAATACAATTGAAATTTCATCTTCAAATTCAATTAATACGTTTCTTTTTATCTCTAATTATTTTGTATTCACCACAAGATTTTAGAAGCAAATCATTCGGACCAATAGATAATTGTCTTAAAACTTGACACAAATCTTTCGCTTATTCAAGATTATCTTTATTGCATTATCATTGTATAAATGAAACATTCATAATTCTAGTTTGATTCATGAAACTTTGCCAATTGAGGAATAGGGCTAATTAAATGCTTTCCCTTTAATCATCTTAATATATAATTAGCCCGGTGTAATAATAGATTTTCATAAATATAGTTCGACATAACACAATACTTACTTGTCTGCCCCACTGTTTGTCGTAACAGCAATACGACTGTAACATAAATACATAGTTTAGGCAGACGTTGACAAGGCTACACATTCCTGGAATAGGTGCATTCATCCTTTTACAATAATTGTAAACAATAATGCCAATATATCTCTAACATCTAAAATGATTTACGAAAGTCAAAGTAAAACCATTTGAGATTAACCATATATTTCAGCTAGAAATATATCACAATTTATTACCTTAGATTAAATTAGCATGTGGTGTAAATTTATCTGTCAAAATCTCTAGGAAGTAAATTATGATTTTAAATTAATTTTGTATGCGATTAGATAAAAATAACTCTGAAACAAATACCCAGCTATAATTATGTATTAGCAATAACAATAGCAATTATCATCCATTCTCTCTTCAAATTAGCGGAAGATATAGCAACATTTGATGTAATCTAGCACTTTATGCTGAAAAATAATCCATATTAGTATTAAAAGATAATGCGTATTAGTATTATACCACTGTTTACTGATCTAGGATTTCTTCAAACAACCCACATTAAAGTCTAGGATAATGCAATTATTGATATAAACCGCCTTGTCAATTTTTTAAACAGAATGTAGCCGTCTTTAACTGTTGGCAATTATTGATGTTTAATATGTGGTAATATATTCTAAAATTACTAACGTCAGCTAGCAGGAAAGAATTACAGAAACTTGATATATAGAATTTATAGAGATATTTTGGAACAAGTATATATTACATCACATGATATAATCTCCACAGAGAAGGTAAGAAAAAATTATATTACCAGATACCAACGCCACAACTGCGGCATTCATCCAGGGGAAATGAAGATTCTTCATGCCGGTTTCGTTATTTAAAAGTGAATAATAAAACACGGAAACTCCGAAGGTGACACACAGAGGTTATTAACAATAATGTCACAAACTATAGGTATCTACACTATGATAAGGCGGCGTGTTTAGTACAAAAGAGGCATGACTTATCAAACCCACAGGACATGATGACAACATTACATTATGGTCTAAGTTCAAACTTCTAAGCAGGTGACAATATGACAGAAATTTACAGAATTTAGGACCAAACAAGATATAAAGAATCTATATGTTGAACAATATTTGCCAGGTATACATGCATCAATGCATGAACGCAGACACACACAGCATCTCACAGTCCTCGTTCAAGTATTGAATGTATGAATATACCAATGTCATTGTGAAAAACGATATAACTGATTGATCCATGTATGTATTATATATTTAATTTGTAATGTGTAATAGAAATTTTTCCCAAATGAGGTAAGATCTTTGGCCTACAAGTATAATGTCATCTCTGTAAGCAACATATCATATAGATAATTTATATCGATCCTTCTAGATTATATTTTGAGATTACTATTTGCAGATCAACACTTGATTCACGAAACTATTTTATTCTCTGTGGAAATACTTGTGTACCTGATGTATGACACGTTCTTTACTACAATTTAATTAAAATATCTTATCATGTTGATAACTTGTAGTGTTCACGAATGAACCTATTACCCAGATTAGTATCCTCTCAGTGTCTTAAAAGTTTATATTAAGATTGTTTATTTTTAAATTTTAGGGATCGACATGAAAAATCTGCACCTGGTGCAAAGTTAAAGGACTGACAAACAGCTGTCGACTGAGTGAAGTAGTCAACTTGAATGTAGTGCGTGATTATATACACTAAATACAAGAGCAAACATTCGCGTGAAAGCATTCCAAAAGTGGATGCGGACATAATCACCGAATCATCAGTGGACTCATATAATCCTCTATCACATTGAGTTTCAGAAACAAATACTACAATACAGATACCCTCAGCTCCATGTTTAAAATGGTATGTTGCAAGCGCAACTCGTCACTGCAAAGACAAATGCCGATGTAGAATATGTTGAGTACTAAACACAGGAACTAAATGAGGACCACTTTAGAAATTCCAAGCTCAGACATTACCTTGAGTGTGATGTTTTGCTTTGCATTAAAGGTTTATCATACCATGCTACATGAGCCATGCAGCACAACGTGACCACTCTTTTGCCATCAAAAGCGATGCTGTTCGTGTGCCATGGCGTTATCAGAGACTATAGATGCAGCATGATATTCTGCTATACTAACAAAACTGATGCCATGCGTTTCCGTACATACGAATCTCATCCATGCACTATAATTCTGAATACCACAAAAGTATACAGATGTATAAATGAAACAAGATTGTTCGCTTCTTGTGCCTTGCCTGGCTTTTGTGACTTTGAATGTCGACCCAAGACGTCAAAACTCAGAACCAAAAATGAATGAATACCGAGTACCACAAATGTTAGCAAGACCTTAGTTTGTCTATTTTGGAAGATGAGACCAAATACATTGATTCAGCTGTAATGTTAAGATCCACGATTAGAGCACTATGTAACAAGATAACCAACTTTGGATTTAGGATTAATAACAAAACACTGTTGATAGCAACAAAAATACAACATTTAATGATGTATGATTTAAATGAAAAACGAAATAAGATTACGTGCGTTTATGGGTCCAAATATTAGACAAATTCAAATATATAAATATGATCTTATACGGTACAAAAGAACGATTAACGATGTATCACAAAATGAAAAGTATGAGTTTTACTTAACTGCAAAATAAATGAAGTATTAAATCAAAATTTTGAACTGATAGTTTACTCAAATAGAAAAACAAATTTATCCACTCAAAATAGTGAAATAATATTTTACTCTCTGAAAATAGTGAACGGATATTTTACTTAAATCGTACAATGATACTAAGGCAGATAAAACAATATATCTTGTCAACTTCCTAAATAATGGGTATAACGAGACCCCGAAATTAGCCCAGGGTCAAAAGATTATATGTATGAAGGAATACAAAAACTCCATCAACATTACACTTTGCTACCAGTCAATCAAGCAAAGATTATAGGCAGTCACCGACCACCATTCATTTCTAGGTAAAACAAGGAATTAGCGCCACTCACTTTGGTCTGCAACGCCCCATCATCTGCTCCTTGACCAGCAACATACTTTACTCAGATGCACAGCCGTCGTTCAGCCAGCTCCGTTGCCAGATGCATCATCAGCTTCACGGCCGCTATGTCCAGCAACACAACCGTGATAGTCAACTTCCACGGTCATCTCCACAGCTGTTACCTCGTCATCAATGACCACCATGGTCAGCTCCACACTTACTGTCATCTCCGATCTCCACGGATAAGCTCCACAGCTACCAATTCTATTCACCATGGTTATCTCAAACAAGAATAGAAAATATTAACATACTATGCATGTAGAAGCTAGATAAGTATGAAAATAAACTTTGCAGTATAATAGTTATATATTACAATATACATAAATAAATAAATGACATACGTCTACAGCTGGAGATATGTAGGTCTCTAAGTAGACAACCGACTGACAAAACGTTCCATAATGTGTCGACTTCATTTTACTGTGAAGGATTTTTACATAGACAATGTAGTTTTATATCGCCTGTGCAGTTCTGTATTCGGGTTTTCCTATCGAAAGCACTTCGAGCGTGCGGATAAACCGAACGTACAGTTTCGAAGTATTATAGAATATACATCAATCACCCTCGAGTATTGTGGTACACAGGAAACTAAACCAGAGTACGTATATTTAATAAAGAAATATATTTTTTGCAATTCCGTGACACATCAAGATATATCTTTTCTGGATAGTCTCTCTTTTGTTACTACCATTCCTTAGTGGGTCACGATTATTACCCCTAGTTTGTATCCTGTGCTAGAAAAACACATTTACAAAGAGAACGTATAGATTCAAGTCAAACGCAAAGAACGCTTATATTCGTCACGGAATACACGTTTAAGTTAGTGATTTCTGAAGTTGTCTGATGGTCAGATATAAATCCACAACGAACGACTCAGAACAATCTCGATGCCGCAACTTCTGCTACAAAGTTAAATATAACAACGAATCCATCAATAGGTTGGATGTTTACAAGAATACAACAACTTGTTTTCAAGAAGTGTTGCCTGGAGAACAATAACTGTCTTAACTCGTTTGCTGCTGGAGTGTTGTAGTTCACAATAATATTCAAAGAAATAAATTTCATAAAAGCTGTCGAGCATACTTTTCCATTGTATATATGTGTGAGGTAATAGCCAGGTACATTTCTAATACACTCACTTGTGAAAGTTAACTTCAGCCACTTGTAATTGCCCGACCTTTTCAAGAACATGATTGGCCGAAAAAGAAAATGCAACACGAAAGCAAAAAACACATTTCTTGCTCCTCTTGCTATTGATATCTAACGCTTATGTCCTGATCTGTTTAGCAGTTATGTCGTTGTTGAATTAGCAGCCAGTGTTTTTAGTAACCATTGCTGTATTTACAACTGATGATGTATTATCTTGGACAGCATGATGATCCGTTGGCAATATGGGCCTCATCATTTCAAGTATATCATCTTTTTTAATACTATTTGGTAAAACAGATTAAATCAGAACATTGCTCATTGTTCAAACTTGTGTATAGCAAAATATGCTAGATACCATTTACGTGATATGCAATCTGACATCCTCTCTTAAATAATAATTTCGGAGCCCCGAGTGGCCGAGTGGTCTAAAGCGCTGTCCGTTACGGATCACTGCCATCTCACCTCTGTCTGCGTGTGTTAGAGTCTAGGATTCGGCGAATGTGGATATGTGAGAAAGCATGCCAGTAGCTTCTCGTGGGTCGGTGGTTCTTTTCGGTGATTTCCAGGCTTCTTCCTCCACCATTAATACTGGCCGCCATGAATAGCCTATCATGTGCTGAAAAATGGCGTTAAGCCCAACAACAACAACAACAACAATAACTTAAATAATAATTTCAAAGCACTATGGCAATAATTATTCTGTTATATCGTTTATACCTACTTGAGCAAACTGACCAAATCCCTAGCTCTTTTGCTATTAGTAGATCTTGGAACTATTCCAAGTAGTAGATAACGATTGCAGACTCTAGTCAAAATCCTTTAGTGAATTTTTATAATCCTCAAAATATTAAATTCTGGCTATATTATTGGTGCACAGGTAAGTATTGATTACCTAACTAGACTTCAGGTAATTGGCCCCAATCTACCATTATTATAAGAAATAGTTCGTAAAATGCAGGAAATTGAAGTTGAGAAGCTGGTATGTCTGAATTGGTTTTCTAACAATTTAACAAGGGTGAAACTATCTGCAGCATTTAAAAATCATTATGATTTAAGAGATTTTGCAACTTATTAACTCCTGTTACGTGACGAGGTTTCGTACTCAGTAAGAAAGATAAGAGTGAACGCCAACAAGCTTTACACATTTTAACAAAACAATTTATTTCCCTAGACAACAATGCAAATATTCGAAAATATGACTTATAACCTGTGAATAATATCCAAGAATGTGATCATAAGAATGAAGACACAACTCCTATCACTAAATAGTCCTAAAATAATCCAGGTTCGAATCCCGAATACGTACAAATATGGAAGGCGATGACGTCAGATGTGGACCAATGTATGAATAATAATAATTCCTGACTTTAATCACAGTCTTTCTTTCCGAATAATTCAAGAATAAATTTACTTGAATATCTTTCAGAATTCTTTTTGAAAAATCAACTTGTTGAGTTTCCAGGGGAATACATTATTAAGTCCAAAATTAGTCGAATAGCAAACTATCTTGGCACCAAATTGAAAAATAGACCTTGTTCGTTCCCTGTTTTGAATGACTCTGTCCGAAAAATATTAAGACTGCGTATTTAGAACCCCAATGCCTCATTTGAAGTCTCGCGAGTTTGGTTATGAGGTCTCTTACTACTCTAATTTTCTCACGCAGGCCAAAGTCACTCCACTTAAAAACCGATCATAAAATAAGTTGTTTACAAACAGTGATCACGCGAAGAAGGTGTTCCCGTGATACTGACCAATCATGTTCACTTCCCGTTCACACTTTTACCAGGCTAAGGGGGCAGGGTCCAGTATTTATGTACAAATTTAATGCCGCAATCAGTGACCTAGTACAAAAAATCATAAAAAATCAAATACACAAGTGAGGTCAAGAATGTCCACATTTTGAGATACCTATATTAAAACAAAGCATAAAAATATTATCCACTTGACCAGAGAAGTCAGTGGCAGTTCATAGCAGAAGAAGTTTATGCACCCCAACCCCAAATTTATACCTGCAATTTTCATGTCCGAAGGTCATTTTTGACACCATGTGGTACTCGCAGTGCAAACACAAGCCCATTTCCTAGATTACAATTCTGCCAAACAGTGTGTACTAAACAGGCTGATGCAGTTGAAAATAGTTGTCATCCAAGCCGTTTTTGAGATATGCTCCTTGTCCCAAACCCACATGTTTACTGTTACGAGAGGCTAGCTCTTCTTCGTAGACAACTATTGGTATTTCACTATCAACATATTGCAGAGTAACTATGGAAGGTGTACATGCCTGACATCAATTTCAAGAGCAACACAAGCCCGAAACACCTAGCTCACAAATATATCCATATATTTAATTAGTAGACAATAATTGCTGAAAAAGTCACACCATAGCCTTAAGTTAAGAAATTTGCCAGGGCCAAAATACGAAACTGTACCCTGCCTCCTAAGAGTGAACGAATGATAATTCGCACGCATGACTTCTTCGTCGTAAGTAAACAAACTTTGTGATAAAAATATATCTCACTACTAAAAATAGAAGCCCGAATCGGAGAAAACTATTAATTGCAATTAAATACAAAAAATAAACATGAAATAAAAAGAAGTTTTAACCTTATACACAAGCAATTTAAACACATACGCGTCGGTATTTTAACAGTTTGTTTAACATGAGCATGTGGCTACATCAGAAAGCTGTGATTGCATTTTCTCGCCCACGAAACTGAGAAATCTAGCTGTTTTTTCTAACTTTACTCTTTCTTATCTCAGTCTAGTAATCTCAGACCAGTCGTCTGACTCAAGGCATCCACACGCTCGGGACTACTTTAAAAACAACCATATTGACTTCGGCTGTGCCTGACATAGTTATTCTAAAATCAAACAACAAATATAATACAAAAACATAGTAACTTAAGATGAATCCATATTTGCGAACACCCCATTTAAAGCATTTCCAGGGAGACAAACACACACACGCACACGATGTCGAGCTTTTTTGTGTTACGTAGTTTGTTCCACACAGCATGGTCAAATGTATTCTCTATGTAGCCCTTGCTCAGTAGATTTTCAGGTCAGCGTCATTAAATGTAGCTAAAACGCCCTAACCAGTTTTAAATACTTCGTGTGAAACAAATTATATATACTGTTAGCTATATTATTTAATGACGCTGACCTGAAAAGTGACTGTGCTAGAGATATGAGCAAATTCTTAATGTTGTTTGAAATGAACTATGACATAAAATACTGAGCCATGCACATAGACTATAGACCCATACACTCCATAGCCTCCCAGCTCTTTTACCAACTATAGAAAACTTAGTATCAGCCACAAATTTGTTATGTCAGACATGTTTATTCTAATTTTATTACGCATCTCCATTGTGCGTCAGTTGACAAAAACATATGCGTACAATATTTAATGACAAATAATGCACTTAAAACCAGCCATAAGGAATCACTTATCCGTCAAACCATTAATCCATAAGCAAATTTAACTGTAGCACTTGGCATATTTAAAAGACAGAAAACAAATTTTCAAATAGTCCGTGAACTTGAAAGTTTAGTACATGGTTATCCGCTAGGGTCTGGCTTGGAGGGTATTTTATTGAAAAGGTTAATTTTACAATTAATATTGACAACACAAGATTGATACAGTTTCACAGCCTCTTCTAATTACACATGAAAAATCTAATGCAACATGTTACTCTTCGTTATTGTTTGTACTAAGTATAACTACATTATTGCTGAGTACACGATATCGTTTCATTATTTACAATATAACTTTTCAAAATTGGAACTGATCAAAATTAAACAGTTTATTGTATTAATATTAGTTATTTATTGTGAATTTCATATAACATCCATATGTTAAATGTGATAGTACTTCTTACTATGCGACGTTTTATGTTATATTTCTTTGCTCAGGCGTATAAACTGCGTACTTCGGATGTAACTGTATAACCATATCCCTCATTAACATATTGGTATTAATGAGCCGCATTTAAACTTTTGGATGTGAACTATATTACACTACTGAAGAGTTCGTTTTACTTTAAAGGAAAATATTGGGTGAGAAAAATAATGTATGTTTTGAATTTGGACCGAGACAAACATCCCAGTAGCGGGGTTACATTATAAGTCTCCCATTCGGCAAGCATCATGGGGAAATAAATAATGTAACTCCTTGCCTGGTATTTCCTTCTCTCGGTCTGTACCACAACATAGCTTCTATATGCATTTTTTCGTAATATGCGAAGAAGTTTTTATAATATTAGAATTGGTAAATATGAAATAATTTTTTATGTTTGCTGTTTCTAAGTGTGAACGATTTAGTAAGAATAGTGGAGAAGTAGATTGTTTGATACAGAACAGAGCCAACGTCATGATTCTTTTGCCTCTGATGATATGTTTTATGCTTAAAGTCAAAATCCCTTATTTTGTATAGGATCAAGACTAGACTATTATGATTTACAAATGGTCCGTACACCGTCAACCAATCTGCTTCCCAATCTATGATGGCAACGATTCGTGTTAAACCCAATTGGACAGTTGTCGCTAAAGTATCTAATGTGAGAATGGAAGAATGTTTACAGTCATACTCAAGCCCGAATAATTAAATCACCTCCACAACAGGAATTAGCTGATGACATTGCAAATTTTTCTTGATTTGAGGATGTTAGAAGAGCTGTCCTCTGCACATTTCTAAACTCATTTTAAGATTATCAATAGTTGACATTCGATATTTGATAGCATATGGTAAATCTGGAAATATCTGATTTATGAACATATTGCATAATCTCACAGGTATATCAGAAACGCGAAAATTACAAATATCCACGTTACTTTAATATATGGAAGGGTATACTTCGAGTAAGACCTACATGAATGGCTGATTTCGTTTTTGACAGTGTTTGATATACCGATTATTAAAATGACGGATTAAAAGCCGTTAAATAATATTTAGCTGATGTATAATGATAAATGATTTTTTTTCAAGTCTTATTAGACACCTATGATATATACATGCAATTCAAATCTGCAATCTAAAACCAATATCGCAGCACAAAAGTAAATTATACTCAGACGGATATAATAGAAATATCGAATCACCCGATACCTCCCTAATTTTAAATAAATAAATATTCGTACATAAACGTTACCTTAATGAAAAGGTAGTATAATATTATTTTTTCACATGACTCCAACATCCTCTAAATGATTACAATTGTTGCTTGTTTTATAAGACCACACATCTAGATTTGCTTCTGCCCCTGTGAAGTCAATAGTATCTGGAAGTATAGGATCATTTCCTTGACCAAACTGGGAATTACCTAATGCAATGGCACTACTTCTGTAATGCATGCAAATATCACGATACAAAAGCTTGACTAGCATAAATAAACCATTTCATACATATTATAATGTGAAAATATATATTTGTGAACGTGAATCAATATGATATGCGTTTCTACCTCAAATACTGAATGAAACTAAAATTCGTGTTTTTCAGTAGCCTGGATAGAAAACCGTATCGGACACCACAGTTAATTGTCAATTGAAAATGTCTGAAATAATGACAATGTTACGAACACGTGACCTATTTTAAAAGCGTCACATTTATTTTCCCCCAGTTAAAAGATGTCTTTCAACAAGTCATTTGAGTTTCTAATTTTCATGAATGTAGCACAGGCATTTAAAGAGGTAAACATGGGAATGTTTCCATACAGGAAAAGAAATGAACCATGTGGATGGTGAATTGCACACGTCAATTAAGGATTATTAATTTTACAAGATCTAGTAGACTATCGTGCAGACGATATCATGGAAATTAAAGTTTTATTATCTTAAATTAACTCATGATATGCTAGGTCACCTCCATCTATTATAGCAGTAATATTTCAATGTTTGTATATCATGAATTGCACAATAGGAATTGACTAAACGCAACTCTCCTCTGAATACTATTATGAGATATGAAACAAATTATTGAAAATTACATTTGTGAAAAGTTGGCAATTTTGCTCTGAATGGTTGTGTGGATTTTCTTTCGATTTACTATCACAGAAACAAATGTGTATGCCAAACTCACAGAAAACATGCCTCTGTCCAACGCTATATTCAAATAATAATTGCATTAGCTTCAAATTGTATATAACGCAGATGCCATTTATTTCGTTAGCTAGCAAGATAATTCCATCTCATCTGTCAATTTATTACTGTATCTGCAAACGTCAGAGTACATAAAGTGAAAACATGTATTTCCAGAAACTTCTTAATATATCCAGTTGTCACTTAATCATTAATATTTCTACATAAATCAGGGAAGTTCGTAAGTTTTACAATTGCCTTAGTGTTATTATTAAGTAGCTTGTATTTGTCACTTGCTTATCCTATAATAACGTTTGCATAGGAATAGCAATTCAAATAATAATATTATTGTTTTCTGTAATTAATTTCATCTACGACTATATTTGTGCCAAACGCTATTCGGTCATTATGCATTCATACAGTCACGATTTTCTCACAGCTACATAAGCACTGCATAATACTAACGATACAAATTCTAATTATATTATGCAAATATGAAAAAATGTGGAATGTTACTCATGAACTATCGTATAGCACATGCAAAAACATGTATTCAGAATATATTTATACACACACGAACACACACACAACACGGTTATATGTTTGTTGCTTGTAAATAATTTGTGGATTAGGCCACAAAACAGGAATGAATGTCATACATTTGATACGATGGATTTGTAGAAATGTTTTGGAGAATACATATAATACAAAACATTACACAACCTCCATGGAAAGGATCAAAGGCAAAATATTAAAGATATCAACGCTGGTATACAGCAGTAATCCTGCAGAATTGAAGTAATAATTCAATAGTCTGTAAGGCGATTTAATTTGATAAAGTTGACTGCTTAGCACTGTGTAAAACGCATGACTTATCAAGCCTACAAGATATCAGCACAATACTTAGGTCTAAACAGGTGACAACATGTCAGAATTTCCCAGGATTTAGGGTCAAGAAGTATAGGGGAAAACTATAATTTAACATATATTTTTTTGCATATATGTATGGACAGATGGATGTGGATAGATAAGTAGGCTGGAAGTTAGGATGATTAGTCGGTTGGTGGTTCGGTAGTTAGGTAAGTATGAAGGTAGGTTGGTATGCATGTATGTATTTATGTATGTATGTATGTATGTATGTATGTATGTATGTATGTATGTATGTATGTATGTATGTATGTATGTATGTATGTATGTATGTATGTATGTATGTATGTATGTATGTATGTATGTATTTGCTTTCAGCAAAAAGAGCCTTCGCAAATGTAACGGGGGACAAAACATCACCAGGCACTAGACCGTACACTGCACTTAAATAAGTCATTAACTTAATATTTATGAGTTTTATGTTAGGTTTAGAATATTAGAAACTATGTCACAAATGAAAGCACAATGAAACAGACTACATGAAAGTAATGTATATGCAAGGGTTGATCATGTAAACTGATTAATTTGAAATCATGTCAAAATAATAATAATTTTTAATTGATGCTTTTTATAACTAAAATGTGGCTACTTTTGTATTTATGTGATGACTGATTGAGTATGTTTGCATATGCATGTAACTGCACTGTTTGTACTTCTTTCATCTCTTCTAAAATAACTTTAATTTCCACTTTCGCGGGAAATGATCGATAATTAGATTTTAGGTAATGCAAAGGGAGAAAGGGAGTTGCACTTATATCATGGACATTCCAAAACTATGTACGGTGACATTCACTTTTCTTGATATTAGACATGTGGTGCATATACTACACAAAGTGTAAATTAAAACAATGCTTCTGTAAGATCATGTAATGCGGGTGTGGTGCCAGGATTGTCGTAAAAACTGGCTCACTTAAATGTGGATGAAATTACATAACAACTATAAAATGTTTAAACAGATCTAGATATTCCAATGAAAAGTACTAAATTGAGCACAAAAATATTCAATGTCAACAAATGTCAATTGAGAAAGCCATCAGATGTTACTGAAAAAATATTAAAATACTTCACATTTTCACTCCTTTTTATTTTAAGGTAGATTCTGCTATATCGTTCTTTATGAAAAGAAAATAAGGTAATCAAGTGTTCTGACTTTTGCAAGACATCATTGGACCGTATCTGATGACAAAATGAAACGGATTTATAACAGATATTTCGAGTTTAAGGAAGATATAGACTCTGAGAACATGAGTTTATAGAGTACGGCTGTATTTGGAAACAGTGACATTCGTTACTGCATATATGAGTGTACTCGTCTCCAATCCCGATAATTCTCCGAAATGAAATTGTGATGCAGAACATGTACCGTTTGGTGATCCAGTGCAGAGAAGATTAGCAAAGTAAAAGAAAAATGTCGCTATGAAAATAATACAGTAAACCTAGAATACCACAATATCGCGGCATACGCGATCTCATAAGAGGCAAAACTATATGTATGTAAATCAACAGATTGGCCATAGGTGTATACGCATTTAACTCGATTTATTGACGGTATGATAGATGCAGCCAATATTATGGAGTTCCAATGCTATTGTTAACAAGTATGTGTCTTCATTGCGTAAAATGCAGCCAAAAACTAGTGCCAGTATTAGATCCAAATAATGTCATGTCGTAGGGAATCACATATTTTACTTGTGCTGGTAGTGTTGTAAATGTCGAAATATAAGTCCATTTTTTTCAAGACAATACAAATATCTTGCAAATTAATCAGAAATATATGGAAAGGAACATTGACATTTCCTTGGCTAATAATTATCATCACACTCAAACTTTTAACGGAAAACAATATAATTTCAGTGCCACATAAAATACAATAAGAAAATACACCCACTTATTCTTTGACGAACAAACAACATTTTAATAAACTGTATAGGCAAATTGATGATTCAGTTTCTCTTAGACGTTATTTATATTGAGCATTATCTGAAATTAAACGTTAACAACATGCATACTTGAAATAGAACACATTTGCCTTTACATATCAATATCGTTGCAAAACAAATGCATACCAATTCTTCATAGGTCTTAGACGTTTAAATGAGTTGATTTAAATGATTTGCAAGTTATAACATGCATGACGGATAAAGTATGACAAAATAAATAACCGATAAGATACAAGACCACGAACACATTTTAAGATCTCCTTATTACGATCATTAAGTCTTACATGTTTAGAGAAACACCAATTAGTTGTAAAAAAAAGTTACAGACAGGAAATTTCAAATAATTAGAGAATGTATCTTGGACCAGTTTATCTACACTTTACTTTAACAAGTCAGAACATAATTTCCGTACAAAAACACATTGTTAAACAATCTGTACAGATATACGTTGACAAATAGTTGTGGTATAAAAATCTTGAAAGAAAGTGAAAACATAAAAGGAGGTTACGTGTACGCTGCATTCAGATAAATGTCTAATTCACAAAAGCTAGAAAATATTAACTTTTTTTATGAAAATCCTTTAATAATCACATTTTCAGACAACATTAATGGAGAAAGAAATTAGATACATAGTTCTTAACATATCACCATATTTGATTATTTCTTGCGTATTTGATCGCTTGTGCATTGATTTTACACATAAATAACAAATTTAGCCATTTTTTTGACAATTTGTAAAAATATCCCAAATTCTTGTTTAAACAGTGCATTTTGGTGATGTCACCAAATTTGAATATTTCTTGCATATTTGATTGGTTGTGCATTGATATTGCACAGATATTAAAAATTTAGCCATTTTTTTGACAATTTGTAAAAATATTCAAAATTCTTGTTTAGCTCATTAACCCCTAGCGCTGCGTTTACACGGCAGGATGTGGTAGTCACCTTCTGAGCTCTGTAGCGTTAAGGTCATGTGCGACACAAGAAAGTGGATGGTATAATTAGAAGGTATATGATAGCATATAATATGGATGCTCTTGTTGCATTACAAAATGCAGAGGGAAAAACTTCAGATTTTGGAACCGAGTTTTGTTTTCAGCTGAAATTCGCCCGAAGTCTTGTTCCGGTTTTGTGTCCGGATTTAATAATTTTTGGCCTCAGATCTAAGACACACCAGTCTGAATTGCACACAGACATGTGAACCTTGCAAGAAGCAGCATAAGATGGGCATTTAGAATGAATAGTTGTCTTGACTCGACAATAAAAATTATATTAAGCAAAAAACAAAAAATAACGAAAGTCCAGTTTTTACCATTATGCTCATGCTCAGGCGAGAGGGAGCCAATGAAAATCGACCTTTCTAACACAAATAGGCATTAATTTAACCGAAAAAGACTTTCACGTCGATGTTTTATAATATATTTAGAAATATCTCCCAAAATCGATTTCCTACTCGCATTTCAGGAGAAAAACGACAAAAACATCCAGGGGTTAATGGGTCAAATGTAATCAAACTCATATCAAATCCATAATGACGAATGAGGAATTAAAAATTTTCATTGAAAGAGATTTTTTCATACAGAACACGTTATCGTTATATATCCTTCCATTAACTGTGGTACACGAGGCTTGTTATATAAATTAAAAATTAGATATGGACAGACAAGAACATTTTAAATTGTATAATTGTTATACTTCAAATTGACATTAATGCATCTCCACATTTTGAGACCAAAGAATTCGCTTGCAACCTAATACACTGGGTCTTTCGGAAACCATTCGGGATGTAATTCGAAGTACTGTATTTTTTCCTTCACATTATGACTTTATATTTATAGAGGTAAATTATTTGTTGAGTTAGTTGCACATTTTGAAGTGATGAATAACGATAACGAACATCCAGCCCAGAAAATCACAGTTACCTATTTGGCAATATTTATCGTCACTCATTTACGGTATTGGGCTAATATTGCTAACATTTATTATACTTTAATATAAGTTGCTTTATTGTATAATTTCACCTCAAATAAACTTCAAAATATTGTGTCCCGGCTTTTGGAGGGCTGGCTGGTACCATTGCAAAGGTTATATTCTATCCCGTGGTATGGATTAGGTAACTGTTTAACGTTTATCTCAAAACAGATTTTTTCTTTAAGTATCAACATTAATGGGGACTAAGAAATTTAATTGCACAAAATTAGTACCACGCAGTTTCTGTCTCCATGAAAACGAAGGGATGTAACTAAACTGCTCAACAGGATAAAATGTTGCATTCGTTGCCGAATAAACCACACAAAAAATCAATGTTAAGTACCTAACACTTCTGAAAAATTAATTGTTAGCACTACATGTTATAGTACATACCGAATGTTTTGGTCGCATTTGATGTTATATTTCCAACAAATAACTTTCTTTTCTTAATTAAACCCCCCATTCCTAAACGTTCGAACCTGAAACAAAATATCTATGCAAAATTATACCAAACACATATTAGCTATTGCTAATTATTTTATTAGGATATTTACAGTGGAATATATTTTCAAACAAAATGGAACATAATAGTATAAGTATTATTTAAATAGTTTTATACCAATATAAAAGTAATATTTATATGCGTTCCTATCAAACACAATGGACTATGAAGGAATATTGAAGAATATTAAAACAAAGATGATTATTGATTTTTAAAAAGCCATATTTAGGATGTAAATACGCTAGTTTGTTCTTTAGCATATTATTCTTGATGCGCATTATTCTCCTAGATTTAATCTTCAGTGAAACATTGTTGGCAATACACCTCTTGGAAGAAAGCTACTTTGCAATTTCCAAGCACTATTTTCGCTTTCTGGGGACTGGCTATTACAGCACATGTTTGCTCTGTGTTTATCAAATAATTATTACGAGCCGTTAACTTTTACTCAGTCAGAGGAAATTATTGTTTGATTAGAAAAGAAGTTAGAAATTTATAAGCCGCATATAAGCTGCATATAATTAATTGGACATCATCTTTTAGCAACAGATATGATCATGTCCGAAGATTATGCATCATGGTTTCTGATTACGTTATATAAAATATTACTAATTAATATTACTGCAAAATAAATATGACAACGATAAAATGAACATATTTGTTGAAAGTCATGTTTTACTTTAAAATTAAATATGGAAACAACTTTACAATGAATTATGTAAAAAATAATTTGCCCTAAATTAAGTCAGGCTAAGGATGTGTTTGGTGGTGATGAAAGTGTTTATCGTTTAACATGAAATTAGATGTAATAAGATATAAGGCAAACAGGAAATAAGTGACCATAAATTCATAAGCCAAACCTCAGGTATCCAATCTCTCTGCAAACAATCGAACCAAAATTAATGTCCACACAGTGCTCTATTGGCTACTGCGAAATATCTCAGTATGTTCGTATATATATATATATATATATATATATATATATATATATATATATATATATATATATATATATATATATATATATATATATATATATTTGGTTTTTAAATCAAATTTTATGTTGTTCAAAGTTTAATGATCACAGAAATAAGTTTGGTATATAGTAGTATGAGAACTGTAAACAATATATCATGCACCCGTCCCATGTTATAATTCTCCGTTTCGAGAACATAAATATTTGCGTATAGACCACTTGTCATTTTGTTCATAATTGCTTACTTTGAAACCTGGCACGTTTAACCCAAACCAGCATCTTTCCTTCTTATATTAAGTGCAAACCATTAACACAGTGAAGGATTGGAAACTAACGTTATTTTGCGGACACTAGTTCTCTTCTTTGTTTCTGAACAACATTAGCCGTGATCTGTCTACCCGACGATTATAAGTCTTCTTCGTTACTATCTGTGTAAGGTATCTACAAAGCCCAATTACACTATGTCTTTTTTATCAATATGCTGGTTTTATCTTTTGGTCCTATTTCCCCTGTCCTCTCGTTGCTTGAATCGGAATTAACTAGGTTGTTCTTCCCAGTATTCATTGTAAGAGATCCATACAGACTGGGAGCCGTAGAGAAAGGAAAACATGATGAATTACTACAAAATTCGAAGATGTTCAAGTTGGCATCATATACGTCTTCTTTATCAATTCACATAATCGTCATTAAAATTACAGGACGAAAGTCGATGAACTTAAGAAGAATGTGTTCATTTTAAGTTAATAATGGAAGGATCTACATTTTGATCGCAGTCCACTTTACATGAGGTATGTTTGAGCAATGCATATGTGACTTGTATGCTATCACCACAGTACCACCTCATCTCCGTGATCTGTTTTATATGAGAAATATCAATCTCCATTCTTAGGTTTGATGTTATAAACTTTTCTTGTTGAAATTTAGTTCTGGATAATTTACTAAATGAATGAAACACGCCGATTAAAATGATATTTAAAGTCTTTATATGGGAACTTCATTCAGAACAGGTCAACTACATGGCAGAATAAGCAGCTGTTATGTGGCCTGGATGTATTACTGTGAGTTGCACCGGGTAAAGGCATCAAAAGTACAGAACACATCTCAAAACAATACAAACAAATTATGTTTGTGTAACATCTAGGACATAAACTTGTTGTCAAATTTAAGGTTTTGGAAGGTGTTTTATGACAATACAATCTGCTTTATGTGTTCAAATATCAGGGTTCTATTCAGGAACTGGTTTGAAATGCTGCCTTGGGTTGTCACAAGGGTTGTTCAAACGTTATCATTATCATTTGAACTGTCTTTTACTGGGGCATACAACTATCAAAAGAGATCCCGGTTTCGTTGAATATACTCTAAAACGGAGCGAATATGTTGAATATAGTTGAATTGGTAATGATCAAGTATTATTTTACTGGGTTTTAATAACAATGCAGGTAATATTAAGGAATAGAACTTTGCATAACTTCCAGTATTTAATTCTCCTTCTTCTATGTGAAGGAAAACACCTTTTCTTTTACAGCGAATATGGTGTTGAATTTGGCTTTCAACTCTATTTAGGAATATCTGTAGTAAGCATTCAATAAAATTAACGTTGACATAGATCAAAAACCATCCATATCTAACAGAGTCAGTTCCTGGATTGAGCCATTGCAGCATATCGCAGTACAGATGTTGACTGTGTGTGATTTCAATGTTTATTTATAATACGTTCTCAATCATATCACTACGATGTTTGCAGTGTGGCAGTTTATAGTGATGTCTAACACTGGGACATCATGTTGTACAATGTTCCACCCAGTCACATTATCCTGACCCTGTGTCAATAAATCCTAATACTGATTTCATAGTGCTGGGCCTCAAGCATCACATTCTGATGAAATCTGTCCATATTCGTGAACAAAACAGTTTATAGCATAATGTATCGAATAAGTTGTTTTGTATTGTTCGCTAGTGTTTTGGTTGCAAAGTACGTAGCTAATTACTTTAAATAACAAACTGTTGATAATTTTATTATTTCAAATATTCATTTTATATACGTAGTAATTATTTGCTAATCATATTTTAATAAATTAACTTCATTTCTTTTCAAACAATTTAATATTTATCTGCTAATAGTTGATTATTATACAAATGCAGCATGAAAAAGTTTGTTTAATGCATCTACTCAACACTTTATAAAAACTGTTCTATGATGTATTGAGAAGACTACAACGTATATCTGTTTTATATAATTCCGGTTCTTGGTCACGTGTCTTTATCTTCCACCTGTAACGAATAGTAAGTATGTTAAAATGAGTTTTGTGTCTTTAGATATGTAACATGCAACTTCAGTACGTATACGTACTCAATACAAAAGTGAAAAAGATATAGCCTTATAATTGCTTACTTTTTAGGCATTGTTTTCACGTTGAGAATGTTATCAACCATGTAATCTGTAATTATATATATATATATATATATATATATATATATATATATATATATATATATATATATATATATGAGTTCATCTTGAGGTTAACGTTTTGCCTTAAACAGAAAGGAAATAATGGTTGAAAAGTCATTTTGATTGGTTGTGAGTGTATAATCTATATCATCCTCAGCGCAGGAGCGCGTATGATCCTAGACCAGCCTCAGCCTTTTAACTCGTGACCTTGCAATCAAACTTTGATTGCATAGTAGACGATGTAGGAATTATATTGAAATGGGAGAAGTTTATTTTCATGTCTTAGTAGCAATAATGAAAATGCACGAGAATGAATAAATCTAATCCATTACAGTATGTCCTTGCTCGATAATCTCTTTGAAAACTGAACAGGACAAATTCACTTTTACTTGTTAGCAAGAGGGCTTAGTACTTCTGTTCTGATAGGACAGAGTAAAGGCTATTATTATAATGGTTTGTAAAGTCTTATTAGCTTTGAAATACTCATTGTATACATTTTTCAACATTGGAAAATGGTTTCTAGTTTCTTATTATCATGGGGAAAATAGTTTCTAGTTTCTTAATATCATGGTTTTCTTGGAAATACGATGACTTTACATACGTGTTAAGTTTTATTACTTTCTTTGTGCAATGCAGCACAATGCAATATAGACAAACCATAAAAAATAATATACATACAAGAAACTAAAATCAAATAATGTAACTGCCTTCATTTCTCCTTCAGACAACGGAGTTTTAGAATATTGTTCAAACAAACAACAGATTATGTATGTATTGGCTGTATTCATTATATCTGCTACATCTGCACAAAAATGTGAAAAAAACCTTGAGAAAATCTTATCCTTATAACACTATTTTAAAAATAGTTTAAACTTAATGCGATGGAAAAGAAGACAAAGTACATTAGCGTCAGAACCCCGTCACGAATTACAACCTGGTGCACCGCCCAGTCCATGACTCCCATGACCACCTATGGTGAAGTTGTTACACAATGAAATATCACAGCAAGTGGTCTTCAAGCCTGTAGCTCGCTTTCTACCAATGATGCTTGGTACAGATTTCAAAGCATCGCAAGCCTACAAAAATATTAAATGTGTGAATATATAATTTTTGCTAATCGCGGTCAAACGTTCATTCAATGCAAAGATAACCTCTGATAGTTTATAATAACATAATATACCATTTAAAGAGACAAGCGAAATAATGTCCCATAACAAGAATTTATAGTGAATTTTAATCCTACAAAGTGTTGTGACCTTGTTTTTCTTATTAAAAGATACAAATATACAGAACATATAGCCATTTATGTATGCAGAAAAATATCAACAATATCTAGAGAACAAATATTTCTGTCTGCATTGAACAGTTTCTTATATTAATACAAACGCTTTTAGCTAGAAAGTCTAGTACTTACAAGTTTACTCTGACATGACTGGCTGTATAAGGTCTGATGATTATTCTCGTACGTAGAGATTTGACAAGTCTGTCAAGAAAGAAATGTGAAGATAATGACCTAAGCTAGGTAATTCAGACATGGATAATTTGTTGATTTTTCCATTTTCATTTCTAGTTTACAACTAATCATGTGTAGAAATTCTTATACATCACATGCCAAGAGCATAGCCATCTCGTTCGCTCATCAGTGATGCATACACTTAGAATTTCATATCGGCTTATATAACTTTTGTACACTATTGAGTTAAAATATACTTTATTCAGTTTTGATTACACATTATTGTTTTCGTACATCTTACAAATACCAATTAAGTTGCATAAGCAGTTGGGGCATCATGAACTTTAGAGTGTGAGGAATAAAAGTGAAGCGGCAAATCCGTACACTGCATCCAAAATACGTTAGAATCCATATTAGGGAAATCGTCTTTATTTATATATAAAATCTCATACAGCTTAAATGTAAAGTAGTTTCCATTATATTAAACAAGTAAAGATAATCAACTTATACTGTGAGTAATAACTAATATAAATAATTTCATGTGAAAGAACACATAGCTATTAAGCTCAAGGAAATAATGATATGCTGTTTCAGGAACAGCATCACAACAATATTAATGTGGCATTTTAATGACAGGATGAATACATTCGAGATTTGTGTATCAAAAGACGCACTGTGAACTGTTTAGTTATATTTTTCATTTGTTATTATTCATTTATATTTGAAAAAAGTCGGCCAAAACTTATATTTTCATTAAGGTCGATGTTCATTAATGTGATAAATTATGGTGATATATAAGATAGTGTGGCTTTTGTTAAAGTAATTTACGAAAATCTCAACATTAAATACCAACTTTAAGTATTTCATACGTCAATATTACGAGTCTCAAGTACTGGATACATGTTAAGACATACATTAAGGTGGATAGGACTTATAGGGTCGCTAGGCACAATAAATTTTGTAATATCACGTTATGCGACTTTGAAGTATTAATATACTGGATTTTTGGATCGCTATGTTTGGCCCGTACTTCATACAGGTTCGTCTCCCGATGCCAATCGTGGTCTAAACTGATCATTTTGGTAATTGTGTTTTGGTCTTTTAAATCCTACTGAATCATTTTGGATAGTAGATTGGGTATTTTGGGTAGTGTATTAAATTTCTGAGACACAAAGTTAAGTTCTTTGTGTGTATCATCACAACAATTTCTAAACCAGAGAAACTATACTGAAAACTTGTAGGTGCAAATTGCGTCCTGCCCACCATCATACTTTTAAGCGATATTAATATGTTGCTAACTATCATTTGAAACAATCGTGTGTTTCCTTAAATAGTTTAAGACCAAAGTTTAACCCATCGATCTCTGCTTAAGACCTAAAACCAGCCGTGTGCAGTGTTGTGTTGGGCGGATTTTCATCGACATTGTGGACACATGGGTCAAAAAAGACTAAGTATGCCTATTTATGTAATCGAAATATATTGCAAAGACAAACAGCCTTACACACTTTATAATTTTATGGAAAGATGCAAAACAAATAAAAATATATTTTTAGTGTTCAATATTTATGGTCTCGTAGAATTAATATTGCCACAATAGTTCAATTATTGCATTGCTCACAATTTGTTTGTATTATACTAGAATATATGTTTATTGAAACAAAAAGCTCCCCTGTTTTATATTTAAAATCACAAGTTGACATCACGTCGAAGTAAAACTATAGAGGTTACAAATACAAGTTGAAGAACTAGGTATTCTTTGGCTAAGAAAATTCAGAGAATGACACTGTTGTGTATATTTTATATTTAGCGCCTTTGACGTTTGTCTGATTAAGGATTGTGGACAGAGTTGAAAGCTACCTGATATTTGTCGGTGATTAAGGTCTGTGGATAGAGTTGATAGGTACCTGATGTTTGTCCGTGGATTACGGATTGTGGACAGAGTTGATAGCTACCTGATATTTGTCGGTGATTAAGGTCTGTGGATAGAGTTGTTAGGTACCTGATGTTTGTCCGTGATAGAACTGATAGGTAAATGATGTTTGGCGTGATGTAAATGGCGAACACTATCTTTATTAGACTTTTAGTTCAAGGTTTACCTTGGATAGGAGTTAGTGGAATTTGCTATGCATTTTCAGGACTTTTTGTTTCAGTCATAATTGAAGTCTGGCTGGTATGAATATCTGCTTGGTAAACAAATTATTTTTTCAGGTTTAAAAATTAGTGCGTGGAATCATTAACAGCTGTGTTCATATGCAGTTTGAAAGTAATTATTTATTTTTAATTTTCATTGGAATTACAAAGCAATCATTGACCTGATTACACATTATTGTGGAAACACTATGAACCCACTCAAATATCCTGGAAAATATCATTTTGATACATCAGAACGTTAAAGATAACGAATATATCATGCTATTCAAAAATGCTGGTACATTATGACCTTCAAGACAATAAACATATTAACCACTATTTATCATGCGCCAAGAGCCACTCCGTTTTTTCTGAACCTAATTTTACTTGCTTATAGTGAAACCTTACCTCATACGAGCTGCAAACGATGGTGTCCCGGCATTTGGAGGGATCACTGATACCGTTACAATGGTAGCATTCTACCCCATGGTCTGTGATAAGAAATATTTGGTTGAGAAGATATTTCTTGGATCGGCTTTTTAAAATGTCACCGGATGCATTTCGAAGACATTAGGGCCAAACTCTATTGTTTGTTTTTACGAAAAGATAGGTAATTGATTTCAAGTTCTCAACTGACAAACAATATGCGTTCTCAAGGAGATAATTTAAGGTTACATACAAAACAAAACAATAATTAATTACTATAAACATGTATATCTTGCACACTGTCAATGTATCCTTTGATATAATACCATTTATTATTGACTAAATCTTGTATTTCAGTTCAACAAATTCATTTGACATTCAACTTAAAATTTGATTTTTAAACAATAAAATGATCAAGACTGGTTCTGAAGCCATGTTTCAAACTTGTATAATGGTGTTAAACATTACATGTGTACACGTTCAATTTGAGTTATTAAAGTAAGAAACTTGTATTTATGACCCGAACTTTAAAGCAGTGAAAGATGAAGAAAACAGCACATTATAGAAATATAATTGCTATGTATTTGTGGCTAGCAAATCATAATAAATCTAAATGAAAAAATAAGTTCTGTTACGAAAGGTATCATTAACATAATTAAATAAATATAAGACGTTTCATTACTTATTTACAGCTAAAAAAATATAATATATATTAACAAGTGTGTTGAGAAACCATACGAATCTAAGGAAGATTGAATGCATATATTATAAGATTTGTTAAAACACGTGACCAAGGCTGCTTCCAGAGGTCATAATACAAAATGCTAAAATGTATTGCGTTTTAATGCAGCTAATAACTGCATGTTGAAATGTTGTTCAAGAAATACTGCAATATAAGTATTCTTGGAGTTTACGCCCTCGGTTTGTGGGTCATTTGCAGAGACGCTTAGGGACGGAATAAAAATTATACATGCAGTCAGCTGTTTAATATGAAATACATACATATCAAGTTTTGTTAAGAGATTTGAGAGTAGATGTCAATCATGCAATAAAGGAAAAAGCGGAGGGAAGGATAAATAAAGGTTAACCCAGTATCTGGACATTTCATGAAAGAAAATGAGAATTATTTTTGAAGGAAATCGAAAGCAATCGTTTGCACGACTTACCTCGACATATAACAGCAACATCTTCGTTATGAACACAATTGGTCTGTCCCCAGGATTTGTGTGAACACTCATCTAGTGCAGCCTCAGTGCCATTACATCGTACGTCATCGAGCCAGATAGGACCTGTTCCGTTTTTAAAAGATCCGCTAGGTTTTATGGCTGGCGAAGAGCTACCTTAAGCAAAATAAATGAGTAAAACATTCATGCATGTTTACAAATCTTCCTTCAAGCAATTAATATTGATCTTTGAAATTTTGACACAAATTTGAATTGTCATACTTAAAATATTAGATTTTCAAATTCAATATGGAACAAACTAAATAGACACTAGAGTACAACATTGAATGGTACAATCTGTAGTAACGTGTTTTTCTCTAGAAGATGGGAAGATGCTATAAATGTTTGAAAGAAAAATACTTTTTCAAATTCACGAGTAATAATGTCATAATGAAATCCGCTTCTGTCTGAGACATACTAAAAGCACTCCTCTCAAATTCTCCATTCAACATTTTCGCCTCATAAAGTGCAATACTTATGTGCTGTTGACGGAATTGTTTATCAAATTTCTATTCAGGTACAAATAAACAATCCAAAGAGAAAACGTCTTTTCCAATTTATCAAAAGCATGCAAAAGCTTACGTTCACATATGCTAGCATCAAGAACTGTGCAACATTATTATTTGAATTTGTAAATTAGATCATTTGCTATATTCAGAAAAAATCTTTCAAGTAAAGTAACAGCTAACTATTTTACAAAGCAAACTGAAAATGTAAATCTATTTGTAAATATTAGAATATACTATACGTTTTGTCTTTCTCTACATGATCTTAACGTTATTTTAAAAAATCTATAAATAACCAGGTGACAAAAAAGGCGGAGATAATTTGGACCTTCTAATCTTGCATGGACCTTTCATATAGTACATATTTGCCCAACTGTTAATTTCGATGAGTTGGTGCATACATACTTTTTCACAACATTTATATTTTAAGATTGAGCATGTGATTCTACAAACATATTTTCGGAACACCTGCACCTGTCACACTTTTACTATATCACTGAATGAAATTATTCACGATTTCTGATCTGCTTTCATTTTCAAGCATTGTTCTACTAATCTTTCACCTACCTACGTTGTGTAACCGAATGAATAATCAGAGGGGGGTATCTTGGCACTGAGAAGGGGTAAGATAATAACGATAAGCTGGTTAAGTTTTCCACAACTGTCAAAGTGACAGATTTTAACAGTTTGGTAGGTCAACGGGTTATTTCTTCTGCGTGTCAGGAGCCTGAAGTTTTGATTGACATACTGCTTATAGTAAACTATGTCCAAGAGTAGTATGCTACGGGAGTGAGACGTCGTGTTATCTCATATAGAAAATAACCATTTTCCTTGTAAAGGTTGTTAAAGCACTTTGGATAAATATTTGTATTTGTATTATAGGTATTGATTCAAATGTAGCAAATAAGTAAAAGAAGTAAACAAGCCAAATTTTTTTTCTATTTAAACCTACAATTGTTCTACTACTCAAGTTTGGATCTCAATTCATATAAATATGTAACTGGACAGCATATGATCTAATAACCGTAATAGCACGACAACTGAGGCAAATTTACCGCATTAAAGATTTTTAATATATTTTAAAATCTTGCAAATATTCTTTGAAGTTTCAATATAACTGACGGATGTCCAATTCTTGCATTCATAATGTACCAATAATGTGTAATTTAATGAAGATTTTAATATGGAAGCTAATATGAGTTATTGCAATATGAATTGCTAACAATGAGAATAAAGGGAAAGAAAAACTGGAAAAGTAAACCTATTCAGCCTTACATTCAGCTTTTTAAGTAATACTAAATTTTGCTTCGGTTATTGGAAGATGAATAAGTTTGTTTCATTTGGCTTTGACGTTTAACCGCAGAACAACACAAGCAAGTGATTTAGTGCATTTTAAGTTGGAGTAAAGTCCTTTGCCTATTAGAAACCACCTTAGCCGACCTTGGCTAATCGGTGGTACAATTCGAACACGCCTTTTTTAGGTCGTCTGAGCCAACAAGGTTCTTGCCTCTATTAGTCACCTCCAACGACATGCAGAAGAGCGTATAGGATCTATTCCAAACCTTTTTCCATAAAGCTGAAAAGCATTATGAAAGAACCTACATTGATTTCTCACAATAATAAAGTTCTATTTAGACGCACTTAAATGTTTCATACAGTGCGTGTTTTCCTACAAAAATGCGATTGGCTGATAACTATTTGCTTTGACTTCATCTTCAGTGAATTGATTCCGCAGAAAGCTATTTTTCAATTTTGAAACAGATTTTAGCCTGCTCTCCCAAAGGAAGCTTAGGCAGAAGTTGACCTGCTGTCATAATAATAAGTTCTATATGCAGTTACCATACATTTTAATTAGAATTAGTTATAAATTGATTAGACTATAAGTGAAAAGTTTACACCTTTACATAGAGGAAACATTTATGTTCAGACATGAACTCGAAATCGACTTTGATCATCCTATATGGCCCTATCCTAGAGCTCCCGCACTCGAACTCTCAATGTTTAAACCGAAAAGAAAAACACAACACATACATACGACAGTGATAATTGGATATAATTCTTGAAACTTAAATTCGCAAAAATAAGTACCTGTAAATGTATATGCCAGATAATAATGTGCTCCAGGATAAAATCGCGTCTGTATGTTATTAGGAAAGTGAAGGAGGTAGGTGATGACTTTTTCAATCAATAACACTCTTTGTGAAGAGACTTAATAAATAAGGCAAGCACAATTAAAGAAGGAATGAGTAAGGAGAAAAGCCAAACCTTGGGTATCCTATCTCTTTGCAAACGACCTTAGCAAAATTAATGTCCACA
The DNA here is from genome assembly GCA_016746295.1 of Potamilus streckersoni. NCBI lineage: Eukaryota > Metazoa > Mollusca > Bivalvia > Unionida > Unionidae > Potamilus > Potamilus streckersoni. Next base: position 1,148,548 of record JAEAOA010000761.1, read on the forward strand.
TAGTCATCACACACCGTACCCCATTGCCCATTATGATAAACCTCCACAAGTCCTTCGTACGGTGCTGCTCCACCAACCAGTCGCACGGGGGCAAATGTGGTTTGGCCTGAATAAGAATAGAGAAATAAAATTGTTTCCAATGAAGTAGCTGTTAAAACAAAAATTAGCACTGTACACTGTATGAGTGATAAGGCAAAGGTGTTTTCGTGCATTTGCTCTGAATCGTATGTGAATAATTAGTCCCGGAAAATAAATAAATTTTGTCGTATGACATTTTGGCGCCTGTAACTATCAATATCCTATTTCAGCTTCTAACAAATGATTAATTTTGCACACATAATACAGTAATATAGAAATAAATAAATATAATACGAACTGAAATATATTCCAACATCACGGAAAGCCAAACCCCATTAAAAAATATTTATATAGTTATTATACGGATTTAAACGCTACCGCTGCAATCAGACTTTTCTTGAATAATGGGTTTAATCAAACCTCAAGTTATTTTTATGATAAAACCAATATGCGATCATTGGTAGAAAAATTCCGCTGATGCGTGTTGCATTCTCTTTTTTTGTACGAAATCAAGTATAGGTTACAAAGTCCTTTTTCACATATACCTTTAACCGTTTACGTCATAAAAGCGTCTTTTGGCGCCTCTACCGAATTCGAATACAAGTGTCTTTTGGCACATCTGTAAACAGCTGCTATTTTGAGCGTATCAAAGGGATTAAAAGCCATACACTTTATGAGGGAAAGGGTTAAACCGGCCAAAAACTTCATCAAATTGTACGTCTTCTGTTTTCGAACAAAACAATGACTATGGTACATAAATTCGCTCCCTTCCCAAATTAACCAAATGTTAGCAAAGATTTTAAATTCAAATCGATAATTGTTAGCAGTACAAAAGGTATCGTCTGTGAAATAGATGCCTTAATTCATGTATTACACATAATTATAATTTGAACACCACGTGTGCTCATCATATATGATTTTTAGCCACATATGCAAAACATAAATGTAAATCATATACTTTAGATATACCAGAATATATTTGCCAAACTTGTACTTGTAATGAGCATGTATAAAATATATTTATTTAACTATCTTATATGGTTTACAACATATATTTTCTAAAGTAAGGATACATCATTTTATGTTGTTTCATTTTTTACATATGCGAATCATATGATACGGATATCAATTTGTTAAGTTAAATATTAGATGCTTGCTATCATATATTCGCATTATCAGTTAAGCAAATGTTGGACATTTGTCGTATAGTACCAATTGTGCAGAAATAGCTGATTAGTAACTTTGGTCCAAGCTGCGTTACTTAGCAAATGAACTTACGGTTAATTAAATACAGTTGTGGGATTTTTGAATTCAATTCATTTTTATATTAAGCTGTGAAATAGGGTTATGCCCCACGAACAGCAAAAATCATTAACTTTATTTTAGAAAAAATATTCAATTCAACAGAGGTCAGTGTGAGTGTAATTACTTTCTGTTGTCTAAAGACAGCACCCTGTGAGAAAAATACATTCGTTTACGGAGTTGACGTCGTATTGTGAAAATCAATGCCTTATATAACTGTTAAGCGCAAATAACACTCACAATCCATCAAATATTTAAAGTAATTGTTAAGAACGTTATATCTTTTATTTACCGTCGCATTCAAGAACGTCACACGTCTGGTAAGCCTGAGATCTCAAACAACAATCTGTATTCATCCAAGAAAAGAGTAAAACTCTGACGTATTTCTAATGTACTTTGGCTAGTGGAAATCTATGTAAACAACTTCGCTGTTCTGTGAAGAGCGTTAGATGATGACCAGAGGTATCAAAACAACGTGTAACTATGGAAACTGTCGTCAGGTAAAACAACACGGTCATCATGAATCAAAAAATTAAAACAAGTGTCACAAGCGTCTTATAGAACAGAACGGTAAGATATATAATTCAGCGAATGGCAATATAATACATTACGAAAATGTTTGTTACTTTACACAACATGCTATGACCAGGAAATACACTTGGATAAAGCTTGCTTTAACATTTCTAGATTTTGAATGGTTGCGTATACAGGTAACGTATCTTTAGGAGGGAACTATTGGCAACAGTCTGAAGCATCGGATTTCAAAAAGGCTTTTTATGTTTTCATTGTTGTTTCTTGGAGTATTTTTCCTTCTTTTCTTTATACCCTTGTAAAGTTTCGAAATCAACAACTATGGTTGCTCATTTCTACCAAAATAATAAAGGTCTTATAATCTGATAAGTTTAATTACGAAATAGGATGTGATTAATGATAAATGCAGTAACCTGATCGCTCTACATATGCTATAAACTTACGAGAGAGTGACGGGTGTCAGTTGAAGGTATTTATGTTTGCGACATGTACAATGAAGAGACTATTGATATATATATATCTATATTACTTTGATGTTCTATGGCGGAAAGATCTTTTGAAATTGTGCTTCTTGAGTTAATATAAAATTCACTATCTTTATTAGTTATTAAAGCAGGAAAAATGAACATTGCCAGGCTAGACAATACCAGCTTCTGAAGGTGGAATGAACGAATTACCAAATTTGAAATATAAAAAAGTTATCGGCTAAATTGTACAATTTACTTTTCAAAACCAGGAATTGAAAATGACCAACAAATGCTAGCAGTATTTTTAAGAGGTGAACATTTGAAATAATACCAAGATGAAAGCATATTACACCCATAAATCATACACTAACTTAAAGGTAACGAAATAATCTTTGAACAATACTTATGATATACAAGACCTTTTTCAAACAGGAAACCCGGAAAATTATTTTCCTTTAAAATTCTAACCCTATGCAAAATACGAGACTGGTGAGAGCCACCAAAATGCGTAAATATGCTTCAACGACACACTGAGATGAAATAATTGCGCACCACATGACTTAAAAACGTAAAAAGATCAAATTAATGACGCATTTTCAGAAGGAAATACAATTAACGCTTGTTTAATTATAGCTATTAAATGTACTTCTGTATACAGATCAGAAGCTTTCCTCAAATGAAACTAAATCAAGCCTAGGAACTATGGGAATATGTTGTTTTTTGTTGTTTCTGAAAAATTAATATTCCTTAAGCGGTTTATCTGTAAAAAATACCCTAATTAAAAGTTTCCTGTTCAAGATGCATATGATATTTTTTTAAACGAAATGAGATTGAATTAGTGTTATTGCAAACATATAATCCAAAAACTATTTGCTAATGTTGTATCTAGTGATACGGGTCACGACGCATTAAAAACAGTACAGAGTATTACACACAACGGACCATCTCAATACACGCGCACTCACATACACTTATAGGATGGTACCCTTCTCAGTTACTAATGATTGGTTCGGGTGCTCATTGTGGCCGGAATGGACATTATCATGTGCAAATATATGAACCCACCTCCACATCTGATGGCAACATCCTCCCTATGATAACAATTGGTATCTCCCCAACCTCGATGGCTGCAATCGCCAATACTGGATTCAGTTCCAACACAGATGACGTCATCTAACCATATCCGTAATGAAGAGGTGCTGACAGTGTTGAATTGATTAGCGTTAACGATCTCGACTCTGTCACTATAAATAAACGTATCACACATCAGTCTGAAATAACAATGATTTTCTCATATAAAAACATGGGATGGGTACCTTAACCGTAACTTCAAAGTAGATGTTATTATTTGTACAGTCAATTACATGCTTAGTTATACAACTGCATTCTCCACAGCAAAGTAAAAGCATATTAAATCAGTGTGTATAAATGCACTTCCTATTGTCCTTACTATATCTTAACATCATTTTTTATACCTTTTTATATAGTTTCTTTACGCAACAGGCAATTTATAGATTTTGTCCTCATTTCCTCTTCACACCCTTTCACGTGTTACAAATGTTACTTCTACTAATGGTATATGACGACTTAGGTCTTCAATATATCAGTAATCATCTGGAAAGAATTATATTTCCAGAAAGTGCAACATTATATTAGTGACGGTAAGAAAAAACGGAATACAACGAGTTGATCAGAGAACAAATTATTTGTGCTGACATTATAGGTGGCCTAGTTTTATAACGTTAACTTGGAGGATTAAGTAAGTAAGCAAATATGAAACTGAGTAAATAACTAACGTCGGCAGGTGTAGCATCTTACAGACAACCTTGGCAGCCATGGTGGTAAAGGAGTCATCGCAGACTGTACCCCAGACTCCATTGTGCATAATTTCCACTTTTCCTTCCCAGCCTCCAATTCCTCCTACCAATCGCACCTGGGTTATTGTATTAGCAGCTGAAAAATGAGTTAAAGTCGGAGAATTCAATATGAAATCTCAAGTGATATCATGTGAATTATCACAGAAGAGACTACAAATCATGCCATGTTTTCTTTCTAGCTTGTAAAAGCAGGGAATACTACCCTCAATGCACCTTTACGTATTTCAGATTGAAATTAAATCTGGTTTTGTATAACACACATTCCACCAACGTAGATGAGAAAATGTATCTGCATATAAAAGCAAATTTGACTATTAAAATTACTCTGTATACCACAACTTGGTTTTACTTCAGCTTGATCAAATGTGTTGTCAAAGTAACCAGACGTAAAAATGACAATACACTGGCAAAGGCTTTTGAACAATAAAACGTTCCTTAGTGACCTGACATTAAAGCAGGTCAAAAATATCCAGATAATATTTCACAGGATTATCAGAAATTTCCTAACATCAAGTTTCTGTATAAAAGCATATGCTTACAAAGATTTATTTGTCTTCTGTGGGTGGTTTTGCATAATTATGCTAACGAAGTTGATGTAAAGTCATAAACGTCGAAACAGTGTAAAAATGTGTATATAAATTAAAAGTTTATATTAATAGCCTTAAATTGATGAGATCTTAATAATCATTATAAAGTGCACAAAATTTAATTGCTCTAAATTCCGTAATTTTTAAAAACAGCCATAAAAGATTCGACTCAGAAAGGACGTAGGACGAACTTCAGCAAATCAATATGCTTCTTTCTGCGATCACAATGATTCTATCAGTAAGAGATCAGTGCTAGCTTTTCATGTCTGTCTGAAAAATGCAATCGGTGTAAGAAAGGGCAATTCATATAATGATAAATTGCTATCCGAATTTAAACGGTTTACATAAACAGACTGTTTCATTGTAATTTGGGGCAATAACGGGTCATAACTGTACGGATATTCAGTGGAGTAGACAGGAGAGAGGCAAAACAAAAAAAGCGGGCTTGATAGAACGCAGGCCAGCATTTGTTATTAATAAGCATATTCCGTTGAGGACAAACTGAACATATTTGATGGAAGTGATAAATAAATGTCTTACAAATTTGTAGATATGGATAATGATTGACGTGAATTTTATAAGTCTTAAATATAATAGGGGTACGAAACACATTCTGTCAAGCGTCGTCCCTGTCATTTCCTGAACAGATATAATCCCTTCGTCACTTCACAGTGGATGACTGATTTGAATTTAACGTGTAATTTGCATTCATATTGAAAATTTCCTTTGCATGATTGCAGAGCGGAATCGTTTTCTTAATCTGAAATGTCTATCCACGATTTTCTTTTCAAATTGCAATTTTCCTTGAAATGTGGATCTGTCATGAAAATAATGTTGGAACTGTAGCCAGTCACTCGCATCAAGGACAGTTCAGAATTTTATAAAGTACGCAGCTTTGTAACCCGTCATGTTCGCCATTGGTGGTTTTATGTATTCTGTTATCTAAAGGGGTGAAACGATTCATCGATATATCGATGCGTCGATACTTTTGTTGTCACGATACACGAATCGACACAAGAGACAGAAAATCGATACAAACGATACCTACCATATGCAAAATAATTTTACTTTTACCAGTCATAAATAATCACCAATCATGAATAATTATTATTAGTTTACCTTTTTATTATTCAGACTTAGAATTACTCTGAGACAGCATCTGCAGCTATAGGAATTAATGTATATAATTAAAAACGAAGCAATCTTTTGAGAATACGCGCTCGCTGTTTATAAATTAACAAAATGTAACGTCACGTAATTTGCCCACCACCACCACTATCACATTATAATGATGTACTTTACTATTCATCTAATAATAACTATTATGTGAAGTTAGTATGTTAAACTACTTTGGTCTATTTGAAAGCATCATTTTGATAAATATTACACTGAATTCTCATTGGCTGTTGTTTGTTCCTGTCCAGGTTAAACAAATACCAACAATAAGAAATTAACGTAGCCAATGCACTGTGTGACAAGCAGGAAGTATTCATAAAGCTATCGATTAACTTTGTGCAATGGTCATTAATTGATTCGTAAAGTACTTAAACAGAGATATTGCCAGGGTGTGCGATTGCATGAATTGTGCAAAATTCGCCCACTTGGATAACAGAGATACGCGAGAACTACGCAAATTAGTTGAGAGCCCTGGACTATGAAAATGTACTCGGCGAAGTGTACACCTTTTATTTAACAGTTCTTGCCGCGAAATCTTTTAGGGTAGGCAAATTGACACAATTGGCTTTTCAAGCATATCATGAATGGTTGCTAAACTAAATTTGATCGGCACTTTGTGCCCATGAATAAGTATTATGATTGACTTGTGTGAACCTTCCATGAAGGAAGTTTAAGAAATGCGTGTTTAAAATACGGGCTACCTAGATAATCCAACATGTATGATTACTGGCTTGGTTCATTCCGATTGTGCTCGACTCATATTGGCTGATGGTAGCAATCATGACTATAAGATTTAAAGCTATGAAGTACATCGGATTACTGGTGACTGGAAAGTGTTAATGGAGATGCCAGTGAGTGATTTGTATATTGAAAATGGTGTAAACTACGAGTCCGATGTACATGTGCGATGGACAAAAATAGCCAAAAATGACGGTCAGCTTCCGCAAATTAAATACATTTAAATAGTTTATATAACACCGACACAGTGCCATCATTTCTTGGTGATATGAAAAAAAAATAGACTATCCATGGGACGTCGTTTGTGACATGAAGTTGATAAAGATAGACACATAATAGTTATCTTCAACAAAAATGTGCAAAAGAGAAAAATTCTATTGTTGCTCAGAACGTAAAGCATAATCAAATAGAAACAAAGCAAAAATCGAATAGTCAGAGATTAAGTTTGTAACAATGGTCAAATAGCAATGCTTGCCACACTACTTGTGTTACAACGAACTCCCACATCCTCAGAATGATGGCAATTGCTTGTTGTTTTGTAAACACAAGCAGCTAGTGTTGCTTCTGTTCCTTTGCAGTCAACATCATCAATAAGTATAGGCCCACTTCCTTGACCAAACTGGGCATTTCCTAATGCAGCTGCACCAACTCTGTAACAGACGTAACATATCGTTAGACAAACCTTTGCGTACCTTAATTAAAATGAATGATTTGAATATATTGAGACTTTTTGTGGCTATAAATTGTTATGATAAACGTCGCCATTACAAGCAATGAACTTATTCAAATTCATGGTACTAACACCTAAGAAATAAACAGGAATCTTACCCACAAATAATACCAAATTAAGAAAATATCAAGAAAAGTTCATTTTTGAGCACACTATTCTTCTTGCACCAGTTTCAAACCCATCTATTTTATATTTAAATAAACAAGGAGCTTCAACACTATATATATATATATATATATATATATATATATATATATATATATATATATATATATATATATATATATATTGATGCAATAAACTGACGACGAACAGTACGAAACAAGTAACTAACTAGCCTAAGCGCTTTCGGCTCTTAAAGTCTTTTTCAAAGGCAAATACAAAACATAGTTACGACAAACAAATAAACACTAAAACGTTGTGTTTGTAAACCTCTACATGGCTGTCTCTACATGTGTTAAAACTATAAATACAACCAGCTTGTATAGACTAGTTGCGGAAAGTGAAAACGGTGTATAATTCCCTAAAAGTCTACAAGCCAAAGCGACATCTATTTTTACTTTTTGTACATTTATGTAATGCATATTATATCCCGGATATTTGATTCTATACCGGTTATTCTTATAGTAAAAATTGAAGGATAATAAGAAGATTTAGAATCATTGATATAATTCTTCCAGTGATATAATACTTATCGCTATTGCTAACAACCACAGCTGGAGTTCTGAAACCAGGAAAAAAAAGGAATCATACTGGATACGCCGCCTTAGAACATTGAAACCAAGCGGTCTAAACCAAGAAGACTAGAAAATGAAAACTATGCACTAGTAAAATTTAATATTTTCTAAATCTTCTTATTATCCTTAAATTTTTACTATAAAAATAACCGGTATAGAATCAAATATCTGGGATATAATCTGCGTTACATATATACAAAAAGTAAAAATAGATGTCGCATTGGCTTGTAGACTTTTAGGGAATTATACAACGTTTTCAGTTTCCGCATCTAGTCTATACAAGCTAGTTGCTGGTTGCATTTATAGTTTTAGCACATGTGAAGACAGCCATGTAGAGGTTTACAAACACAACGTTTTTGTGTTTATTTGTTTACCGTATATATGTTTGTATTTGCCTTTGAAAAAGACTCATTACGAGTCGAAAGCGCTTATACTAGTTAGTTACTAGTTTCGTACTGTTCGTCGTCAGTTTATTGCATCTATATATATATATATATATATATATATATATATATATATATATATATATATATATATATATATATATATATATATATATGTGTGTGTGTGTGTGTGTATGCCTGTGTGTACATATAATTAATAATTGCTTTATCTCAAAAATATATTACGTAGGAAATCCTAGCTGTCGACAGACAACCATGGCATCAGTGTACGTGAACTCATCGTCGCAGACTGTGCCCCAAACGCCATTTACATAAACTTCGACTCGACCGCTCTGAGTGTCTGTACCATTTACCAGTCTAACCTTTTTAGGCGTTACTCCATCTTAAAAATAGATGCAATCAATGTTAGGTAAAACGAAGAGGAAACAAATCGAATTATCTGATTATGTATTAGTTTAAACTGTTATGAAATAAACGTGATTCTACTAAACGGATTTGTTATTTAATCATATGTTTCATCTACATTCAAATATACATTACCGGCTTGAAGGTCATTATTAATGTTGTATGTGTCTATCGAACTGATTTTCATTTATGCACGTGCAGGATGTGCGTTTGCAAGAATATAATTCTCTCTTGCTTCGAATATTATTCTTTCCCTGGATATAGATAATTTAGACTAAGTCATGAACTTGTATTATAGTATTTTAGTTTCTTCTGCCAAGAGTAATAATATAGGTCAGCAATTTGCATTCTCAAACTCTCGTACTTCCAATGAGTAACATAAATCAGAGTACGAATCTTTTACACCTAGATGACTCTAATTGTTTCAAAGTTCTTGTCTCCAGCCTTTGATTGTTTTTCTTTTCTTTGACATAGGGAAATTTCAAATGGTTTGACATTTAAGTGTCTTGCTTTAATTATGGTAAAGGTTTCATAAAATCAAGTAAGCGGGTAAATGGGGAATACATTATCGAATGTTGATAACAGCTTTTATGGATTTGTTCTTTTTGTACTTTTTCTTCTGTGTAATCTTCTTCCTCTTCTTTTTTCTTCTTCAATTTCTTATTCTTCTTCTTATTTATTATTATTATTATTATTATTATTATTATTATTATTATTATTATTATTATTATTATTATTATTTTAGTAGTATCAGCAGTTTTCTATTAGTATCATTATCATTACCATCATCACCATGATCGTCATGGATTATTTAAAGCAGAGAATTTTATATGCTGGTACATACGCTTTTACATACCGAGACATGTAACCGCAGCATCGTCGGTATGGCTACAATTATTCTGACCAAAGATTCTATGCCTACAGTCAGCAATATTTGTCTCTGCCCCAGTGCAATTAACATCATTAAGCCAGATAAGTCCAGTACGATTGGATACGATGTCAGTCATGAGGGTCGCGTTTCTGAAAAAAAAAATGCAGAACAGTAGGAATCCGCTTTAGACATCTGAGGCGTTTGGAGGTTTCTATAGCAGGATACATTAAAGTGATTTATAAAAGAAGAAAGAGTGTGCAAAGAACAGCATCAGTACCATAAAAGCGTCCAATCACCAATTCTGATTATTTCTAGTATCAAAAATTGTAACCAATACTAACACCTTACGTTTATTGACTAAAGTACTACGCTTGCAGACTGAATCCACCATGACAATTGAGCACAAAATAATTGTTAAACTGGCCGCCGAAACAAAGATTATCGTAAATCGCATTATACTATTTAAATGAATTATTTATAATTGTAAGCGTAAATCAACAAAAGAAAACAAGGACGATGGTGATAACGGACGTAAGAAGTTCCGTAAACAACAGTGAAATTAACAGAAAGTTAAGATTCCTGTTAAAACGCTCATGTGAAAAGTGGGATCTAGCGTTCTATATTTATTATAAAGCAAAACTTTTTAAATAATGTAGTTATTTCAGACGCAAAGTTATTTATCACATTAGTTACAGTCGTTCATGATAAAATACTCCATATTGACCAATCAAAATATGAATGCCAAAATTGCCTGGCTTCACTAAGACGAAATTAAATGAAGCGGACAGACCCCGGAACAGAAAAATCACTAGAAAATAAAATAATATTATTACCACTCTTCAAGAACACAAAATTTGTACGTTAATTGCCTTGCACAATTAAACGTGCGTAACTTTTCATAAATACCACTCAGTATGTAGGATCGCTTGTATAATTGAAAATGAGTTAACTCGTGAGCGTGTGATTCAGCGGAAGTGAAACAGTTATTAAAGATTAGATTAAAAATGTTATTTGGAACAATGAATAAAGCAAAATCGGCGTCTAACATGTTACGGAATTAAGGAGGATTTTAGTGACACTATGTACGCTTTGCACTGTATAAGAACTGTACCTTATGGCCTCCTGGGTAAACTCAACCGGCCCGCTAATTTTGAAGTCCCAATTTACCTTTATTTAATTTAGTTTTGGAAACATCAGAAAATATGCATATGCAAAATAATAACCAATTCAATCATACTACTTTAGATCAGTTTAATAAGTGTCTGGGCACCGAAAAATTATTTCTACATTCTAATGTCTTAGGATACATAAATTGTTTTCAGAGTCCCAATGTTTAAGGCCTTACAGTATTCAACAAAAGACTTAAAATCTGTCACATTTAGACAGCGGCCTGCAGATAAGCCAATCCACGTTTTGCAGGACTTTATTTATTCCTAAATTATTCGGCCTTTACGCGAGTATATAGGGTACATATTTAGAACATCCCATATGTATGAGTGTACAATGTCTAGTACCTAGATTCAAAATGCAAAACATTTTAAAAACGCAAATATGTCGTAATTCTTGAGCTCCAAAAAAGAAACTTGACAGAACACTCCAGTACAATTTGGTATATGCAATATTGTTATATACTCACGCTGTGTATCCCAGCATTCGGCAGATGACACCGGCTTCTCTTACGCCAAATGAATCATCGCAAATCGTCCCCCAAATTCCAGCGTACTTGATCTCAACAATTCCGGCCCAGGGTCCATCAGGACCAGTCAATCTTGCTTCTACTTTCCCAGGCAATGTTTGGTCATCTGTCGGTAAAAACGCATATGTTGAGTGGTCGATTCGTTATACTAAGTTATTCTAAGACAGATAAGAGATGATATGATTGGGAACAGCAATACATTATTTAAATTTTTATATTGATATCTTTAGATATTATAGTAAACATCATATATAACGTACAAATCCATACATTCACACACGCGCATATATATATATATATATATATATATATATATATATATATATATATATATATATATATATATATATATATATATATATATATATATATTCCCATAAGAACGATCACTGCCGGGTAAATGTTCGTGTGCGCGCAAATAAATTAATATTGCAATTTAAAAATGAATATACATTGGTTATAATTTCGTGCATAATTATTGCGTTTTACTGGTATATCATGTGTAAATGTTCTGATTATGCATTCTCTATAACCACAATTTTCGTTATATATTACCTTTACATACAACACCAACGTCGTCGTCGTGATTACAGTTGTGCCGTCCCAAAAAGCTATTCTGACAGTATGTCAGGGAGTCCTCCGTTCCTTTACACGCGACATCATCAAGCCAAATGGGCCCTGTTCCGTGACCTAGACCCGAGTTGGGGATGGCTATAGCATCTTGACTGTCGGAGTTAAAATATTGAAATAAATTTGGTCTGCAGCGGTCAATATTTACTATCTATCTGGTTTTATAATATACAAGGAAATAACTGTACAATGGAAAAATTATGTTCTTCCAAAACATGAATTATTGGTTAGCATTAAAGACCCGCGACCAAAAATGTGTTCGATCAGAGATCAGCCCGAATCAGATATGAGCAGTGCCATTCGGCAACAGTATACCCCAACTCCATCAACACCAAACGGCCTAATGACGTTGCTCCACATGACCACAAACCAGAAAGAAACAATTCCTAGATTTGACGGTGGATTATGATTATAAATTACATATTTTACTATGCAGTTCTTTTTAATATTGAATGTCCCTTAGGTCGTAAGATTCCAACCTGTCTATTCGTGTTATTCCAATGTCACGCTCCTTGGAGTGGATATAATGTTACTTGTAATGATATGGCCCCATTTTTCCGTAGCAGATTGATTACGATTCCGCTTTATACTTACGTTTAAAAGGCCTTATGGATTGGAAGAATGCTTATTGTTTATTATAGGAAGAAGACACGGGTCCAATTCACGTTATGTAAGATTTCTTTAATTATTACACTATTAATGTGGGATTTCCGTCTCATCTAAACACATCATACACTTTTATATTCTCCAGCACAATGAATGGATTGCATGATAATTATATACCCTATGTACATGCTGTACAGAATCAATACCAGAGACCGCATTGTCACAAAGAATAGGAAATGAAAGTTAAAATATATTTGCTGATCTTTTAAGATACAAGAATATCTATCTATCTATCTATCTATCTATCTATCTATATATATATATAGAATAACAAATGAATAAACTTTAATAAATCTATCTATCTATCTATCTATATATATATATAGAATAACAAATGAATAAACTTTAATAAATCGCCTTAGATTACTCCACATTCAACTCTATACAGCTTCTAAAGCTGATTATGCAATCTTTATATTACAATTTGTATTCCGCCTTAGCTATGTTGTCTATTCGCTGATGAACTGCACTTCCAACTGCATGGTATCTTTGAAATCACACGTCCTGAGCAAATCCCTTATAATAAAATTCAGCGAAAAATCACTTTGAAATGTTGCAAAGATTGAAAGCTTGGCTTCTCAAAGGAGCGCTGTCATGACGGCAAATTTATTCGCTGGTGCATTGTAATGGAATAAATGAATAACTCGTGTACCGGTGATTAGATTGGGTAATGGTGGATGTTAGTAGCATTCCACAACTGTTGGTTACACAATGTAAGAATTAAATATCCAGTTGCAATTGCAGAGAAAGGTGAAGAAAAGAGATCTTTTGTATCGAAATATAATAGGTATAAACTCTTTTTGACAGTCTGAATATGATCCTTTTCGTGGACCAAATCTTTATTTTTATCTCTTGAATATTGATACGAAAATATAAATTAAGTATTCGCAACAAGTCTATACAGGCTGGTTGAATTTATAGAATTAGCTTACGTGAAGAGAGCTATGTAGAGGTTTACAAACACAACGTTTTTGTGTTTATTTGTTTGCTTTGTAAATGTTTTGTATTTGCCCTCGAAAAAGACTCATTAAGAGTCGAAATCGCTCAGGCTAGTTTCGCACTTTTCGTCGTCAGTTTATTGCATATATATATATATATATATATATATATATATATATATATATATATATATATATATATATATATATATATATATATATATATATATAGTACACATACATCTTCTAAATCAGACTTAATAGCTTCAAATTTAAAATAAAATGTCAATTCAATTTACAGCTATTGCTTAGTTATATAGTCACTTTGTATTCCTTTGGCACATTAGATTCAGACGCAAGACGTCAAAGCTTGCTTCCTAATAGGAGATTTTATTAGCCATATGTATCTATTTGCTTATGTATATAATATTCCAAGTAACATAATATTTGATGTGTTTTCTTCTGCATCTTAAGCAGAATAGCATTTGGTTGGATGTAGTCCAGACTTCATTGGTAAGCATTGTTTCATCCATGTTCTCGTGCATTAGGTAGTGAAAGTGTTTCAATGACAAATCAACGAAACATGTTAGATTTTTTTTGAATTTCTCCTATTCGACTTTTAGGACATATATTTAAGGAGTAAAATAAATTAAGCTTGGCAAACTTGAAAGGCGTTTGCTCACATATGTTATTCAACAGGGCAAATGTCATTAAACATAACATAGAACTTCGTAACATTTTACCTAATTATTTTTATATTTTCTCTTGAATCGTAAACAATTGTATATACGAAACTAATACCTTTGAAGGAAAAGCTTTACAAAAATAAAAATGCTTTTAATATTTGTAGACAACATTATCATTACTTTTTTATATTCGTTGCGTTTAATTCAACATCGTTATTGGAAGAAAGGCACGGTAAATCACCTACTATGGTAATCCAAGAGACTTGCACACCACTTGCGCTGCACTGCTGTTAAAAGAATCATGGCATACCGTACCCCATTGGCCACCCACGGACATCACTACCACACCCGAAGTCGGAATAGAGCCATTCAGTTTAAACTGTATATCTGGATACAAATATATATATATATATATATATATATATATATATATATATATATATATATATATATGTGTGTGTATATATATATATATATGTGTGTGTATATATATATATATATATATGTGTGTGTATATATATATATATATATGTGTGTGTATATATATATATATATATATATATATATATTCAGCAGCACGTGCAAGCATGTGGCATTAGAACAACACTTAATTCACTCATTGTTACCTCGCCACCCACCCATGTACCAGACTATTGAGATCAAATCTTTCACTACAGTCACATTGCACTGATGTTTCTTTGCACCATATTTCATTTGTAATAGCAGTCACTCGACTATAGAGGTATGTGTTTAACAGAATTGTTTCGTACGTTAGATGATTCGACACTTTCCATAGATTTTCATTAGGTCAGACATATCTCATTCAACAATGTTTTCGTTTTAGTATAGTCTATTGCAGGTTACAACTGCATTTTATCTGAATTCACTAGTAGGTTGGATTCATATATATTTAATTCTATCGAAATAACCTTAAGACGTTTCGAAAAAGTCCGTAGAATAGAATATTATGATTGAATTAAAGACTCTTGAATGTGCTTGTCTACCCTTTGTCCTGAGTTATCACAAGGACATTTTCGAGAACTCCTTTCAATAATTTCATAATAGTCCCAGACAAATAATGTGGAACAATGAGCACTTTGTAATTCCAAAAATGAGGTTTGCTAGGTCATCTTAGTGCTTCCAATCATGTTCATATTCAAAGGAATGTTCTCTTTGAACACATTAAATGCATCATTTTCCAGACGAAACAATGCAGAATAAGAACATTGGTGCATGTATTACAATATAAAAGTGGATGATGTGGTGTGAGTGTCGTCGTAGAAATCGTCTTCACAATGTATATACTTTGCGCATGATGGGCGGGAGAAAAATATACTCACCAGTCTCTGGTACGTCGCAAAACAATGCAACATCTTCGGAATGATGACAGTTGTGTTGAAAGTACGGTCTATGCGCGCATATGGCAAGCGTTGATTCGCTTCCGTTACAGATTACATCATCCAAAATGATGGGTAATGAAGGTTCGGTTGTAGAGAATAAGTCCGGTGGCAAAAATATTGATCGGTTTCTAAAATGAAATAACAATGATACAATAATGAATCCGCAAAGAAAATGCATTCAAATGCTTATTACTGCTCAATAAAGAATAACTACGTACATACTTCATTTCCAGTCTCTTGGCAGTATATAATATGTTTCGTGTAACTCGATTTCAAACAGATATAGTATGTGCTTGTGTATGTATAGAAAAAGTCGTTAAATGTATTGCATGAAGGGTATGTTATGATTTATTATGGTTCAAATTGATTACATATTGATACAGTAAATCCAACTAACATAAGAATAAATGTATTTGGAGTGAACTAAAAGCGATTTCTCGATGCTGTAGCTTTTGTAGCACGGTAGACAACAGGACAAGCAAATCCTCAAATTGATGTTTAAATAGGAAAACCATATCATTTCTTTTCACGAGTGCCAACAGTGCATATTTGATATTGGGCTGCCAATTATATTATCAAATTAATGATCAATCAACTTCCCGCAAAATAACCCTTTAAGTGCCATAAGAGGAATTTATAATTAATTAGATATTTGATCATTTGGTAAAACTTTAGAAACGATGACCGGAAGGAAGGACGGAAAGGAACACAATATTTTTCACAAGTTTTAGGACATCAGAATGGGAAGCGTTAATTTGAAGTACAAGCAGGGTAAAATTTATCAGTTCAAAAGAAGAATATTCTGTTTATATCTCATCACATAGATAATGACAAAGTTTTGTGGGGAACTAGCTCTTTTGCCATCCCTGTATTCTTGGATCTGGTCAGTTTAAGGCACTCTGTGTTAAAAACTACATGAAATCAAAAAGTCATGTGTTAAAAAACTACATGAATTAAAAATATCATGTGTTAAAACACTACATGAATTCCAGATGTGCCGAATGTTCTGAAGGACCAATATTAATGAGTGTCCTCATTTACATAATGTGTTTTCAATAATTTTAAACTATGTTATAATTCAAAGGTTGAATACTAGTTATTATTAACAATAAATAGTTTAAGTTAATAATTCCTCTCCAGTTATGTCTGAACTAAACTATAAACTCCGATGACAACAAATTTCAGCGTCACCTTCTTTTGTGATTTATATACAATGTTTATATAATCAATGATATAAAGCGGTTATAGTCTGCCGACAGTATACGGTAAAATTCTTAATTACAATGCACACACAAAAACACACACACACATTTTACTGTTATCAAAACTTTAATTTGTTTTTGTTGTTCTTTCTTAAACCTATTACAATGTCTACAAGATCGATTATTATTAACTAAATATGACAATTCTCAAGGGCCACCTCTCTCTCTCTCACACACACACACACACACAAACACACACACACACAGTGTAGAAAAATAGGGGTGAAATTCTATGAAATTACGACCGTAGAAGATTCTCGTTTTTGACTTTTGCTTGTGTCATACAGCAACGTTTCTGGTCCTATGAACGATGTCATGAATTTGAAAGCAAAACCAACCAAACTAAGAAAGATAGAGGGTCTTTGAATACTTTCATGTGTTATTAACAGCGAAACACCTTTGCGGTCGATACAAATGCTAATTAAAGCAGAATAACGACTCTTATAAACTGCAAATATTTTAAATATTTTAATTACCTCCAGTTGGTAAATTTATCTGCATATAATCAGTCCCACATTCATTTCCACGCACCAGTGAGTGGCGGAGCGTTCAGTGTTTTTGGTGCTCTACTTTTATTATTCTAAACACCATTCTTGTTAATGGTATGCCCTTTTTGATTTAATGAATGTGAAGAAAATATAAACAAAACGAAAAACTCAAAAACAAAACGCAAAGGTGATTAAGAATAGCCACAATTTGCACAGAAATAAATTTTTATCGGAAACACTCGACAGGAAAGAGAATAGTTCGGTCAATACACAGTTCATGTAGTCAATCTTAAATTCGTTCAAAGGGCACATATATGCATTTGCATGTGATATAAAAAATATATATTGCATGTACGCTGTATTAAATAATATCCTCTCGTTGCAAACGTTTTTTCATTAAAGGAAACACAGCAAGCCTCGTTTTTTTTTAAAGTTAATAAGTTATACATTTCGTAGTATATCATTGATGCTGCGTACCTAATATATACCTTGCAAATCCGAGCATCCTACAAGCAACGTCTGATTCATTCTTGGCAAAGTGGTCATCGCAGACTCTTCCCCATGTCCCATTAAATTGGACTTCTAGAATTCCTTTGTTGCTTGTGCCATAAACAAGTCGTGCTGTCAGTGCAGGGGCTGTAACCGTTAATAAATGTAATATATATATATATATATATATATATATATATATATATATATATATATATATATATATATATATATATTAAAACGGTAATGTACCCTGATTATCCTGTCTAGCGTTTCTTTGTTTTTAGGAGCATCCTGTACGCGGAAATTTTTTTATGCAGAGAACATAGCTACTAATGAGTGATATTCATTATTCGCTGATTCCATTGCACAAACATTGTGTATGTGTGTGTGTGTCTATGTGTTTGTGAAAATATGCATGCATTACATACATATTAGAAGTAATAAACAAAACAAGATAATGACAATGGAATGTAATATAAAGCTGCGACGAAATATATCTTTATATATGTGTAGCTTTTACATTAATACATTTATGTACGTATGTTCTTTTATATCTATAAAACAAAAGAATGAAACCCCGCTGAACTATGAAAATTCCACGTAACTGTCATTTAAATTAAAATTAATTACTTTTCTCCCAACGTACTAAACGTAAACTAGGTATCAAACATTTTAATGTCTTCGGCAGCGCTATAGTCACGTAACCAATTTATTTCAATGTATATATATATATATATATATATATATATATATATATATATATATATATATATATATATATATATATAAGACAAGTCTGGACTATTTTGACATTAGTCTTACTGCGATTATTCATTGACTGTTATTTGTGTAACTTTCCTATATTATAACTTACATTTAACGGAGCTTAATAATTCATTTTAGCCTGTCACACATTTTTTTTATCAAGGATTACAGGTTATAATTAGCAATGCGTCCATTGCTCTAAAATCGTAAAACTTGGTCGTATATTCACGATGGTATTTATTCCAAAGCAATGCATACGTCACAAGATAAATTGATAACTTTTTACCGGAAACATCCAGGGATCAGAAATATTACTTATGGAATCTTTTCTGTATTATCATCTCAGACGTCATTATTCACATACAAGAATATGTATTCAGTTTCTACATACACAATTATATATATATATATATATATATATATATATATATATATATATATATATATATATATATATATATATATATATTTATAGACATATATAATGATTTCTTTCAGTTAATACATACTTCTCTGTGCCGCAGACCTGGCTGAGTGCAATATCACTGTAAAAGAAATTATTAGTGTGTGAATATTATATCTCTCTTATACAGTTTATTCACTAATTTCTTTCATATTTAAAAAAGGGATAAACATGTCCTCCTTTTTAAACTTTTGATTTGCTGAATAACAAAGGATTTGTAGGCACATATCATCACAAATACACATGTATATATATCCCATATGTCCCTATTTATTCAGGCATGTATTTACACATTCTCTAGTACACACACATTGTTTAAAAATTTTAACGGTAGAGTGACAAACTGAAATTCATAAACTTCCTCACAATTCTATCAATGAATAGAATCAAAGACACACAATCTTTCCACAATATAAAATTGCATGGAATGGACGAGTTTTCATAAATTTTGATAGCCGCCTGGTAATGTAAAATAAAAATTAATATTACCTTCCAACCGAACTAAAATGAAAATGTCAGTAAGTACTGCTTTACAATGTTTGCCAAGCCTGAATGACATTGGCGAATCCAAGAATAATCAGGTAGTCGTTCAAATGCACATTTCCAACAAAGCAGGCATGAAAAGTCTGTTCCAGGACAAAGCTGTTGACATCTTTTATATGCACAACGCAGGTCATAAAATCTATACCTTGTCATAATTATATGCTGATTATAATATCCCTGTCAGAAATTATTACAGTGAACATTTAATTTTATGTAAATGCATTCGTTTGCGTATGACTGGCTTTTAATATTTTTGATGTCATATTTTGTGGTATATTATAAATTTTCTGACGACCTCCTGTATATAAGATAATGAAAAATGTCATCTTTCGATTTATAGTGATGTTTTATAGGATCCGCATAATACAGAACATACCACAACCTCCTTGGAAAATATTTTATAAATAATAGTATTACCTGATATTAACGCGATAAATACCGCATTAATCCTGTAGAAATGAAGTTTCTTCATAAATGTTGTATTAATTGAAATCTAGAATGGAAATCCAGTAGTCACACGTGGGAGTAATGGTAAAAATGCTATAGTTAATAAGGTGACAGAGTTTGACAAAGCGGGGTATTTAGTGCAGCAAATATGAACGGTGCTTAACTTATCAAGTCCACAAGACGTAATGATACTATTTTGACATGGTCTAAGGTCAAACATCCAAACAGGTGAAATTAGTGCAAAGCAAGATATGAGAAATCTATACTATTAGCTGTACCAGCCACGTGCGTGTGACCCAGTGCATGAACGCATATACATAGTACATCCAATTGCCCTCGTGCATAACTTATAATTGAATTGATGAATATGCTTATCGTATGATTAACAATGCAATAACGTATGTATGTATGTATGTATGTATGGATGGATGCAGGTAAGCAAATACAAAATATAAAAATGTATTTATAGATTTTAGAACACTATTATATATATATATATATATATATATATATATATATATATATATATATATATATATATATATATATATATTCCCTCAAAGTACACGAAAGAAGTGACAGTAGAAACAAGACAGAATAATTCGTTTATGTAAATGTCCAATCAACACAAATTAGAAAATATACAGATGAGACAATCTGATAACAACACATTCAAAGACATTGCAGAAAGAAATTACATAAAAGTTTGTTTCTTTCACTGAAATAAATATGGGGCTGAGGTAGTATGCTTTTAAGAGACACTTGAAAACTTGAATGTGGAAATAATTAAACTCTAAAAAGAACCAGAAAATGTGCTGATCTAATGCCAAGCTTCATCGGTATAATAATACAGTTAATCTAGCATTACTCTCAATGACAAGAGGAAGAAAACAATTAAATCTATGTTTTTGCACACCTATTGATTTATCTGGCACTTGATTTAAACATTTGATAAAAATAGGCTCGAAGATGATTCATAAACTTAAATTTTCGAATTTGCAAGAAGATATATTTTAAATCATTCATTAGTTTGATTGATTTTATGCTTAAATATGTGTATGCACAATTCAAATGGAAATAATATTGTGAATCATGCAACAGTCGTTGTTGTTGTTGTTCTGGAGATTAACGCCAACTTTCAGCATACGTTAGGCTATACATGGCGGCCAGTATTAATGGTGGAGGAAGAAACCGGGAAATCTGCAGAAAGAATCACCGACCCACGAGAAGCTACTGGCAAGCTTTCTCCCATATACGCATTCGCCGAATCTTAGACCCAAACCCACGCAGACAGAGGTGAGGTGGCTGTGATCCGTAACGGAGAGCGCTTTAGACCACTCGGTCACTCGTGGCCCCCTGCAACAGTCGTTGCAAACTGAACAAGTTAGACTCTAAATTAAATTAAATAGATTCTAATAAAAACATACTTTGTTGCATACTTAATGTCAATATTATTTTGTTAAAGTGATGATATTTCAGAACATGCTACAATTTTTAACACTACCGATAAGAAAATAATACTCATATTAAAGAACATTACAGATTTTGAGACCAGTCCGACAAGTCATAACACTAACCTCTTCATGCTGAGAGCCAAGCGAGGCAGGTTATAGTACCATTTTTGTAAGTGTTTGGCATAATTCGAACCCACGACCTCCCGCATTCAACGCGGACGCTCTAACCACTAGGACAACAGTAAAGGATCTACATGGTTGAACGGTTTATTTGATTAAACTCAAAGCAATAATGCACATTACGATTTTTCTTTAGATTCATGTCTTGGTGGACATAAGCTAATTTTCGTCTGATACGTGCATATATATATATAT
Organism: Potamilus streckersoni; assembly: GCA_016746295.1. Taxonomy (NCBI): domain Eukaryota; kingdom Metazoa; phylum Mollusca; class Bivalvia; order Unionida; family Unionidae; genus Potamilus; species Potamilus streckersoni. The sequence continues at coordinate 1,170,756 of JAEAOA010000761.1, forward strand.
ATATATATATATATATATATATATATATATATATATATATATATATATGCAAAATCCAAAGATATGTGACAGTGGAATTGTACCCGAGAAGTGTCTACTTCCGTCTTTCAGCACTAATGAATCCTAAGTTGGATTCTTGATTAGCTCCATGAACCACGGGCCAGACATGGGCATCAGCGTTGTCGACATTGTTTCGTCATCGTTTTATATTATACTGTCCGTTTTCAGGATGGTAAGAGACATGCTTCACAAACATCATCGACAGACCAGCTGATCTTGAACAATCATTGGAATATCTTGCTAGACTCAATACTGTCGTAACAATGTCGACGTGTTCTAAGCATGTTTCAATCTCTATCTTTTTTCGATGATGTACGCATCACTGTTGAGCAACGCCGTGATGTCATTATTAATAAAACCAACCCTAACATCAACTCTATACTCAGTATCATCTGTTTTTAAAATTTGACCTTCTGCTTCAGTCAATGCTTATGCTTGTATCCTAAACTTGTAGCTCAATTAGCCCGCGCTGAGTTTGCTCTCGAGCAATCACTAATTTACCTTTGAGGCCTGGATCATCCAAGACAAATGCTGAATTAGATGCACGTTTAAACATCTTTATTATCAGTTAATTATCATCTAACACAAAGACCACTTTCTGCTATCAGACTAGTAATTATATTTTTTTTTCTTTTTCTGACAAGGGTATATCAGACAACTCTGCTAGTGTTTTATTCGCAGCTTGATTTATTAATTTACTAACATTTGATGGCATAATATCTGTGGAGGGAAATTTTACTGGCTGAAGTCACACCGCTTGCAGTATGTGTAATAATCGTGCTAATTTTGCTAGTCTGTCCTTGACTGCTAATAATGTTTTTATAGCAACATCACCAACAACATTATCAAACACAAGGTCAATAGCTTTAATTCCCAGTTGCTTTGCAATAGGTATTGCTTTTGGAGCTATCCTCTCTGAATAGGCCCTGAACAACATTACCGAGCCCATCTCTGTAGATCGCTTTATACATCGCCCTTACTATTAAGGTCTAGCAACGTCACCAACAACATTATCAAAAACAAGGTCAATAGCTTTAATTCCCAGTTGCTTTGCAATAGGTATTGCTTTTGGAGCTATCCTCTCTGAATAGGCCCTGAACAACATTACCGAGCCCATCTCTGTAGATCGCTTTATACATCGCCCTTACTATTAAGGTCTACGTTGAGCATTATGGATGATCATGCTATGTCCTTGTTACTGATCTAATTGTTATTTTCTTGTTACTGATCTAATTGCATCAATCATCAATGATTTCATCGTCGTGGTAGTCATCAACAATTTTATTGATGAGGGACCAATAAGCATTAATGCGCTTGATACCGCCTGTACATAATCTCTGACACATTATAGCTGCATCATTAATGATTTCTGGGAAATTATTGCCGGCTCGTTTCCTGCCAATCTAAATTGCTAGTTGTTCAACATAGGCAAAGACGTTTCTGGGGCATGTGCATGGAGTAAAAAAAAAAACACTCTACCTGGTATCTGTGCCAAATAATACTTTCAAGTGTCGCCGGGGTTTGTCAAAACTTGCATCTTACCATTTAATATAAACAAAACGCACATAATCTCTGACACATTATAGCTGCATCATTAATGATTTCTGGGAAATTATTGCCGGCTCGTTTCCTGCCAATCTAAATTGCTAGTTGTTCAACATCGGCAAGGACGTTTCTTGGGCATGTGCATGGAGTTAAAAAAAAAACACTCTACCTGGTTTCTGTGCCAAATAATACTTTCAAGTGTCGTCGGGGTTTGTCAAAACTTGCATCTTACCATTTTTCCACGTCCTCACCTGTTGTTTCGTCTGCTTTATTTCCATGATTTTGAGGCTACTTTGCTTTCCGCTGCTGCTTTTGTCAATTCGCTGCTTATTTTGTTCTTTTCTGTTTCCTTTCTTGCTTTGCTCGTTCAATATACTCTTTCACTGTCTGGTTAAAATATCAAAATTATTAGTATCTTCAACAGATGAGATCAGCATATTATCATTAGCGATGGTGTTTCAGGATGTGGTTGAATTTCAAATTGTGGTTGAGGAGTGTGCGAGGATGGTGTTTGAGTAGCTCGAAGACGGTCAGCAATATCAGCAGGTGTCTCAAGAACCTTAAGTGCTTAAGTACCCCAGTTGCTGTAAGAATTGTTTTATTGGTTCGACAATTGGTTCAAATAATTGTTCTGCATTCTATAGCTAGTGTTGTTTTTGATATAATACTGATTTAATTACGCAATTACCTTAAGTGCTTAGAGATAACTGCAATATTCTGGTTATATTTAGAGGAGTTGATATCCACATACTCTTCAGTCCCACAGGAGTTGTCGCACTCTTGACACACATAGCACCGCACTAGACCTGATTCACACTGCAGGCACACTAGGCTTGGGAAAATATTTACATCATGTAAACAGGTAAAGGATCGCTCGCGGTACAACTCACTGGTAGGTAAAGGAAAACTCAAAACTATAAGATTTAAAGAGAAAATAAACCATTTGGAGAGAATTTTTGGTCACTTAGAGGCTTCTACAGCCATGTATTTTCATTTTCATAGAAAGCTTTCTTTTCAAAACTAACTTTCTCTAAGACTTGTAGGGTCCTCCTTCCCTCCCCCGCTGCTTTTCTATATGCAACGAGCATAACATCATGTCATTTCTCCATCTTCTCCTTTATGTGGGATACTACTCTGCAGTGATAGGTTTGATGTTACGATGATTGTTTGTGTAGATTTCGTACCCACGTGTTTCACCATGTTTGAATAGTAGACTTACTTAAATAATTTTGAAATCGGTATATAGATTATACATTATATAATGAATGAAGCAAGTAGATTATGGTGCAAGTCTTTTCAATTCATTTTATGTGGAACAATGGCAACATTCGATAAGCTGACCGGAGTTAGGCGTGGATTGTGATTCTTGAAGACTGATTACTTCCTGTCTAATAACCTGGAAATAGGTTTGATTTATTAAAATTTTGTGTAATTTCGTAGACGGCAGATGTGCGCTAAAATAATAGTACATTAACTCTAGTGTTTTGTACTACGATTTAATGGTAATCGTAACACAAACGAGTATCATCAACGAGTTTCTTTGAATCCCGAGATGTACAGTTTGAATTCAGAGTTGTACAGTTCGCTTCGAACATAAAAACTCTTCTGCAAAGAAAGGCAAGATTCGTTATTGACTATCTTTGGTTTACCATTATACAAAATGACATATTAAAAGAAAGACAAGATTCGTTATTGACTATCTTTGGTTTACCATTATACAAAATGACATATTAAAATAACTTTTATGATAATTAAGGAAACAAATCTTCATAAAAGCGTTGTTCATTACAGGATATGTTTATAACCTTACACTAATGTTGGGTTTCATCAATTCAGATCAGCAAATTAGGGAAGGCATAGCGGATGATCCGCATAAAAAGACTCGATCCATCCAGTACCTAAATATTTTCAGACATTAAAATCACAATGCCTGATACGCTACCTGTGTTACACTGGACTCCAAATAACGTAGCTTTCCATGCTACCTATGTTACACTGGACTCCAAATAACGTAGCTTTCCATGCTACCTGTGTTACACTGGACTCCAACATCCTCCGAATGATGACAGTTGTTGATTCTTGTATAACTGCATGTAGCTAGGGATGATTCTGTCCCGTGGCAGTCAACATCATCTATAAGTATAGGACCACTTCCTTGACCATACCGGGCATTCCCTAATGCAATGGCACCACTTCTGCATTGGACGTAAAATATCATGATAAAATATTTGCCAAATTTAATTAAAGCATTTCATATAGATGTATGATGAAAACTATAGATTTGTGGTTAAAAATGATTGTGATAGGAATTTTTGCCCGCAGATAATGAATATCTGTAAAAGCATAATTTGTATCAAACAGTAAGTAAACATGAAACATACTTATAAAATAAAAACGATTTCAAAAAGTAATACAGTTTTTAAGCACACATGGATTCCTCTTACATGAATACAGAAATAGGTTTGATTTGTTTCTGTCATGCAGGGATTGTCATATATATATATATATATATATATATATATATATATATATATATATATATATATTCCTGAAGTTTCGTATCTGTCAAGCAAAGTTGAGTATTTATGTAATCTATGCTCATTTGCTTCCTACATAATTTTTAACTAAACAAAGGAATCTTCTTACTGTTAATTATCTCAATCCACGTTTCAAAATTTTTGCGGAACATAACAGAAGATAAAAGTTAATGAAAGCAAAAGTGAATGAAAAACATTTTCGGCGTTGCCTGATTGATCACGTACAACAAATAGAATCGTGCAAAACAAACAAATCACTCTTAAATACAAACGTTTACTTTATTCGTTAGCTCTTTGCTTTTTGTATTTCTACCACGGGAAAACTACAAGGTCCCCTGGTTTACTACAGAAACGCCTCTTAGTTTCAAGATATAGAGACGTTGCAGCTTAGATAAGCGAAGAAAACAAGATTTTAATAGTACAGTAATGACAATAATGACATAATATAATAATAACAATATTTTGTACAACAAAAATAATTTAGTAAGATCATTTTGTTTTCGATTCAAGAGTTTTTAGATAAGTGATACATATAATGATTTCAACATAAAACAAAGGTTTTGATATCGACACACACACACACAGACACATACTCATATGGTTTAATACAACAGATAAACAGGATAATTTGCTAATAACATTTTACATAAATATCTTGAGCAAATTACACTTATATATGCAAACTGGAGAGCTAAGAAATGCTAGAAAAGTATTTTATATAATCTGCGTAGAAAACGCCCTAGAATAACTATCTTCAATTGATTTCTTTGATAATATGGATACCTTCAGCTGGCTGAGTTGTATTGTATCTGGTTGGCAAATGCAAAAGGTCATTCGAAAATTTAATTACAATAACATCTCTCTCTCTCTCTCTCTGACATATGTTAAATTTATTTTTCTCAAGGTGTTGCTGCAAATGTACAGTTAAATAGCTTTTATTTTTAATGAGAAATAAAAATATTAGCAAAATGTATTGCTTTTTTGTTGATTATTAAATATTCATTTTATTAAACTCAGAAATAACTGACGATCACAATTCAATTTGAAAGGATTTATTTGAATCAGACAATGTACTATGTGTCTGTTAATCCGTACATTGCAAAATGCAGAAATCGATCTATAACTCTGTTTATAACAACTTCAGATTATCTTAATCTTCCTCGATGAATTATGAAGTTGGCAAGATTTTCTGTTACACAATTGCGGTTCTTGGTCACTTGTCATTATCGTCCACCTGTGAAACGTATTAAGAATGTTACAATATTTGTTATGAATTTAAATTACATCAACTATTTCTCATTTAAAACACACACACATATATATATATATATATATATATATATATATATATATATATATATATATTAGAAAAACCTTACTTTAAGTAATAATAATGAGATGGTTATGGAAAGTGTTTGAAATGTCCAATAAATAATCAATTTTACTACCATCTTTATCGGAATAAGTCACTCATTAAACAAATTGTGGTCGCTTTATTGGAAACAAGACATATCCAAGATCATTTCCGATTTTTTAATACATGTTGATATGAACTAACAGATATAGTTTCTTCATAAATATATCTTCATTCCAAATATTTTAATTGAAATACTATAATCTGACAATGAAGGTTTCATCAAGTCGTACCTAGATTAAAAAAACTGCTCCCTCGTCCGATTTTATAATTTATATATATATATATATATATATATATATATATGGGTGGAACCAAAAGAAGTCAGCAATATTTGATATTAAATCATGTTTATATATTTGAACAAAAGGTTACCTCTTAATTTAATATGCCACAAAGCAGGCAATTTAGATGTATAACTGGCATAATTAAATTCCTTCAATATGCGTAAATATGTAAATGATATTAGGCCACCTAATTAAGTGAAGCTAATTCATCCTAAGAAACTTGTGAATGAGCATGACAATCAAAGCTTATTTAGTGAATAATTGCATTTGCATCTTAATAATTTCGAAAATTCCAGCCGCAACACCGCAACAATAATTCTACTAATGTATGTATTCCATTTTGTCGCAGTGCAGAAATTAATCAACAGGCGTTATTAAAGCTTGACAAAGAAAAGACTGTTGTGACACTGGTGATATTGTTTATTTATTACAAACCTAGTACAGAATCGCGCGGTTTTCAAACCCGAGGAAGAAAAAAGAAGACAAAAAGTTCTAGCGTAACAAACCAAAGAAGAAATACTACCTGATGTACTAGCGTGCCCTTGAATCCTATGAGTACCATTGATGACGTTGTTACACAAGGCAGTGTCACAGCACGTGATACTAATTCCTGTAGCTCGCTTTCTACCAATAATGCTTGGTATAGAATTTAAAGCCTGGCAAACCTGTAAAACCTGTGTATCTGTAGATATGCAATTTGTACAGGAGCAATCGGATTTCCGGAGCATCGAAGAACGCCTCTAATAGTTCACACCAAAGTGATGTAAAAGTTAATGAATATCACGTGTCACATAGCTAGAAATGTTCATTAAATTTAATTTAGCTCAGTGTTTAAAGATCTTGATTGTTTTTTTTTTTCGCCAAATAAATTGAATACAATTAAACAACGTTTACCTTTCGTGAAGGAATATCAGCAATGTCCATATTTCAGGATGTTCTAACTACATTTTGAACATTGTTTTCGTATTATTGCAAACGATTTAGAATACAAATGGCAAAATCATTCAAAAAAAAGTTTCAGCACTTACGAGTTTACTCTGACAAGACTGGCTATATAAGATCTGATGATTGTTCTCGTACATGGAGATTTGACAAGACTGTCAAGAAAGAAAAGAATAATGATAACAATGTATAGTAAGTAATTCATACATGGCAGCTTTCGTTTTGTTATTCATTGTTTTCGTCTGCAAAATATATTGTAATTGTTATGCTCTATATTAAGTCTTATTGACTCATCTGCTTCATGACCAATGGCTGGAAAATGAGGTCGTGAGTCTACAAGCCAAAGCGACATCTATTTTTACTTTTTGTACATATGTAACGCAGATTATATCCCGGATATTTGATTCTATACCGGTTATTCTTATAGTAAAAATTGAAGGATAATAAGAAGATTTGGTTTGTAGACTTTTAGGGAATTATACAACGTTTTCAGTTTCCGCATCTAGTCTATACAAGCTGGTTGTAGATATAGTTTTAGCATATGTGAAGACAGCCATGTAGAGGTTTACAAACACAACGTTTTTGTGTTTATTTGTTTTTTGTATATATGGTTTGTATTTGCCTTTGAAAAAGACTCATTAAGAGTCGAAAGCGCTTAGGCTAGTTAGTTACTAGTTTCGTACTGTTCTTCGTCAGTTTATAGCATCTATTTTAATTAATCCCTGACACGTGATCCCTTGGTGGATCCAGTACGCTTGAAAGGGTTGTTATTCGCCATAAGATTTGTATTCTTTATATATATATATATATATATATATATATATATATATATATATATATATATATATATATATATATATATATATGAAAACACATTTTTAGCACGTTTTCATTGTTAGAATACATACTGTTACGTCCCTGTAGATTAATTGTGTGTGTTAAGCAATCAATTATATATAAATCTTTATATTTCATTTAATGTAATTATTAATATAATTAGATAAATATCAGTCTAATATGTTGTTGAAAAACGGCCTCTTTAGTTGAGTCGTAAATTGGACTCATGTGAGGAGGTGCTGTGTATGATAACAAATTCATTACAAGTAAACATTCAGGAATAGGTACGAAAACGATTGGCTGATACTTGGTCAGGCTTTCGTAATGTCCAGAACTATTACGAAATTGCATGCGTCTTGGTGCGAGTGTAATTCAAACAACATATTAGCTTCGTTTATATACCGAGGTATTTTGTGAGACGTTCAGAGCAATGAACAGAGAGTCGTAGTCGAGTGTCATACACAGCAGTAAAGTCGTAAAGTCAGTTTATTGTAACAGCTTAGATTTACACAACTTCTATTACCTTAAAAAAGCATTTTTATGCTCGAAGAAGTTGTCTGTTCGTATGCCTACGTAGAACATATTTTGTTAGAGGAGCTAATTTTACTTCGTTTTTCTGAATAATTGTTTTCCTGGAGAACAACAGTACCGATTTTGGCAAAGACATTTTCCCGAAAATATTCTAAATTGGAACGGAACAACACAAATTGTGCTTTATTGTGTAAATTCTAGAATTTTCTGTTAGTCTTCGTCTGACGTGATCATCCGCCATTTTGGACCGGAATTGAACTTCACACTTTGTTTAGAACTTTTGACAGGACTTGTGTTTCTATTTTAAACAAACAGTTTGGATCATTTCTGTAAACCGTAAGTCTTGTTTAACGTAATTACATTTTTTCATGCTTTCTAGGAAAATATTTTTTTTTGTTAAAGTTTGAGAGCTTGTTGTCTTCACTCTTTCTTTTATGTTATTTGAACGAGCCGATACGTAACAATACATACATACATACATACATACATACATACATACATACATACATACATACATACATACATACATACATACATACATACATACATACATACATACATACATACATACATACATATATACATACATACACACATACATACATGCAAACACATACATACATACATACATACATACATACATACATACATACATACATACATACATACATACATACATACATACATACATACATACATACATACATACATACACACACACATACACACATACATACATACATACATACATACATACATACATACATACATACATACATACATACATACATACATACATACATACATACATACATACATAGATTTTGGAATATTTGCAACATGTTTTCTATTTGCAACTCACTTTTGAGTGTTGTGTGCATTCTACAAGAGATTAAATTATTATTTCATTAAATATTTCACTTTTGTTGTACATGCATTTGTTTATCATTTTATATGAGTATCGCGCCATGATAAAACTCCATGAATAGCCATGTAACATATTGTCCTACATTACACAGATTGCCTTCTCTTTTGGTGCATCTTTTACATCTTGCTTTATGTTCTGCATATATTCAAAGCTTTAATTATGTATGCAGCATTTAGAACGCAAACACCAAAATTATGAACGCTGTCACTGTATCGCACTTACTTGCATTGTTACATTCAGTTTATGTTCCAAGTATAATTGTGCAGTGTGATATGTATATCTATATTGTGCGTTTAATGTTTTATTTTCTATGAATAACGATTTTGGACTATTTGTCGCAGCGATAATTGTCAAGTTGGTAGTTAGTATACGAGATGTATATTAAACAGAGTTCGAGATCAATCTTGTTTACAACTACAATTGGTGTTTCCATTGGAAATATATTGTTTTGTAGGTTTAGAGGGAGTTTTATATATTGAGGTTTGATGAACAATTATATACCCATCTTTAATACCATTTCATTGGAATCGATGATTAGCTTGTATTTTTTTCGGATATAACTATATTATACTTGCTTACATTATTCATTAGCATCGTAAAGAGTTAACTGACGTTGATGACTAAAATACTACTTTTAGAGTATTAAAAATTTTAAACATTCTGGACTGTATAATTATCTTATATTAGGACATTCAAGAGTATTTCTATATTAGGTCAATGAAGACTATCGGAAATCCTTCTGAACATTCTATAATTTTTGACTTATGACATGACTTACAAGATTATTTGTAATTTAGTTCACATCACTGTAAGTGTCCACAAGGTTTACACCCTGCAAGTTAGATAAATATGTTTTAAATTCGTTCTTTCCGCCGTATCCTATTAAACAGATTAGGATCTCAGGTTCTAAAAATTGATATGTCTGTTGTGAATCTTTTGTTAAGGGATTATTGTTGTTGTTGTTGTTGTTGTTGTTGTTGTGGGGCTTAACGCCATTTTTCAGCACACGATCCATGGCGGCCAGAATTAATGGTGGAGGAAGAAACCGGGAAATCCGCGGAAAGAACCACCGACCCACGAGAAGCTACTGGAAAGCTTTCTCACATATCCACCTTCGCCGAATCTTAGACTCGAACTCACGAAGACCGAGGTGAGATGGCAGTGATCCGTAACGTACAGCGCTTTAGACCACTCGGCCACTCGGGACCCCCGTTAAGGGATTATAAATACTCAGTCAGTCATATTTGCATATATGCATGTATTCAATATGGATCCATACATGCGTACATCCATTCATATATACCTCCATATATACATTCAAACAAAGATGCATCCAAAAGTACAGACATGCATGTGAACAAACATACATAAATCCGCTTTCAATCGCGCGTCGTAGCTTAATCGTTCTCACATGCTCGTATAAAATATGCCTTTTATTGTTTACGAAAGTTGATTCCAACAACATTACACTTATTAAATTGAAATGTGGAATAAAATATTAAGCAAGATTTCATATAAATCAATTTGGACAATGCACCAATTGCGCCACGATTTCGTGCCCTAATACAATTTGTTCTACTTTTTAGTTTCACCTCAATTGACCTGCAGTTGATGGTGTCCCGGCATTTGGAAGGATCATTAATACCATCACAATTGTAGCATTGTACACCGAAGTCTGCAATAGAACGTTGAAAGTGGTTGTAGAAAATATTTTTTTTTAAATCATTATAATAACCAGCAATGTTATTTCTCAGAAATTACAACCAAACTGCATTTAACTTGATGAAAAGAGAAACAAATCGGCTCAGATGTTAAATATTAAAAACGATGAATTTTAAGGCATGATAAACAGACTAAAAAAATTGCATAAAATCAATGAATATTTTATTACGCTAAAAATGTATATTTCACAAAGCTACTGATATGGCCGTACATATCATAAATTTATTTTGACTAAATTTCTGAATTCATTTCCGTATCAAATTATTTAATACATTTCTCAAAAGTCAATCTAAATTTGAAGATTTTAAACTAGTACACCTTGAAAACTTCAAAACTTCAGATGCAAAGAAAAGGCATGTAAGATAATAATATACATTTTCTTAACACATTTTCATAATGAAAGAAAATGGTTTCAAGTACTGAGAGGTAACTTATTGACAATTTAAGAAATATACTTCAAAATTTGTATTTCCATTTCTACCGAACTCAATCAAAATAAGAAAGTCAAAATAAAATGTCAACACAAAGAACTTAAAACTTATTTAGCGATTGGTTCCATTAAAATATTTACATAAAATTAACATTTTGATTTTTCAGCACCATGACGCACAATCTACCTATGCAATTTAATAATAATAATAATAATAATAATAATAATAATAATAATAATAATAATAATAATAATAATAATAATAATAATATATTAAATAGTGTGCTGAGACCAAACATGGTTTAAGAAAGCTTCAGAACAATAAACTGAACAAAGAAACAGCAGAAACACACAGAACAAAAGCTGAAGTAGCTAGCCTAGACAAGTTCCTACTGTCTCAATATTTATATCTGCTACATCCCGTAAGGAGTGTGTACCAAACGATCATGGCCTAGTAGTTAGAGCTTCCGCTTCGAAGGCGGGAGGTCGTGGGTTCGAACCCAGGCAGAGTCATACCAAACAAACGGAAAACTGTACTAACTGCTGCATCGCTTGGCGCTCAACATTAAGTGGTTAGTGTTATAACTGGTTGGCCTGTGTCAGGATGATGTGACTGGGTGGAACATCATGCTACATGTATGAGGCATGATGCCCCAGTGCTAAACATCACATCACACCGCAGACATCGTAGCGATATTACTGAAAATTTTTTAAAACTACGTTACAAAGTCTGAATCACATCACATCACATATCCGGTCTGTGGAAACAGGTGTTGTAACGGCAGATTCAGTGTCATCTGTCTGTTTAATAAACTATATGCATGGAAGGACGGCTAGAACAAAATGGTCAGATTGCACTGAATTTACTACGAAGTATCATTTTCTGGGCTGGGGTTGTTAGGGTTGGGGTGCTATTCAAGCAAACGATTCTGAAATATAAAATTAATTTTTCATTAATGCTCAACAAATATTGTTTCTGAGTGTGGCAAAATTCGAATGTTAGACGGATGTAGGAGACTGTTCATGGTGAACTGCAGAGACAGATTAGTATGAGTTGTAGTTATGGTACTTTTACCTCCGGATTTAAACCGTTTGAGGAGGACGTTCACCACTACACTGTCAACGTCAAAGTACTGCAGTATTAAATCAAGACCTACAACTAAGCAAACTGATCTGATGTCCAATCTCTGCAACAGCTTGTATTAACTCCAGAGAGTTGTGACATTTCTCCTTGGTGCATGTAATGTGCGAATGGAGTAAACTATACCGGATAAAATGTTGTTGTTATATGGTTTAATGCCATTTTTCAGCACAAGGTAGTTTATACTTAGTGGCCAGTATAATTGGTGACGGAAGGATCTAGGTAAACCCGAAATGAACCATCTATCCACGATAATCTACTGGCGAGCTTCTTATATACCTAAATTAATTAATCCACAGAAAGCAAACAAACATTCAAATCACCCAGTACCTGCATTTGCATACATTAGAATTAAGCATACTATATTTTAATTAATTAAACTTTTTACAATAATGATTTGTTAAAGAAAGTGATATCAACAATGTTTGAAAAGTTACCCGTATTACATATGACACCAACATCATCCGAATGATGGCAATTGTTGGTTCTCTTGTAAACACATTCAGCCAATGTTGATTCTGTCCCTTTACAATCAATATCCTGTAGAAGTATGGGACCTATTCCTTGACCAAACCGGGCATTTCCTACTGCAACGGCACCACTTTGATAATAGATGTAAAATATCATGATACAGCCTGCCGACTGTAATTAAATATGTTCGTATTTGAAAAAGATGGGAAATAAGTATATAAGATGTAGATAAAATTACAAATTCCGAGGTTTCAGGAAGTATGAAGCAAAGTTATTGTTAAGAACACGTGTGTTCTTGACACCCGTATCAAAATGAACCACCATTATACTTACCTACCTACCATCTTACCTACCTGCATAGATGCAACCACACACGCACACACACACACACACACACACACACACACACACACACATACCTACCTACCATCTTACCTACCTACCTGCATAGATGCAACCACACACGCACACACACACACATATATATATATATATATATATATATATATATATATATATATATATATATATAAAGAGAGAGAGAGATAGAGAGACAGAGACAGACAGACATACATTAGAATTCTTTCGGTTCAACAGCGTTTTCTTTTTAGAAAATGATATAAATAACCAATGATATCAGCATGAAGCAACAATCAAGATTTCATAAGGAAAACTATTTTGGTTTTCAAGAATGTATGGACTCTAAGCTGAAGAATAAAAGAATGAATCAATTTCAGGTTTAATTAATTACTAGGTTGCGTCAGTTTTGTGTCTATTTTGCACAAGTTAATACACCACCAACTTAAGGTTAACATTTCGTGTGGATGTGTGCTTAGTCGTAATAGACTATGGATTAGTGTGTGCAGGATAGGCAAATGGTACCGTTTATTCGCGGATCTGGATTCCAGTTTCCTTAGAGTACAAATGAAACAAAATTATCTAACTTGTATGCCAGTATTATCTGTATTATATTATGTCAGGTATTATTAAGCAATCTCCATCAAGCTCCAGGAATGCCACTTCCGGTCTATTTCGTGTAAATTTGTAAATAGTTGCAACTCTCTCTCTCTCTCTCTCTCTCTCTCTCTCTCTCTCTCTCTCTCTCTCTCTCTCTCTCTCTCTCTCTCTCTCTCTCTCTCTCTCTCTCTCTCTCTCTCTCTCTCTCTCTCTCTCTCTCTCTCTCTCTCTCTCTCTCTCTCTCTCTCTCTCTCTGACCATTCGAATAATAATTGTATAGACTTGAAAATATATATCTTACTAATTAAACCCAAGCTGACGACACACAACCATCGCATCTAGATTTGTAAACTCATCGTCGCAGACTGTGCCCCAAACTCCGTGTATATTTACTTCAACGCGACCACTAACCCTGTTACTACCATTGACCAGTCGCACATTAATTGGCGTTATGGCATCTGAAAGATACATGCGAAATTTATATTTATGAGTATGATGAAGACCAATTGTTACACTGAAAATGTATTATTGCTATGAATACGAATTAAGCCTGATTCAGAGACCAAAGGTTCAAGGAATGGTTTCTGCTCAGTTGTCGCTTCTACATAGAGTATAGCCAAAGATACGTTGGGCTGGATGGGACAATGACAATATGTCCATGGAAGTACTTTTCAGTGGTGCATATGCGCCTTCTTTGTATTTGCAGCATCATCACTCTGGCTTGAATTGAACAATGATTTTTCATTGACTATTGAAGCGTACAATTAAGCCATTTATTTTGAATAGGGTAATCTAGTTTTATCGTACGTGATTGATACTACTAGCCGGCAATTTACAACCTATATAGGGAGAGACAGGTAGTAAAATTGCGCCGTGTACCGTTTCCTGTTATCCGGCAGGAAACGAGATATGGGGTCTGGTTTCTCCACTTCCTTTTTATCCAGTTTTACAATTCCCTTCTCTCGTCCCTATGAGTTTTTGCCATACATATGCGTCCCAACAATATAAACATTTCGTGTTAAGACACGGCTGGGCCGTGTATTTCCTGGTAGTACAAAACTCGGCTGTATCTCGCACTCGACCGTCCCTAATTCTAAGCTTGTCATCACATACGGTCAAATTATAACAAATTAGAAATAGAAAGTAAAACGCTATATCTGTCCGTCAAGACCACTGATAATTAAAACCTAGTTTTCCACAGCCTCGTTATGGACCTTGGATTAGTGGTTCCGTTTTATGTTGATATTGAGATATTTCAAATGCTTCTTGATCCCAATAATCTTCCATAGCATATCCGCTGTTGTGAAGAGGGTGTGTGTTACGCTAGTCTTGACATTGCTTCCTTTCTAGGCTGATTTAGGCTATATCGATTATACGGGTATACTGGGCTTATATTACATAATACTGCAACATTTAAGAAAGAAAATTGTTTCCTTAGGCACAGAATTATATTTTCTTTCTCGTAAATATATTTTCCTATACCTAGACAGATAACGTAAACATCGTTCCAATGGCTGCAAACATTATCACCAGAAGCTCGACGTCTACAATCTTCGATATTTGTCTCTGTTCCAGTGCAACTAACACCTTTCAGCCAGACTGGTCCAGTATTATTCGAGGGAATATTATATCTGACAGTCGCATTTCTGAAAAACAAATGTCAAACATTAAGAGTCTGCTTCAGCACGTTGGAGTCCTTGGAGTCGTAATTGTATTTAAGACATTCATTTTTAAGCTGGATGCAACATAGTGATTTAAATACGAAACGAAAACGTGTTAATAACAATGCCAATATAATAACAACATCCCATAACATGATTTGATAATTTGTAACTATGGAAAATATAACCAAATCAAACCTAACGTCTGATAATCAAGGCTGATTCAGTAAATAGGACACCCTCTACATCTATGCATGCAAATGGAATTCGCCGTGGCATCTGCGCACACGTCATATATTAAAACTATCAGCCAAAACAAATATTTTCACACGTCAGTTTCTTCGACAGTTTATATGTTTAGCATAATTGTGAAATGTATCATGTATGGAGCGTGAATGAGGTTCTGAATACAGTACAAGGTATAAAAAATATCCAAGAAGATACGTGTATGGTTCCATCATGTAATTATGTGTACAAGGTGAGCTGTGCGAATCGCTAAACTTTCTGCCTTTATTATTAACTGAAGATAATAATTGCAGATGCAAATTTTTTATTGTTCTAGTCACAACCATAATCCACATAGATCAATACAATTATTAATTCCAGAATCGCCTGTTTCCAGTCAGTCAAATTAAATCAAAACGATTGATCACAGCACAATAAAAATTAGCTTGAAAATAACACCAACAGCAACAACAAAAACCCAAAATCAAAATTGACTGCTTGTATGTACATAGAGAGTATTATATGTTTCCAATGATTTATTTGTTCAATGAATATGTTTGTATGCGTATATATAGCTTGTCATCCAGGAACATTTACATATAACGTTAGGTATCCCACATTTTGATAAGTGATTCTGGCCCCTTATATGTGAATAAAACAACGAAAATAAGAAATACTTTATCTCAGAGATTATAACAATATATCATCCCATTTTGTATTCTAAACATAAATTATGGAATTTTGTAAATATATTATATGTTTTAAAGTAGAAACAATATAATAGGCCTGACAGCAATATTACAAGCAATGCTCAATAGAATTATTTAAACAAGTATTGATATCTCTCTTGCTATCCAAGGATGTTGATATAATTGGAAAGAAAAGAAAGGAAATTATGATCTCTGAAATACAAATCAATCTTTCGTGTATTCTTTACTTGGCAAAAAGGAACCAAGCATTATCGTTTGACCTGACGATTAAAATTAAATCAATATTAATTAATTATTTGTAATTAAATAAACAAACAACAACAAAAAAACGAAATACAAATACATAAACTAAAAAGCACAGTGCCAATAAAACTTTAATATGTAATTGTGATATATATATATATATATATATATATATATATATATATATATATATATATATATATATATATATATATATATATATATATATATATATATAATTTCGCTTTTGTGCCTACATTATAAAAATAAAGTAATCATCAAGATGCAAATGAGATACGTGGCTATTAAGCTCGTAATAATCAGTTACTCATCTAAGGATTGTTCTCGCCATCTTGGCGACATCTACAGATGATTTTCCTATCCCATCTCAGGTATGTGTGCCCCAAGAAATCCAATAAATTTTCTTTAAAACCATTTCAATATTTTCAATATCTTAGATACATAAATAAATAAAACGATATTTGACATATATAATTTTTATGGTCAGATTATCAATTCATTTCCCTTAGAGGAAGAATTCAATCAATTACGTGCACTTCTAGTAAAGATGATCGGAGATTAACAAATTGATATTAAAACAATAGTATAAATAATTTCAGACAGCATAACTAAAGTGCAATTTTTTTTAGAGATTGGATATTTTTATTTAATTACAGTCGCTTAAGACGGAAATATTTGGGTAGTGGCTGCATTTGATCTACTCTGAAATAGCTGTACTGAATCTTATACTGAAATCTATTAGGTAAGTTGGCAGGCTAGGCAGCTTTTCTAAACATTCCTTCTCAAACGTAAACACTAACTATGTGTTCGAAACTTTATTAAAATTTTCTCATTTGTTTTCATAAATCTCTTAATCTAAATCCCGTTTTACAAATTATGTATGTATCGGTTTTTGTCGAGTTATTTGTGTATTATTCTAAAGTATGCATAAACTGATCAACACGTCCATCATTAAAGTTACATAACTATTTTGTTTTTACTATTTTTGGAACCAATTTGAATATCTTCAATAAATTGAAATCCCGTATATTATAAAATGTTATAAATGTTTTAAATTATTCATATATCTGGGATAGTCACATATACGTGTTATCGCGTAAGTAAGCTGTATTAAATGGTCCCAGATATTTGTTTCTCATTAGCCACCCTATTGCTTATATTTGGATTTGTAAGTTCAGTCACATTTCTTTGAACGTCTACAAGGAGGTCCACAATAATTAACTGTGCTAAACCTCAGGTCTGAGAAATGAAAATGTTGTCATACTAAAG
Source organism: Potamilus streckersoni (assembly GCA_016746295.1). Classification (NCBI taxonomy): domain Eukaryota; kingdom Metazoa; phylum Mollusca; class Bivalvia; order Unionida; family Unionidae; genus Potamilus; species Potamilus streckersoni. Next base: position 1,188,687 of record JAEAOA010000761.1, read on the forward strand.
TCTTTAAAACTGAAGGTCTCCGTGCAAATTAAAATAAAATATCATTGTGTAAAATAGCTTTCCTAGCTGGATAATTGATCAATTTATTGATTTGGAATACATATTCAGCATCCTACACAAGGGTCGATCATAAATATTTTGCAAATTTGTTAATGCCATGTTTCGATTCTAAATTTATACATCATGGGTTGTTAATTTTGAAATTTTGCAGACATCATAAATTTGATTTGCAAACACACTTTTATATGCTTGTTAGTAATCATAGAACTTCGGAATGTATATGTTGTACATATCTTTGAGAATATGAACATACAATCATATCTGCACAACGATATATAAATATTTAGTATAATGCTATAATCACCACACAAAGAAAGCGATTATATTTAGAACCGAACTTAATGAAAATGCAAAACATACACTACAGGAGAATGCGTTCTCTTTCTATAGCACTTTTACTGCACGTGAATTACCACATAATTTTGACATATGCGTTATCATTGTATTTTACAACTTTACACATGTGCTGCTAAATTTTCCGCATAACCTAATGATATGTATCCTAATTAAAACATGATTACATTTTTTAAAATTATATCTTTATATTATTTTTATCATGACAAGTTATATTAAGGAATTCAATATGAAAGAATATAGGTTGTGGAAAATACTTCATAAAAATCCGTCAGTACCTTACACAGCAAAAAACTATATTCATGAGAGAAACTATATTTGTAAGAAGAAAGATAAAGACATTACTGAGACATCCCATTCAAAGATATAACTAGCAAAGGTATGATCTGACTCATTACCGTTGGTTTGCATATCGGTTTATCAACCATGCAGTCCAGGTTTCCGGAAATACACAAACATTCCAAATAAGGTATGAAACATATTAGTACTGCACATTTTAGTCATTCCATGAATATGATACTCTGACTGGTTGATCTCAGAAATTTCGAATTTCTCATTAATTTCAGTATTACAACTATTGATATTAATTCATTCAATAGTGTGTGATTGTCCATACCTAAGAGATCGTCATTGCCATTCGCAGGACTGGTCTTTATTCTCTTATAATGAATTTGTCTTCCGCCAATAAAATTAAATGTTGATACTTTTGACAGGTATATCATTAGCTCTAGTTTCATATGCTCTTTAATTACCTTTGTTGGAACCATTCACTTACACTTGCTTCTTTGCTTGTTGTATTTGCAATGTCGCACATCTCACAATTCCTCTTTTCTTAGCAACTTGTCCATTTTGGTTTGATGCATCTTTTTATCACTTTTACTTCTCATCAATGAGAGCGTCTAATATGAATTTAGGCATATTGGGTGGTTAACTCTTTTCAATACAATCTCTTAATATCGGTTGTTTCTCTCCTAGTTCTCAGTTGCTGCTTTTGTGGCTGCTAAACGCACAAATATTGCTATGCGGATTCTCACAGAATCATCTTCACTTGCTCTATAGCAGTCAAAGTTTAATCGAATTGATTTATATGCTCACTTGAGTGTCATAACGTCACGATTATACATGTGTTGCACTTAAATTTATTAATGTAATTTCCGTTTAGGAATAGTCTCTGCAAAGACATTAACTCCACTATTAAATTCGTAAAGCACACAAGCTTGAAGCCGACCTTCTAATTTTGTACACTTGGTGAATATTCTTTATACTTTTGTTATTGACTTTACAATATAGTAATAATAACAGGATTAGTAAAAGACGCATAACCATCAGCTCCGTTTGCAGAAGTCATCTGTCTAGTTACCAACACAAATATGTCTTGCTGAAGCTGATGATATTTAATCATGATATTGATGTTATGAATGCAATCGGTTAACGGTAGTGCATAATTATTGTTGCGTTTCAATCTGGTAATGAATAAGTACGTATCTGTCTAGTTGTTTGTGAAAAAATACTGTTCTAGATTTCTATTTTATTAGTTTAAATGAAACAGTTTGAATCAGGAAATAAATTATATATTTATTCTTGGTTCTTGTTGTATCTGTTTCTGTTTGGAACCTCCCATAAGTAAGTGCGTTTCAGTAAACTGAACGGAAGTTAGTTTTGAAATCTAAGACAGTCGCATCAAAACTGCGTAACTGACAGAAAACTCACATGTGGACTGTCTACAGTTAGTATCTACATATACTCACGCTGTGTATCCGAGCATTTTGCAGACGACACCGGCCTCTCTTGCTCCAAAAAGTTCATCGCAAATCGTCCCCCAAATTCCCGCGTACTTAACCTCAACAATTCCGGCCCAAGGTGCATCGTATCCAATCAATCGCACCTCCATTTTTTCAAGCAAGGTTTGGTTATCTACCAAAAAATTTAATTTCTTACGCTATCAATTTCTGTTCTTTTAAGAATACGTTACTTATTCGTCTTACGATAGCTATGAGTTGTTGGAATTGACAATTATTTTATTACATGTTTTTAATTAGGTTAGATAGCTAGACATTGCAGCGAATTAAGGATATATATATATATATATATATATATATATATATATATATATATATATATATATATATATATATATATATATATATATATAATTTGTTTTATTTCCATAATTATATACAATTCATATTTATATGTTGTAATTTATATTACTCCAAAACCAAGTTCATGGTCAACCTAAGCAATGACATCTTATGTAAAGAGCATTAAACGGAGATAATATTTCTCTATGCGTATAGATTGAACATAACGATCCTTATTAATGGAGGCAAAAATGTTTATCTGAATATGAGTCTAGGACATCAACCTTTTCGCTGGGAAATTCCTAAATGTTTAAGCAACTTATAATAGCTACAATTTCTACAATATTTCGCTCTCTCTCTCTCTCTCTCCATTTAATAATACTTTTATTAGTTAATTTTCCTTTTAGTTTAAAGTTGTACTTTTAAAAGTCTCCTTATAATTTTTGTAAAAATCTTACAGAACAACACATTACAAATAATCCAAAACAAAACTCCATAAATCTTTTTAACAAAACGACAGTTAATTTACTGCCTGTCATAAACAGTGCATTATCATCGGTTTATTGTAATTCGTCCTAAAACACATTTATCCAAAAATCAGAGGGTGATGATTCATATTCTCTTTTAAAAAGTTACACTTGAACTTTTAGATCTTTCTTTCGTTGCAGCAAAGTTAGAAAAATCTGCAACGACCCCCTGAATTTGCAATCCAAATAATTGATTTGTCTCTGCAAGTTTACTTATTTCTTTGTTCTGAAAGAATGTTTTTGGTAATAATGTGTTCAAAAGATATCTTGTTGTGATCAAGGGCAGATTTTAAAGTTTCTCAAACGATGTCCCGAAAGGATTATTCACTTGTGTAGTTTTCGCAATCACAAAGTCACACCGGTAATCCCAATGCCTTGGATGTGCCGTATTAAAGTCAAGGGAATATTTTATTCATTTTTTATTAGTCAGATCAACATTTACTCTTTCGTGTTATGCTTCTTTCACTTTCTTCGCTAATGATTCTTAGTGCACTCTGTTTTCATCTCGAGATCACATTTTAGTGCAACAAGAAGAATTGAAGTTTAATATTTGGACATCTTGCTGAACTCAATAGAATCGCGTGAGAGCTCGCGAGATCAGGGAAAGCTACTCTGTTATAATATTGCCTAACGGTAGTCTGGTTCTCTGCTTTGTATGCTCAGTATTGCAATGTGCAATACAACAAACGAAACAGCAAACCGAAAGAAGCATTCACGACGACATCCCCAATGATGCATAATCGGGGTATACATGATGCCATCTCTAATGCAACGCGTTGGATATTAAATAAATCCTGATTATATTTTGCAAATCCTTTGCGTCAAAAAAACGCACAGCAAAAATTTCTGTGCGTCAATTTTCTCCAGTGTGCGTCCCTGACGCACAACTGTGCATAAAGGGAAACACTGTAATATAACTGAAGAATATTGACAAAGGTTCAGAAAGTGATAAAAATAACAAACTGAACAAATATGTGCCGAATTTCAAGAGAATAACAGAGCAATTATTTCATAGGCAATTGTTTGACAAGAAAGTTCTTTAAGACTGTAACAGACACAGTTAACACAAATTAGATGAATAGTTCACACATTTGCGCCCATAGTAATGTGTTCATTTATTACTAGGCAATAACCTAAGTGTAAATAATGTTTTTTGTTGGTTCATATGTAACTGTCAAAGGTGTTTTGTATTATAACGTCGATCGTATTGAAAATAAAACCTTTGATTTTTACTCAGCTTGTGCAGTTACGAGAGCTATGTCAAAGAAGGCTTTTAAGGATTATGTTAATCAGTAAATTGTTCCTTAAGTTGACACATTTATTGATTCTGCATATAATGATGTCACTTGTTTTCCTTGTTTGTATCAATCAAAAGGTATTGGTCACAGTGATCCCCTTGCTGCCAGTCATTCTTTTCAACAGACGATAATAAAGCAATGCTGAATCAGGATCAGATCCTTGATCCACTGTCTATTTATGAGCGTTATTAACGAAATTAAATTGACAAACGTATTGATTTTTATTTTGCTGAAGCTGTGGTCGGCATAAAAACCTAGACCATTTGAGGTACTAGCTGGTGAGCTATCGGATTATTTTTCTAAAGTCATATAGACAGCAAATTTTTAATCTAGCCCATGAAGATCGGTTGTTTGCTCATTCAGGGGTCAATAAGACTTATCAAGATCGTATATCAATTTAATAACTAATAGTGATATTAGTAAATACTTTAGATCTCGTCACATTAGAAATATGACAGTAAAACCCAATTAGAAGATACCGAAATTTCCTCTGCAACCCATCCTTGCATTTGACGAACCGTTTGTTACAATAAATGGTAGACTGTTCTGGTCCCTTACCTAAGACCAAGTCAGGCAATCAATACCTGCTAACAATTATTTCTGCGTCCACAAAGCTTCTAAATGCAATTATTTTTTAGAAACATTCAATCTAGAACCACATTAAAAGCTTCAAGAAAGGCTTTTTCCACATTTTGGACTTCACAAATCTGTCCAGTCTCATCAAGGATAAAATGTTATGTCTGAACGCATTAGGCATTAGGTAATTTATCTTTTATGTGCATCACCCTAAAACTCAAAGGGATTTGGAAAACTTTAATTATACTTTAAAACATTTAATTAATTCATATTGCTTTCATACTGTAAATTAGGATAATAGTGATCACTTACTTTTGTTTACGGTTAGAGAGTCAGTGTAAAATCATTGGGTTTCATTCCTGCTGGAATAGATTTTGTTCGAATTGTGCATTGGCCATTTACGCTATTAAAAGTTAAACGTTATTGAAACTGAAGATTAAAACATTTATTTTCTTTACTTTATAAGATTTTAAGTACAAGTTTTTAAAATGCTTGTGAAGTAAAAACAACTAATCTTCACTCTAATATGAAAATAAAATATGACAACAAAACAATATATTTTTATGGAGTTGATAAAAGTTAGTGACTTAAATTACACCATGAACAGAACACTCACGGGGTTGGGGACACAAAACAACTTTGTCAATTCAATATGTTAATGGAGTTTATTCCTTGAGATATTCCTGTTATTCATTCCGTTAATGTAATTGTACCTGCCCCACATAATCAGGATTTATGCGATGAAATCAAATCGAACTCCAGTGACATTGATGAAATATTAAATAATCTGGACTAAACAACTTTCATATCTACAGTAACAAGAATCAAAGCAATCGTTTTAAGAGATTCCAACACTAACAAATTAATCTTAGAAGGCGTTAAAATTGTAGATAGAATCGACTGGAGATGAATCCTCTGACACCAGAATGCTTGAAAATAGAAAAACAATATTTGCGGAAGAAAGATATTACAAAATCAATTAAAAAGGACTGGACTTCACGAAGGACATCACCATGTGTTCATGCACCGAAACCAGACAATAACAGACAATAATACCCGCATGTGTACTGACTAATAAAAAGTGAACAGTGTGACCAAAATAGATTCATTTCCATTGACAAGAAGCGGTGACTGAATTTACAAAATTGGTAACGCAAAACATATCACTACGTTTAGCATTTCGAGCGGATTTTGGCAAATTCCACTTTTGAAAATAGCAAATGAAATCTCATAATTCTTTAATCCATATAGACTTTATCAGAATAAAGTAACTCATTTCGAAATGAGAGGTCTAAATAATTGTCGCCTTTATATAAATGAAATCTTTAATTGTAATGACAACTGGTAAGATCTCTTTGTAGTTCTTTCTGCACCAAAATTTATATCAATCATTCTAAGATGTTTATTGAAGTTAATGTTGTTGCAGATGATAAAGTGTTGATTATAGAAGACAAAATGGTGCAGATAAACCAGTGTACTATTCAATTTAAGCATTAAATAAGCACCAGAGACATAACTTCCCACTCAAGTACAATTGATTGGCTTTGCGACTAGCTGTACAACACTTTCAAGCGTACACTAGATCAGCAAATTCTCAGAATATTGTATTAAGTGATCACAGCCCATTTATTTTCATTAACACATTGATATACAAAGATGTGAGATAAATAATGTGAAAAATGGATGTTTCAGGAATATAATATTGACATTATAAAAATTAAGAGAAAATATAATCTAACTGCAGATGCACTTTCACTTGTAAATTGACTCAGATATATTTTGTGTCGTACATGCGACTTCATTTTATGCAATTTTAATTATTTCACTCGTGTAAAAGAAAACTTTATTGCAAACTCTTTCTTTTTATGTGAGGGGAGTGTTCCAACTATGTAATTTGTATTGATTGTTGTCTTTACTTCTCCATAATTTTATGGCATATATATATATATATATATATATATATATATATATATATATATATATATATATATATATATATATATATATATATTACAGGAGGATGAAAACCTTTGCAATATAAAATGACTTGGGTTGATGTACTCAAGAACGCTTGTCATTATTTATTGAAATTTCTCTGAAGACTTTCATTACGGCTTAAAGCGTAAGCGACAATAACGACGAACAATTCTTTCCATGTATACGCATTTATCTGTATAACATGGACGATTCAAGCATATGTATAGTGCATATACATTTTTTGAATAGTAAAAATCTGTAACAAAAAAGAACATTAATAAATTTACCGTTGCATATGACACCAACGTCTTCATCGTGTGTACAGTCGAGTCTATTCAAACCTCCATTCTGGCAGTTTATCAGGGAGGATTCCATTCCATTACAGGCGACATCATCAATCCAAATGTCGTCTATACCTTGACCTAGACCCGAGTTCGGGACGGCAACCGCAGCACGACTGAAGGAAAGAAAATGACATTTGATTTTATTTAGCTCTTAAACGTTACTAGTTAATATTTATCATCTATGTAGTATATATCATACAAACAAAACAAAAAAACTGTATATTACAAGCAATATAATTCGTCCAAACATTAACTAGTTGATAGCATTTTTGATCGCGACGTAGATGTTTGATTAGAAGAATATCATCGGTTCAACAAGAATCATCTATCGCGCTGTACTTTTTGAAAGGGCGCTTCAACTCTATATCTTCATTGCTAAATAACATAATGATATTTCATTGCATCGATACCCGTAACCAAACCAAACAATTCCTAAACGTGGCGGTGGCTTAAGATTCCGAAAGGACTCTTTCTTGACTTTTATTATATAATTCTTTCATTATCTTCTATGTTCCTTAATCCGAAAGACTCTATTATTTGATTTGTTTTTATTAACATGCCATACGCCGAAAAATGAAAATAAGTTTTGTCTTATTCTGTCCCATTCGTTAGTACTTAATTTAGTAGTACGCAATGACTTTAGCATGATTTCAAGAAATAAAGTAAAAATTGGTATATAACTTTATATTCGAACAATCTGTATCAAATTCGATATGGTACGGTCCAAATTTATCATAGATCTTTTTCGCCGTTTTAAAAGAATCCGTTTTTTTCTGAATTACTTTATGCAATGAAGGATTTATCCATAATGATTGGTATTTGGAAAACATGCATTCAGTTGATTATTTTCATACCTGAGTTATATCAGTATATAAGTTACCTCCAATTATTACACCATTAAGGAATGGGATTACCTTCCAAAGAACACAATATATGATTCTCTTTTTTATGAAAATAAATCGTTGCAAGATTACTATAAACAATATTATATGCAGTGCAGGATCCATATTAGACACTGTCTGGTGGCAAAGAATAGGAAATGTAAGTACTAATATATGTTTTTAATATGTACATTCAGACAGAACCCCACACACGCACACACACACACTATCCACTCAGTAATAATTAGTGACGTATGAAACTAGCGTTACAAAGTATTACTAATCCCCGTTTTCTAAATGCATTTAATATTGTACACAATTTCATCTAAATCATTCTGTTTTCTGATCCCCTCCACTCTCATGCATAAGGGACAAAATACACAGACATCTTGGGTGAAATTAAAAGAGAATTAGGCCTGAATTAAAACCTTTTGTGTTATTTATAAGATTTCATATTTGTCTATTTGTTAATCCATGTATATTTAACTAATAGCAAAGAATAATCTTTATTGTTTCAATTCATTTTCTTTACTAGGGTGTGTGTTATGTGTATTTAATTTGCATTAATTGATGTTCGTTGTTTTCTGTAACTTACATTTCATTAACCGTTATATTTTTTTTTAACATTCTGTGCTGGACCAGACCTTGTCCAAATTCAAGTTCATTTTCCTCTTAACCTAAATCTTTTGTTTTTGTTAAATTTTACAAGTAACTAAAACAAGGCTAAAATAATCTCTCTGCGTATATATTTCATATTAGGATTATTATTAGTAAGCGTGAACATATTTATTTGAGTCTTGGCCTAGTTTATTGAACTTCATCTATAAATTAGCCTGGCCCACCTGAAATATTCCACAATTTATTATACTTTTAAAAATAAATTTATAATTATAACTAAGATTGTATCTATTAAACATGATGCAGTTTCTAGAACTTTGTTTTATCAGTTAGTACATTTGTTTTAGAAGATGCCAGTTGTGACCTGAGGTCAAATAGAGGACTATATAATTTTGTTACTGGAATAGCATTCATTCATGATGTATGATCTTACCAGAATTAGTTGTATTATTGTTGTGTCCAGAAATTCATATTGTCTGGAATTTTTTTAAAATTCAATTTATCTAATTCAAGTGATTATTACAATTAAATGTGCTGCGAAAAGTAAAATTTGTGGAAATTAGGACTTGAATTATACTGACATATCTAATTTGGACTTAACTGTTGGATTCTGTTTTTGAAATCAAGCAAAAGATTGTTGGCACATGATCCACAATAGCCACTTCCAAACCTTTAGCGTCGGCCTTAAATTATATTGCCACTAAAGTTTATTCAGAACTAGAATAATTAGGTCTTGCGTCTGTTATATGATTACTTAGGATTTATCACGAAATACCGTAAGTCTCTTTTATACATGTTCGCTTTGTATTCTAGGAAAGCAAATTATTTGATAAATTATTAAAAGCTTGTTTCTTCTTACATTATTCCATTACTTGATTTAAGGCCAGAGTGCCACTATAATAGTAATTATATTTATAATCACTAATTTTTACCTTTTGTCACAGTAATGTTTGAAACAGATGGAAAAATCGGGCGCTGATCAGTGTTGATTGCACACAAAAATTAAATGACAATAGAAACGTTGATGCACGGATTGCTACTGAACCAGAGAGCAAACTTCAGAGGCATAACACCACTTTACGATTATGAAGAAATAAAAAATGAAGAACTGAAAGCTTTAAAAGTAAAATCATCATCATTAAAATATGTTGTATAAACATTCTATTATCTGAAGACTCTCCAATATATGATTCCACATTATTGCAAAACACTGAGAACATGAAAGTTTTGAACATATATTAATTTTTTCTTAACTCAATTATATATTAAATATAAGATACAATTTCATGGACAATATATTCAAATAATACTTTGAAATTTTCTTGTCCCAAGCAGTCTGGAACGTTTAGAAAATTCTCTTTTTATTGTCTCAGTAATGCTCCTTTTATTCGGAATGGCCGACAACAGGAGCAAATCCATGCTAAGATGCCGATTTTGCATTTTGGCGAGTTTTGCCGTGAACGAAATATTTGAAGAAAGCAGCTTTGTTTCTTCAGTATATATCCTTACACAGTTCATCCGTAGAGTAAAACAGTTTGACAAACTCCTCAAACACGTGACTGTTATAACTGGGAATGCATTCAGAATACCATTGTGATCTAATATATAAAACTTATTTCTTTGCAAGTGTGCTTCGCTTCTTGTATGTAATGCGTCTCATACTGTCTTCAATTCCAAAACACAACAAAATGTGGACATAAGTACCTAATATAGATTAATAAACTAGTGGTGATTTTATCCATGTCAACAATTGTTGCATCCTGAACTTAATCTGACTAGAACAGACTGATAAGACTTAAAGCATTGAGAACAGACTGATAAGACTTAACGCATTGCTTAGTGAAGGTGTTACAAGGACATTATGAAAGACAAAAATTCCAATACTGAACTGAGATATTGTCATAATAGAGGTATTGGATATATATTATAGAACTAAGCTCATTTGATGAGGAAACAATATACAGAATTGCTGTTGTGATACAAGACAGATTTCATTAAATTAAATATACAGCTTTAAAATTATGCATCTCATTATCGTTTCTCTTAACTTCAATCTTAAACAACTCCCGGTAAAGCTAGAAACATTATAATGAAACATTTCGAATAATATGGACATAATGTTTATGAAATTTTCAGTCGTCTTTATCATGAGATTTGGAGATTCCTTAAGTCTAACTGAAGTATTGTCGTCCAAACGGCTGCAAACTAAGTCGCTTACTATGGTAATCCAAGAGATCTGCACACCACTTGAGCCGCACTGTTATTAAAACCGTCGTGACATATTGTACCCCACATACCAGCCACAGACATCTCTAGCAATCCGGATGTTGGACTTGTGCCATTTAGTCTAAACCTTATTTCTGGATATATATATATATATATATATATATATATATATATATATATATATATATATATATATATATATATATATATATATATATATAGAATACAAATCATATGGCGAATAACAACCCTTTCAAGCGTACTGGATCCACCAAGGGATCACGTGTGTCAGGGATTAATTAAAATAGATGCAATAAACTGACTACGAACAGTACGAAACTAGTAACTAACTAGCCTAAGCGCTTTCGACTCTTAATGAGTATTTTTCAAAGGCAAAGACAAAACATATATACGACATATAAATAAACACAAAAACGTTGTGTTTGTAAACCTCTCCATGGCTGTCTTCACATGTGCTAAAACTATAAATACAATCAGCTTGTATAGACTAATTGCGGAAGCTTAGGCTAGTTAGTGACTAGTTTCGTACTGTTCGTCGTCAGTTTATTGCATCTATATATATATATATATATATATATATATATATATATATATATACAGATACATATATATACATATATATATATATATATATATATATATATATATATATATATATATATATATATATATATATATATATATATATATAGGTAACTTGTGTCAAATTTTCATAAGGAAGTTAACATGCCTTTTGAATACCAGTTTATTGTTTTGAATATTAGTACTCGGTGCATTTTTAGACTAATTATGTTAAGAATGGTAATTTCGCCTACAAATTGTGTTAGCATAAGCTATGTTAGACTAGTTGTATTATTATATATCACGTACCTTAAAAATTCCATTCCATTTAAAGTGTTGGTTTAAAGCAAATTTATATATCATTGCTATTGGTATATCACACTGTATCAATAGTGTGGAATAGTGTGACTGACGTTATATGCATTCTTTCAACTGCAAGAATATATATCACTGAGACATGTCAACCCATTGATTGGTAAAGAAGTACGAAAATAATGATAAAAGATTTTAATAGTCCGGGTTTTTTATATGATTTATAAAATGGTACACAATTTCATAGCCATCCCTCTTTTATCCCGTTCCATTTTCCAGTATAATGCATATGAGGCAACATACGCGGAAATATGGAGTGAGAAAGAAAACGAATTTGGCTTGGCTGAAAACCTTAACACTGATCTTGCACCAAGTAACCAGTTCGAATATGGTTAACCGTATATGTATGTTTACACTTTCCTTGGACTTTTTCTACATTGTTCATGATATCAGTGAAACATTATTCCACTAGCAGGTCGACGCTATAAATTACATTTGTCGGTTTCGGGGCACAAATACCATAACGTATTTAAAGCTCTGTTGTTTATTTTTGCTGTTTCTTGAACTTAACATAATCTTTTAAAAGTTAATTAGTATTAAATATGAAATCTCTCTCTCTCTCTCTCTCTCTCTCTCTCTCTCTCTCTCTCTCTCTCTCTCTCTCTCTCTCTCTCTCTCTCATGGTTGCAAGATACGGTACAAAATCCATGAAAATATTAGCTTAGGGGATATTTGTTTGTGCCATTCGCCGTTGTCTTCGCACCAGTGAATGATGGTAAAGTTTTGTCAAACCGTCGAGAGAGAGAGAGAGAGAGAGAGAGAGAGAGAGAGAGAGAGAGAGAGAGAGAGAGAGAGAGAGAGAGAGAGAGAGAGAATTTTTTCTGTCAGTAGTAATGATAATGAAAGCAGAATAAATAACTTGGGTCAAATGTAAATGTCTAGATAGTTTAATTACCTCTTGCTGGTTCGACGTTTCGCTTAGTTTCTATTCCATGCTAATTTGGATACTCCAACACGTGAATTACTAAGCGTTCAGTGTGTATGAGAGGTTAACTTGTTCATAGTGCCCTATTTTCTTCATCAAACCAATAGTTCATGTTTAAATAATGAGTGTGACTTATAATGTGAAATTTAAAACAAAAAAAAATCAAGTTATCATTTTTCAAATGTGATTGTTAATAAAAAGGAAAGGCATAAAACTACATTTTGTAGCTGACACACTCGCACGGATTGAGAAGTTCATTCACTTGGTCAATAAACAGTTGCCATGTGTATTTCTTAACTGCGTTCAATGGGAATATATGTGTATGTGTATGTGGAATAAATAAAATATATGCTTAGTATGAATGCTGTATATATGTTACACCACTCGTTTGATACATTTTTCATTATAAGGAAATTCCGCAAGCCTCGTTCCTTTTAATGAAACGTATACATCTTATAGTGTATCACTGATCCAGCGTACCTACTGTGTATGTATGTATGTATGTATGTATGTATGTATGTATGTATGTATGTATGTATGTATGTATGTATGTATGTATGTATGTATGTATGTATGTATGTATGTATGTATGTATGTATGTATGTATATATGTTTGTGTGTGTGTTTGTGTGTGTATGTACGTATGTATGTATGTATGTATGTATGTATGTATGTATGTATGTATGTATGTATGTATGTATGTATGTATGTATGTATGTATGTATGTATGTATGTATGTATGTATGTATGTATGTATGTATGTATGTATGCATGCATGCATGCATGCATGCATGCATGTATGTATGTATGTATGTATGTATGTATGAATGTATGTATGTATGTATGTATGTATGTATGTATGAATTGTAACAAAATTAAGGAGATGCGCATTTAGTTTAAGCAATTTGTAGGTTTGTGTGATTAAATGTTTGATTATTGGAATTCGGTGCAGTGGGAAATATTCCTTAGCACGAAAAATAATTAGTCAATTATTGGGAGCAAAAGTCACAGAGAGAAAGTGTTAGTGAGTTTCTGAGATGCCATGGCCAATGAGTAGCGAACTCTGACCCAATCCGCATGACTGTTCCTGTCGTGATATAGCACTTTATAAAAACTAATGGTGTACATCGGTGTTGTGAATGCAGCGGCAGTATTTATGGTAGGAAACGTAAATTACACAATTGGATAAACGAGAAAGGACTCGGAAGACACCGTTTATAATGCCATAGTGCAAATGTGATGCAGGTTTGCTGGTAGGATGTGCCTTGAAACGGTAGATCGACTGGCCACAGGTGGGCATTTAAAATAGGCCCTTGTGTTAGGGATAGTTTTACAGTTTCTACGTTGTGAATTACTAGCAAAACGGAAAGTTAATGTAGAGAAACTGAGGATGTGCGGTTGATGGCTAATTGGCAGGTTGTAAATAATATCGTATTTTATTGATTATTGCTTTCCAACTTACAACTGAAGTTGTATAGAAGTCTTTGGAAATATGGTGTAAACATGTGTCTTCTAGCGGGATTCAAGCCAGGGTTTTGACACCGCTCGGTCAAGCAAAAGACCTCTGGTTTGTAACAGTATGTATGTATGTATGTATGTATGTATGTATGTATGTATGTATGTATGTATGTATGTATGTATGTATGTATGTATGTATGTATGTATGTATGTATGTATGTATGTATGTATGTAATTAGGTAGGTAGGTAGGTAGGTATGTATATATATATATATATATATATATATATATATATATATATATATATATATATATATATATATATATATGTGTGTGTGTGTGTGTGTGTGTGTTTTCCGAATATATGTTTACTCAAAACAGGAGTTTATGCATGTAATGTTGACAAATATTTATTTTTTCAGACATGAATGTAAGCAAAAAGGTGGTATTGCTAATATAATGAGAATCAAAATGCAAAAACCAGATTTGTAAATCACTCGCTGAAAAGTTTCATTTGATTAGGTTTCTTTCTCATTATTATCGATTGCATTGTATACTCAAAATGACCTAGTTATAATACATATAAAATCTAAGTTTTAAGTTCCCAATATTGTATACCTTAAACTTCCAGATGAGGTCATAATGAGGTATATTATATCAACGTAATTTAGAGCACAATGTAAAATAATAAAGTCATTTCAGCATTATGATACTAAGCTTTAGTCTGACAAAAGGTTGCTAATTGTATGTATGTAGTGGACAGACTTTTGTCTTTGTGCTCATAACATGGCATATGACGAAACACATTGAATGATTGAATTATTTTGGGAGTCGAAAGCAATAATTGTTCAGTCGGTTTCCGTAAATTCGTACGAAATCGGAAAGGGCACAATTGTTATTTAAAATTCGCTGCGCATACCCTTTTTATTCATGATAGCCTTTGGAAACAAATATATTTTTGAGATTTTAAGATGATGAATAAGTTATACAACTCTAGCATGTACAGCTCTGAGAAATGAAGAACCCATGAGCTTTTCAAGAATTGGACATCTAACAGCATCCATTAACTGAATGTTACCATAAAAAGGTTTCAAGTGACTATAATAAAACTTACTTGAGTTGAATGATATGTTTCATCTCATTTGAAAAGTTTTAAAGTTTAAACGTAGACCTTGTGGTCTTTTTGATGATTATTTCTCACTCGCTGATGGCAGCTCTTAAAACCTATTTCAAATTTGTACATTTCTATCACAGATACTCATTGTAAGAACAAGGACTATGGTCAGTGAATATCTTTCAGGCTACGTCAACGAATATTGCAAAATCTTACAAGAAACTCTCGGCTACCCATCTTCGTGTAGGACACCAGAAGACAAAGACCAATTTAACAAGCGTTACTTATTTGGCTTCTAAACCAAAGCGGAATACGGTGTAAATCCCATTCGCTATTTTAATAGTGGACTACAAAGAGTCTCTCACTAAACAAATGAAGATCGTCTGTAAAGACTTGATCTTGTTAAAATTACCAGGCCGCGACAGAGTTTGCACCTCCCGATTCATGTAGAAGATATTAGAATGGAAGAGTAATGATTTATGTTATTAGATACTAAATCTGCTAACTATAATAAATATATTTCGTTTACTACTCCAAGAAAGGAAATTAGTTAGAACCAGTTTCACAGGAAAACGAAATTAACTTGTAAAAAGAAATAATGTAAAAATATTAAAAGATGAATCCAACATAGAAAATCAAGTACTACATTGCATCAGGAAAGTGAAATCGAATTTGCTTCTTTTGCAGAAATGATTCCCTGCGAAAACTTATCAGCTTCAATGTTTGTCCCAAGCTTTAATTTCGTCTTGTCTGGGGGATGGAGATGGTGTCAGCAATACATATGTAATCTTCCATGGCTTTGCTACTGCGATATAATATCTAAAATATGTTGGTGTTTATTATTCTTTAGTTTTAGTCGAAAAATGCATAGTTGATTATTTACAATAAATCATTCCTGACAATTTGTTGATTGCACATTTTCATTTTATTCACAATAAAATTCTTGCTGATCATATTAAATTGGTAACTTTGATTAGTCTCAAATAAACTATTAGATATGTGCAAGATTGAGCATTAACAAATGCTGAAATGAAAATCAAAATGCAAAACAGACACTCAAATTATGTTATAAATGCTCCCAGATATATTCAGAAAAATAAAATGTTTAATTTTACAGAGTTGTGAATCTTGATCACATGTCGTTATCGTCCACCTGCAAAAAAATTAGTAAGAATGTTTAAAAGGTTTGTACAAATTTTCAATATCACACATGCAAACTTACTACTAACTATCCCGTTCAATGTAGAAGTTAAAAAAGTTGACTAATTAAAGCCAATTATTTAAAAATTTGCACATCAAGAAGGTAATGAGCAACTTTACATTTAAGACTTTGCGAATGTGATTTGAATGTGATATATATATATATATATATATATATATATATATATATATATATATATATATATATATATATATATATATATATATATATATATATATATACATATATATATATACATATATATATATATATATATATATATATATATATATATATATATATATATATATATATATATACATATATATATATATATATATAAGTTTAATGATTTCAATCGTAAAGTTATGTCAATAGTCCAGCAGCATCTAATATTGCCTGATAAATATCATATTACATAAAAATATGCCTGCACCAAAGAAAATGGAATATGCAATTTCTTTTATTTTCAATGGAACAGTAAAGTTATAGTATATTGGTTATATCATAAGCAGGTTATAAATCTAAAGGATGTAATTTTAATTCGAAATCATTAACGTCAGCAACATTTTCAAACTTTATATATATATATATATATATATATATATATATATATATATATATATATATATATATATATATATATATATATATATATATATATATATATATGTATATATATATACAGAGATAGCATTTGATTCAAATTTCACGTTTGACTTTATGAGAGTGGAGACTCAATGTAATCATCCGTGTTAGAAACGTATTTTCCCAGGCCTACATCGGGAATTTGACGAAAGACCTCGCCATCAAATTGTGATATTGTAGTATATGATTTAGCAGTGTTATAAAAAACGAGATAGAAAACATAAAGATTATTTTCATGTTTTTTCCGTAATCACTGAAACGAAAGTAATCGAGTAAAATTGATTCATTATAGTATTGTTCTTGCAAGATGTCAGCTAAGACAAAACTTGACAAATCCAACTTCGACAGTTACTAAGATGGCTCTATTCATTTAGGTTTATAGGGCATGTGATGTTCATTTAGGTTGATAGGGCATGTGATGTTCATTTAGGTTTATATGGCATATGATGTCAATTTAGGTTTATAGGGCATGATGTTCATTTAGGTTTATAGGGCATGTGATGTTCATTTAGGTTGATAGGGCATGTGATGTTCATTTAGGTTTATAGGGCATGCTACGTTCATTTAGGTTTATAGGGCATGTGATGTTCATTTAGGTTTATAGGGCATGTGATGTTCATTTAGGTTTATAGAGCATGTGATGTTCATTTAGGTTTATAGGGCATGCTACGTTC
Source organism: Potamilus streckersoni (assembly GCA_016746295.1). NCBI lineage: Eukaryota > Metazoa > Mollusca > Bivalvia > Unionida > Unionidae > Potamilus > Potamilus streckersoni. Next base: position 1,206,603 of record JAEAOA010000761.1, read on the forward strand.
ATTTAGGTTTATAGGGCATGTGATGTTCATTTAGGTTTATAGGACATGTGATGTTCATTTAGGTTTATAGGACATGTGATGTTCATTTAGGTTTATATAACTTGTGATGTTCATTTAGGTTTATAGAACTTGTGATGTTCATTTAGGTTTATAGGGCATGTAATGTTCATTTAGGTTTATAGAGCATGTGATGTTCATTTAGGTTTATAGGGCATGCTATGTTCATTTAGGTTTATAGAGCATGTGATGTTCATTTAGGTTTATAGAGCATGTAATGTTCATTTAGGTTTATAGGGCATGTGATGTTCATTTAGGTTTATAGAACTTGTGATGTTCATTTAGGTTTATAGGGCATGATGTTCATTTAGGTTTATAGGTCATGGGAGAGCATGTTGATTCATTCTGTTGTAAAGTCTTAATTTAACTGATCAATTCTTAGCATACATTTGTTCGCAACAAGGCGCATTGTGTTAAACATTTCACTCTACTATAGTCAAACATTGGAAAAGAATTAATATTTATTTACTGTCATGGCTTCTGTGGTACTAATATGACGTCACGAATGTACCTGCATGTTTAAGTTTAATGATTTCATTTGTAAAGTTATGTCAATAGTCCAGCAGCATCTAATATTGCCTGATAAATATCATATTACATAAAAATATGCCTGCACCAAAGAAAATGGAATATGCAATTTCTTTTATTTTCAATGGAACAGTAGAGTTATAGTATATAGGTCATATCATAAGCAGGTTATAAATCTAAAGGTTGTAATTTTAATTCGAAATCATTAACGTCAGCAACATTTTCAAACTTGATGTTGGACTCCAGTCAAATCCATTCGTATCAGTAAAAATCTAAATAAAATCATAACACAGCACCGCCCATGATTAACACAGCACCGCCCATAATTAACACAGCACCGCCCATAATGTCAACTTGTGGTGAGTAACTGGGTATGAAAGGTTAAGTTTAGCTGGTATGTAATATGCAATCCTTTCTTAATTAATAATTTTATATCCTCGTTGCAACAAGTATTCTGCTTAACTCTGCATTCCTTTATGCCTACGGCTAGTGCTGTATGCACCAAACTAAACAACGCGATTTCAACTTGACAAAATACTACGCGGATGTGAATCCCGTGATACTGATAGAATTAGGACAAGCCTAGTACAAAATATAGCTGTTTTTAAAGAGATGGAAAACAAGAGGACGAAAAAAGCTATAGCGTCCAAACTTAGCAGTAGAATATGACCTGGTGCGCCTCCTCCGTTCCCATGAGTTCCATGAACACCAATGGTAGCGTTGTTATTACACAATGCAGTGTCACAGCACGAGGTCATATAGCCTGTTGCCCGTTTTCTACCAATGATGCTTGGCACAAGATTCAAAGCGTCACAAACCTGCATATATTAAAATATGTGGATAGCTAGTTTGTTTGAGAGACATCGAATTTCAGTAAATTTTACGAAAACCTCTGTTACTTGGCAATACAATGAAATAAGATATAGACCTAATGGATACAATACATCATTTAGTCCAACTTGTTTCATTATCTTGAAACATGTACAGAAAAATATTAAAACCTTTATAGCATTTTAATTATATAAGGAAATTATGTCATTATCTAGAGATCTATATAATCTGTCTATTTTGAACAAATGGCTGTTGTTAGGAATAGAAGAGAATTCAGATATACGTTCTAGAACTTACGAGTTTACTCTGACAGGATTGGCTATATACGTTCTGACCATTTTTCCCGTACATGGAGATTTGACAAGACTGTCAAGAAAGAAATGAATAATGGCAATAATGTATACAGATAGTATGTAAATGAAATATAAATACCGGAAGTATATACGTTAGACATGCGTACCAACACTATTTAAATGAGACACGTATACTGGTTGTATGTAATTGAAAAATGGATATTTTTTTTTTGTTTATCGTTTATCTTCGAAAACATAATTTTCAAAGTAATGATGTGCATAACGTTTAGCTCCTCACATACCAAAAGCATAACCAACGTTATATCGTAATTTTAGTCTTTTTTGTTCCAATCAATCCTGCATATATTCTGAAATTATTTTCGTGCCATGCAATTGTTGTACACTAATGCACTTTAGACATATATTATGACATTGTTACCAAGCATTATCGACAAGAACTCAATTTAAATACATTCCGAACCAAAGTTTCTCTCTCTTTGCTTCTCTCTCTCTGTCTGTCTGTCTGTCTCTCTCCCTCTCTCTCTCGCTCTCTCTCTGTATATATATATATATATATATATATATATATATATATATATATATATATATATATATATATATATATATATATATATATATATATATGCAAAGAGAGAAAGAGAGTGTGTGTTGCAGATGGAGAGTGGTAAAAATTAATGAAATACTTGGTACAATATATGAAATGTATGTTAGAATCGAAAGTACTGAAATAATTTTGCTTTCTTTATAAACGTAGTTGGAAATATTCAACTTATACTGCATGAAATGACTGATAGAAATAATATCCATCGAGAGAACACAAGTGTTACGCTCAACAAATAGCAGCCAGGTATCACTTTTGAACTGCATAAAGATTATGTTTTATCTTCATAAATAATTCATCATTTAGCTTCCTAAAACTGTTTATCATATTAAGAATCTATCTTATTAAGAGAGATTAAGAAAAGAGAGAGAAGCAACAAGCTTTGTAACATTCAACAATTAATGTGTTTCTCTATCATACAATTTGAAAATGTTAAATAATATTAGGAATTAAAAAACCCAAATAAGTCTAGAATTACAGACACTAGTCTAATAAATAACAGTTCTGAATGAACGTTGGTGTAACTACAACTTAAATCCAACGCTGTAAGTCTTTATATATGTCTGGTAGTCTATAGCATGGTGTTGTACCAACAGTCGTTTGTAGAAACAGTAATGTAATTCCATGATTGAATTCACTATATATCTCATTTAATTTTTCTGTCCAGTAGTCTTTTTTTGATGAGCATACTGAATATACAGAGAAATATCAAATGAAATAAATAATTTGAATAAATAAATTCCAGCCCAAAATGAATAACTAGACACAATAATAAAACCATTGATTTTGCCTGATCTTAACGTACGAATGAATAATTCTTCAAGTTCCATGATTATATAGTACTCAACGTGACCTCATATCATTATTAGCATTTTTTTAAAAATATATTACTCAATCGAAACTTTCGATCTGGAAGATTTAAATGTTTGCAAAATAAAATGTTCGTTATAAGTAGGTCTGTCGCTAAATTATAATATAGAACCTGGATTATGTCAGATTCACCAGTGGAATCTCAATAGCCTAGACTGAGACCAAAATAAAAATGTTTACTTATAATAATAAAAATAATAATAATAATACTAATAATAATAATAATAATATTAATAATAATAATAATAATAATAATAATAATAATAATAATAATAATAATAATAACGCCTTGCAGAAAATAAAACAATGACATCCTTTCATATACAAAGCATCCCTTTCAGCTTGCATTATACTTATTTCTTTTTACCAAACTTGAAGTTTAGCAGCTAAAAAATTATTCAATTAGAAAATTTATCAAAAAAGGCTGTAAAAGGGGGTAATTCGAACACTCCATGTACAATGTCTTGCAATATTCTTCATTTTGAGTCGGGAGTCGGTTGCATTTAATAACACTGTTAGACTATGTCGTTATATACAATATAAATTTTCTTAAGGGTATTCTGTTCAAGATAATTGATGATTGGGGGTTCAGTGTAATATCCTACTAGCAGGTCGATCCATACACATCGTAAGAAAGTAAATCAACAAAAAAGTTGGACTGTAAAATGCTCCTGTTGTATTGGTTGTGGCTTAACGCCATTTTGTTGTTTAGAAATTATAGGCTATACATGGAGGACGGTAAGTAGGGTGAAGGAAGAGCCCGTAAAGTCTCAGAATAACCACCGACCAGCGAGAATCTACTTTCAACTTTTTGCACATGACTATGCTGGCTGAGGTCGGGGCCCCAAAATAACACAAGCAGACACGAGATGTCGGTGATCTTCAAAAAGTGATTTCCTTAATCCATTCTGTACCAGGTGCCAGGGACATACATTAGCTACTACATAAATACATGTATGCATTCCAATTCGCCTTTCTCTTGATTAATACAGTAATTTCCATCTTTCTTCTCGTCTATACAGTTAATGTAATATGAAAAGAAAATTAAGTTGCCGTAGACCATAATGTTAATATTTGGTGTAGTTTACTACACTCTTGAACAACCGTTCTTATCTATCCAAGAGGATACTTTTTAAACGATGTAACGTTCCTTTGCAGATGCCTATTGCAAAAATCCGGCCTGGTGCGATCTCCTTGTTTACACCGATTTGTACCTGTCCAGCAACTGAATAAATCTGGTTCTAATGTCATGCCTACAATTGTGTAATATTTACCCATACGAAGGCTTCTGATGAACAAAGAACATCATTTTTCTTCTATTATTTTGTACACCAATCAGCTAAATATGTCCGTAGCTTTAACCACCCTACCTTCATTCAGTTTTATGGAATATATAGTATGACGGTACCAATGGTACAACTCCAGGTGGGCGGAGTTCAAGTTGTAGGAAACATTGTGTTCAGGAACAATAAAACTAGCTATGATTAGTGCATTATATAAGAGCTGTACCTTCTGTTATGCTTAAGAAATGATCAGCCTCTTGGCAACATATGAGTAAATGTTAAACCATATCTAGATCACATTTTGTATTTTTTATGATTATTTAAAAATGTGGTACACATGACGGAAAAAGTGTCTGTTGTGACTAGATAAATCTCTCTCTCTCTCTCTCTCTCTCTCTCTCTCTCTCTCTCTCTCTCTCTCTCTCTCTCTCTCTCTCTCTCTCTCTCTCTCTCTCTCTCTCTCTCTCTCTCTCTCTCGTTCCAGCAGAGTTATCTCTCATAAATGCAATGGAGTACCTGGTTTTGTCCTTGACAAATTGACAATCAAACATTGTTCGCTATGACAGTGTGTGACATGCATGCTCAATTAGGATAGAAAGTATTTTTATTTACAAAACATCAGTATTGAGGTATATGGAAAAACATTTGATACCGTGATAGCATATATTTGCTTCTCTTATTATATAAATCACTTTAACTTTCAGAAACCATCCGACAGCATATCATCTCTTCCAATCTACTCGAATTATGCATTTATTGTGTATTCCACATCCCGTGTTCGACGTTGAGACAAACATTATTGCCCTTGCAATGCTGTACATACTGAATGTCATATAAAATATTGTTAGGCCCAAAAGCAAAATATTGTTTCTTTTTTGGAGGTTTTATGTCCATAATTGCACTTCCATATGTGTATTAACATTTTTAGCGTACTACGTATTCAATACCGTCGATTTAAGATTTATTTTTGTTTTAAATAACAACTTCGTTTTCAAACGGGAATAAATAGCAATTCTAAATCGGTTCTGACATTTCTTTGCATCTAACGACATGTTCCATTTTGTAAATGCTTTAGTTCACGCAGCGTATTTCTTTTATTTTCTAATTTGAATCTTAGTTTTGTTTTCAGGATCATCTGTTGCGCTGAATTTGATAAACTTTATGCAATCTATGTTCAAGAGGACAGTTTCCGTGATAGATAGATAACAGACATGAATACATAAAACAAGTTATTCAGATAAATGCACATACGACCTGAATGGTTTCAATCATATATACATTGATATATTCAATCATTTCATTCGTACACATGCATATTTATACACACCTATAATTACAGGAATACACACATACGTTTTCACATATTTCTAAAACAATCTAACCATATACATACACATGAATGCAACATCGACTTCACAATCACCTAAAAATGTGGACTTTTTAACTTTATTTCGTGTACATGTTTTACTACTTGCATTGAATTCATGTTCTGTTGTTGTTTTGTTGTTGATGCTGTTGTAGGGTTTAAAGCCATCGTTCAGCAAAATATAGGCTATATATGGAGGCCAGTGTAACTGGTGGAGGTAGAATCCAGGAAAACCACGGAAAGTTCCACCTACTCACGAGAAGCTACTGGCAAGCTTTCTCACGTACACACGTTAGATAAGTCTGAAACCCGAACCCTCACTAACGGATATGAGATGGCAGTGATCTGAAAGGGTGAACGTTTTAGACCACTCGGCACTCTTGCTACCCCCCCTCCGTGTTCTGTAATAGTATAAATATATTGTGTGTGTGAATGATTATATAAAGACACGCATCCATGAATAGATGCATGAAAGGATCTCGAAACTTTAATAGTACAGATTCATTCGCTAATCTTGCCACCGTTCGTATTGCCTTAATATTATTAATTTTTTTTTTACAGTGTCACTCACCTCAAATGAACTGCAGAAGACGGAGTTCCGGCAACTGGAGGGATCGCTGATACCATCACAATGATAGCATTCTATGCCATGGCCTATAGTAGGAGAGTAGCAAACTGGTTATTGAAATTTATTCTTCGATTCTTTGATAATAATTATCAAAAATATTTCAAAGACATTAGCACCAAAAAGACAATGGTATCCATGAAAAGCGATATAATTTATTTAATGTTCTCCAATGTATTCAAAAGCAATTTCGTATATAAATAATTCACATATAAACTGCAATATTAAGTGCAAAGAAACAATTAAAGATTAACTGTTATGAACATCTATATATTCCATGTCTCGCATCCTTTCAGATATAGAGGCTGGCATAACACAATTCATTATGGACAAAACTTTGTATCTCAATTGACCATAATTTTTTAAATCATTTTTGCTCAATAATTTTAACTTGTCATTCTTAAGGAAGCGAAGATTCGAGATCTAAGTACAGAAGTAAATTGAAACACTTTAATAATTAGAGCATTTGAACTTGAATAAATAATCAAAGAAAATTGTATTTAAAAGCGGAAATTTAATTTATCGAAATTAAAAGACAAAAAATACTTTTGAAATCCTGTCTAATAGAATCTATTAAGTTTGATTAAATTTCAACCTAGCCTTGTAATATTTACATAGTTTTGACAAAGTTAGTTGTTCACAAAATGGCACTTTTTATTAAATAATTTGTTGACGACCAGCTGATTTAAGGGAGTTTCAGTACAACATGGAAATAAAGCTGATTTTTTTGCCAATCATAACAGATCCCAATTTTTTCTGCAGTATACATGAACCATCATCCCCTTGAGAGTGCATATCATGAATCAAAGGTGATATAATAATATGGCATACTGCATTATGTCTTGTCGCTTCTAACGATTGTATTTCCAAGAAATGTATATTTTTAAAAAAGCTATAACTATTGTTTGGAGTTATTATATGGATCTCTGATCCATTCATAGGGTCACCGGGGGATACCTTATTGTTTTACATTAGCAACATATATTTAGTTTCGTGAATTTACACTAGCACATGTAGGAACACATCTGGTAAAAGAAGGCTTGTAGAAGCATACAGCAAGCTGGATACAGCAGGTACTCTAAAGTAAGGAGAGTGATACTTGGAGAAAAAGCAAATCAATTGATTGTACTAGTCACCTTCACAGACAACACCAACATCTTCGTCATGGTCACAATTACTCTCACCCCAGGACTGATGCGAACACTCTGAAAGTGAGGCCTCTGTACCTTTACACCGAACGTCATCGAGCCATATAGGTCCTATTCCGTTTCGAAAGTAACCGTTGAGTTTTAGGGCCGGTGAAGAGCTAGTTTAGAAAATAAAGACGGAAATTTCATATCTGTTTAAAGATCTCCCATTCAGCAATTAACATGTATTTGTAAAATTATCAAACGATTTCGAATTGTCATAGCTGTTAATATTTGCCTTTTAAACATTTAATAGCTTAATAGCCACCTGAAAAAGGAAATAAATATACCCTAGCAGAAATGAATGTACATTGTAAGGGAAACGCGTGATTTGTGTACGAGATAGCCCAATGCAATACTGATTTGCAAAGAGTGACCATTCTCCAATTTTACACGTACTAATCTTGTAATCAAGCTCGCTAATCAGACTCGCTCACGCCTGAGGGTCTGAGGAAATCACCACTCTCAGATTAAACATTTGATATTTTCAACTCACAAATGGCCAATATTTCTGAACATTTGTCGGAATGATTTGTTTAATTTAAATGCAAGACTATATAAACATTCCAAAGAAAAAAGTTTTCGACTTAACATGAATATGTAAAAGCCTACGTTCAAATATTCAAAATCACGTAAAATAATGTGTGTATTGTTGATGTTATTCGAATTTTTAAATTAGATTCTCAAAGTGTTTTTTGTGATTTAAAAGCTATCTTTCTTTGTTTTCTAGTTGTATAACTGCTTTCAAGTAACAAGACAAGGGTCTCTTAAAATGGCATACTGACAATTAGGTAAATCGATTTGCAGACATGACATTCGAACACAAGCTTTATTAATCATTAGTAAATATAGACCTTATATATATATATATATATATATATATATATATATATATATATATATATATATATATATATATATATATATATATATTAAAAGGCAAGATCTTATGGCTTCTTCCCGAAGTTTACGGTCGATACACACTGTTAGGGTCGAAAAGAATTTTATTTGGAGAATGCGATTCTTTACAAGTCACTTCTTTTGACTTACACCTCTATGTGACTTTACTATAGACTTCATCTACAATGCGCACAGTTTGTCACTTGAATTCATTCGAAGCACTTGTATAGTGTTCTCCATCCTATATACGCTGTTTATTCGAATTAATCGTCCATGTCTTTAATACATATGTCACAGAGCAGGTGGAAATATAGTAACAAGGGAAGCTGGGATAAGAGTTAGCCTGAATTTGTGACTGACATACCGCTATTAACAACAAATATCCCAGCATAGAATGAAGAATAAGTGAAATAATGCGACGTGTAGTGTTTATGTAAGGTTAGAAATATTGGTTTTGACGTAGAATAAATCGTTCTAGAAAATGCATCTTCACTGTTGCGCAAAGGTTATTTAAAAGCGCCGATTTCAATATCATAAAGGTAGAGAACTCTAACATAGTCTATGCGAAGGGAAGTAAGAAGGTAACTGCTTTTCTCTTTGAATTCGGTTATTCTACAATGGTGTGGAGTCCCATTTAATTGTGTTACTGGCATCATATGAAGGAATAATCACAACAGCACGACATTTGAAACAAAGTTTCTTATTAAACAGTATATTGACCATATTTCACGACCGTTTCAGTTTGCTAAGAAGTGTGAATAGAAGTGACAGAATCTCATTTTGTATAAAGTGCCGAAAATAAAACTTTTAATGAACACTGTCGTCAAAAGATGCTAATATATAATATTATAAATTTAATTCTTTCATACAATCGACATTGAAAGCTAAAGCTCATTCTCTATCATTTGGAAAGAAAACCCTTCAAAAACGATTACCTCTTAAGACTTACATTCAAATTTTAAACAATATTTAATGTGTTAATTTAGGCTGAATATTACGGCGTTGCTTAATTTTAGTGTTTCACAGAAACGCAACACATGTAGTTAATATCGTGTCAACACAGCGATGATTACTGCGTCACCTTGACTCATTGGTCGCTTCTAACTACAAACAGATCGAACCTATTACACACCCGTTCCGTAAAACCTGTACAATCTTTAGAAACAAAAAGCAAACAATAACAACACTGATCTTTTATAATTACTTAGATTTTAAATTATCCGTGTGTTTAAAATAATAAAATTTGTATTTTCAAATAAAGTGCATTTTTTAGCTAATAATCTTGGTTGCACAATATACGCTATGATTTCATTTTCTGAGAATGACAAAAGAGCAATATAGCTTCTTGCAGAAAGCTACTTCATTTTTTTGAAATAAATTAATTTTATTCTCCCCTGGCACATACAATTAGGTATACGTAAGCCCAGAGTATTCCAAATACGTTTTATGTGCAGGTAAAATCCACATTACTTACAAAGAGGTGAGCAATATACGAGCTGTACATAAGAGTCTAGTTCAGGCATGAACTAAAAAAAAAATCAGATTTGATCAACTGACTATACCCAATTAGAACTGTTTCACACTCAATATCTCATGTTGTGATCAAACAAAACAGAGCGACACGGACAGTAATACTTCAGCACATCAGTCAAACAATGATCAACGAAACGCAGTTTCTTTATAGTCTTGTCTGCAGTATTGAAAATCAAAATACGAAATAAGTACATTTACAAGTATATATATATATATATATATATATATATATATATATATATATATATATATATATATATATATATATATATATATATATATATATATATATATATATATATATATATATATTATCACAGCTTACAAGCCCATCCCTATGTGTTTAGTGTAAGGGTACATGGTAGGTGGATATCTTCTAACGCCCATGAACGCTGCCTGCAGTAAAGGTTAATAAAGCACGCAGAAAAAAAGATGGAAAGAAGATAAAAAAAAATCACAAGAGCCAAACCTTGGGTATCCGATCTCTCTGCAAACGACCTTAGCAAAGTTAATGTCCACATAGTCATCACACACTGTTCCCAAAAGACCGTTGTGAAATACCTCGACTCGGCCTTCGTAGGGTACAGATCCACCAACCAGTCGCACTGGAGCGTATGCGTTTTGGCCTAAAGCAGATTTGAACAACTTTTTAAATTTTTCCAAGAAAGGAGATCTTTAAAAAAAGAAACGATTCGCCGAACTGAACGCGACAATATTATCAGGGCCAATGTGTTTTGATCTCTTTGCCTGAATCATAACCTAACCATTAACCGCGAAACTATATTTGCTCGAAAGGAATATGTACTGCCCGTAACATTCTATATTCATATATATATATATATATATATATATATATATATATATATATATATATATATATATATATATATATAATTATTTGTGAACATATATTATACATTATGAATATAAGTACACGAGACAAGATATATTGCGAATTAAAATAAATCTCAGATCATTTTCGTTGAGTACACATTTCAGAAAATAAGTTTCATTTGGGAAACGTTTAAATTTGTTATTGAAAAGGCTTAAGTGTTATTGCTGCAGTGAAGCCTTATCTGACCTATGGATTTAAGGCAATACGTACAGTATTTCTGTCTAACGAAACAATGAAACACTTGTTCAGGAAGATAACGTCGTTCCCCTTTCCACGACAGAATAACTATAAGGGGAGATAATACATTCTTATTGATAACAGTGTGCAGTACGAATAGCATCGTATGTGAAACATATGCCCTGATTCAAATATCGATCATAACCAGTTGAACACAATATATGCTTGACATGCTAGGGATTTTTTGCATATGAAAAACAGACGGAGATATAATGTGCATCTGCATGTTATGTATCACATGTCTAACGTACGTAGTTGTCAGCATAGATTTTGCACAGTAATGCGTCAGTTTTGTTGATTTTACATATATGAAATATTTTTCCTGTAATGGTTTTGCTTTGGAAAAATGCCATTTCCTAATCAATATCGGTTGCATACTCCTAGATTTTCAAATTCTCAATGAGGAAGAAAGTTGACATTTTTCATATATTACCTTATTTGCAGAAATATATGATGTTTGGTCCAAGCAGTCTTATTTAGTAATGAACGTTCACTGTATAATAAAAATACCGACGTTTGTAAAATTCTATTCATTGGCTAAGGAAACGCAAAAGCAATTAATTGCATGTTAGTGATCTGTAATATAAGTTATTTAATTCAACAAAAGCATTTGAACGTTTTATTACTTTCATTATGTTATCTGAAAATATCACCATTTAAATACAATTCATTTGATACAATACATTTAAATACAATGAAGTGGCAGCGAGAAAACCACTGTGTTATGTCACTGCTGAGCACGTGTAACCTGTTCAGTCATTCAGAATTCAGATTAAATGGTTGTTAAAGAAATAATTTGTATTACCTTTGCTGCTATCAGCGTCACGATACTGATATTCGTGAGATCGCAAATAATTATTAATTTCTATGCTCGGAAACTTAAATATACATCGTACTTTTTTCCCATGTTACTCAGGGAGAGAAGTCCAATTGACCGTTGTGTGTGCATCACTGTTATGCTGATAGCGTCATACAGTGACCAATGAGGAGAAAATGGTTTTATTAGTTAATAGCCTACGATACTCACTTGCCAATGTTTGGCGGATACAACTTGATTATTTACCCAGATCTATCTATTATAACTCATCATCAAAACACATAAGGCAGACTTTTAATCAAAATTTTAAATAGCGACCGAAACTCAGTGGGATAGCTGCTTGCAAATAATATACTCATTCTGTGCATATTTTTGTTTTACATTTAAGGACATTATTTGAAAGGAAAATACACAATGACATAGATTTGCGTCAACCTTTATACTTCGCCTGATATATGCAATAGCATTTAGCGTCTCTACAGAAAGAAGCTGTCGGTAAACTGTCAAAAATGTAGAATATATCATCGAATCTTATCTTCGTCCTTCACGTAGATATAATATATTGTCAACTACTTAATATGTGTATGCATCTTGAAGGACGTTTTGACACATCGATCTCAGAGGCTTTTGATACAAGAGCTTTATATGTTTGTTGTTTTTGATTATTTTGTATTTGATGTTTTTTTTTTATAGTGTACTGGCAAAGGTTTGAACTCATTCACGATGTTGATTGTTTCCTATACAATGATAAATAAATACAATAAACAAACGATTAATCCAGTCTTTGAGTACTGCAAACTTTAAAAACATAGAACGCACAAGTCTTCTGGCTACTGATACATTTTCAGAAGAAAATAATGTTAGCGTTTGTCTAAATTACCATTACTTCTGAACGACCCCAATGTTACCTTTTGGCTGTATATTGGGGAATATTAATGTCTCTATAACGCTGCATTAATTAACCTTTTCGAGAACTATATGCACATGGGAAATTCGCCCTACCAGAATACGACTAAATTTTTGTAAACGCAGACATTACATCCTCACAAAAGTTTTAAACACTGGATAATGTCTTGGATGACTAGGATTAGAAATTCATAAATTTAGTCGCACGATCTCAAAATACTAAGACCGGTACATAGTTCTAATACCCTGAGTCCTAACCCAAAATGCAAACACACTCATGCACATACATACATACACACTTATAGAGTGGTAACCTGCTTAGTTACATTTTATCTGTCTGATTGCCGTGTGCAACAGGAACTGGCAGTGAGTGCCGTGTGCAAAATTTCTGAACGTACCCACCTCCACATTTAATCGCAACATCCAAGCTATGATCGCAGTTATTTTCTCCCCAAGGTCTATGTACGCAATCTTCAACATTGGATTCAGTTCCAACACAGGTAATGTCATCTAGCCAAATCCGTAATGATGACGTGCTGTCCGAGTTAAACTGCGCTGCACTAACAATCTCAACCTTGTCGCTAAAAGTATAAATACCATATATCAACATGAAATAACAACTCTTTCCGTATAAAATCATGATATATGTGTTCTAACCGTAATCATAAAGTAAATGTTATTTGCTGCTGTATCATTTGCTGCTTGTCTTCTTTAATAATATTTTCCACCGCAAACAAATGCATATAAAACAAAACCAAATGAACATAATTTTCATCAAGTACTACAATTTGAATTATGATTATTAGAAATTATTTGAAGTGCATGATATGAAAAATATACTGAAATCAAAGCTTATTTTCCAATCGAATAACTCCTAATAATAATAGTCCAACTCCTGGAGCTTGTCCTAAAACTCAATAACTTTGAATTTAATGAAGAAAACTACCTACAAATCAATGGAACTGCAATGGGTACTAAAATGGCCCTTTCGTATGCTAACATTTTTATGGGAAAACTTGAGGGTCATCTCTTAGCATCGGTTGAGCGTACACCATACCAGTGGGTACGCTTTATCGATGATATAGAAATGAAGTGGCAGTATGGAAGAGAAAGTCTGGATGACTTCATATCAAAGGTGAACAACTTCCATCCTTCAATAAAATTCACAGCAGAAATTTCCAATTCAAACCATGTTTTCCTGGACACAACATCCAGACTGGTGGAAAACAAATTACACACAGACATGTACTCGCAACATACCGAGAAACACCAATATCTCCTCCCAACCAGCTGTCATCCAAAACACTGCATTAGGAACATTCCATATAGCCAGTCACTGAGGATACGCAGAATTTGCTCCGACGATGAAAGATTCCTAGAAAGGTTTGAAGAGCTGGCTAAGCATTTAATTTACCGAGGCTACGACAAGGACCTGATTGCGGAGGCAATCCAAAGGGCCAAACAAACAAACTGTGATGACCTACTCAAATATGGACAGACAGAAAAGGCTGATAGGATACCATTTATTCTGACCTATCACCCAGACAACCCCAAAGTAGGTAAAATCATCGCAAAACACTGGCCCACCGTGCAATTGTCGGACATACTAAACCTAATACTTCCGAACAAACCTGTAGTAGCCTACCGGAGACCAAAAAACCTAAAGGATATCCTAGTCATGGCTAAGCTAACGCCAATCCCTAGTCAAAACCAACCTAGTCAATCTGGACCCTGTGGCGATCAAAGATGCAAAACCTGTCAACATATGATAGAGACCAGGACATTCACTAGCACAGTGACTAAAGAAAAACTAAACATACATGGTCCAAAGAAAACGTGCAAAACAGAGAATGTGATTTATCTCATCACATGTAAGATCTGTGGTCTTCAGTACGTCGGAGAAACTGAAAAGCTACACAAAAGGATAAACCTTCATAGATCTGATTGGATGACAAAAAATCTGTACAGAAGCCCGGTCGCAGAACACTTCTCCTCCCCTGGCCACACTTTCAGTGATATAACACTTATCGCTATTGCTAACAACCACAGCTGGAGGTCCGAAACCAGGAAGGAAAAGGAATCATACTGGATACGTCGCCTTAGAACATTGAAACCAAGCCGTCTAAACCAAGAAAACAAGAAAAAGAAAACTATGCACTAGTAGAATTTAACTTTTTCTAAATCTTCTTAGTATCCTTCAATTTTTACTATAAGAATAACGGGTATAGAATCAAATATCCGGGATATAATCTGCGTTACATAAATGTAGAAAAAAGTAAAAATAGTTGTCGCTTTTTCTTGTAGACGTTTAGGGAATTATACACAGTTTTCAGTTTCCGCAACACGTATGTACAAGCTGGTTGTATTTATAGTTTTACCTCATGTGGAGACAGCCATGTAGAGGTTTACAAACATAACGCTTTTGTGTTTTTTTGTTTGTCTTATATATGTTTTGTTTTTGCCTTTGAAAAAGACTCATTAAGAGTCGAAAGCGCTCAGGCTAGTTAGTTACTAGTTTCGCACAGTTCGTCGTCAGTTTATTGCATATATATATATATATATATATATATATATATATATATATATATATATATATACCGTAAGTATTATTTGGCGATTACTTTTTTGTTTTTTATGCTTGACATGTTCAATCAAACGAATCAATCTTTGTAATTTTAAAATGCTTAAATGTTCCGTAAGAAACATAATAATGAGAGAAAGTTATTGCATGTATTTGTATTGGAGATCGCAACCAATAGGTTTGTTGCATAGTGGCAAATTATAAATCTGCTTATCAGATCTCGAAATGCGTCATAACACTTTTACGCCTGTCTGAGAAATTTGTAAACTGCTGTTTGTAAAGAGTTAAATAATATAACAAATTTATGATTAAAATGCAATGTAGCACAATAAAAACACAGTTAAAAAAAAGGTAAATGGGCTCAATGTTTCAGAAACTCTAAGCCTGTTGGCATCAATTGCTTCATTTGTCGTTACGATGTACTGTCTGTTTATATCATTTCGCCACATGCAAAGAAAATATAGAACTATTTTGATAATGACATATTTACTAATTCAACGGCTTTAATATTATGTGTACATGCACGTTAAACTTTTTTTAATTATGTGTATATACCATCTCTTACTGTCCATATCTAAAATCGTTTTGTACCGTATTATCCTGTTTTGTCTCATTAGTTATGGTTTAAGTTTGTTTCCTTTTCCTTATCGTAATCGTTTGCATGCTACAAATGTTACTTAAGCATTTTACTCACAAATATGTCAACTTTTTCTTATAATGAACTTGAAAGCATTTTGAATCTTCAAAGTAAGGTATAAATAGTGGTTTCGATATCATACAATGGGTTACTTCATATCCTTATTGTGTCCAATGGTTGAATTGTCACTATGAGGCCTTACCAAATATCTTGTATAATATTCACATTCTAGTGATCAAGTTTCTTATTGAACACTGACGAATAACGAGGAACACTTTCTGAACATGCTTGATCACGAAATAGAGAAACCAAACTTACGTATCATCAATTATTGAGAACATCATTGGAAGAGAAACCCGCAAATTCTAGAAGTTTAAGCGAAGCTCAGTTCATAGCACCTCTGACTTGCGATCGAAGAATTCGATATCTGCTTATGTCAATGTTTTTCGTTTGGTTGTAAATTTGTAAACTGCATTTAGCTCCCATTTTGTCGCCCTGGCTTTGCAATTTAAACAAAAATAAGCCAAACATGCAGTCAAGCCTACAAATCCACCAACTAAAAGACTTACATATTTAGCTCTGCTAAAATACTGAAGATGAAGACACTGCTCAGGAAAATGGAAATAGATATATCACAAAAGAAGGTGGAAATCTATAGCAAGAGACGCCGTCCTAGAGAAACAAAATGTAGCCTAGCACAAAAGGTTTCAGAGAACACACTATTTTAGTGGACACTATGATTGGCTTAGTTTCATCCTGGAAGTCTAACTTTGTTAGCAAAAATGAAAATTATTAAGTAAGGAACCAACGTCGGCAGCTTCAGCATCCTACAGAAAACCTTGGCTTCCATGGTCGTAAATGTGTCATCGCAGACTGTACCCCAGACTCCAGAGTGCTTAATTTGCAGATTCCCTTCCAAGCCATCTAGTCCTCCAACCAATCTCACCTCTGGTATTGTCTTCGCAGCTGAAATCAAGATATAAATTCGGAATCGAACATAATAATCACTGCAAACTCCAAAGATAATCATTCGCAGCAGCTGCAACACTGTAAAAACCTTTTAGATTCTTTCCAGCTTAAGCCTATATTTTCAATGCTATTTTCAGTATTTCAAATTATTTCTATAGGTAGAATACATATTCTTCAAAGTATTAGTAACATAATCCTTAGATGTATGAAATAATTTATATAATGACGCAAAACATTTATCAAACAGGTCATCTGAAGAATAGGATCAAATATACCTATTAAATTTAATGTGTCTACAAGGCAAATTTTTTTTTAAAAATGAAACGATTCGTATTGACTTGAATATCCAACAGGTCATCTATATATTTTTCAGTATTTCAACCAACACAATTTTATTGATCGTAATCTCTCTTAGGTTTCGCATAAATCCGCTAACTATATTTTGTTTCTAAACAGTCCACATGCTTAAATATCAACTTAAGACAATAGAAAAGCCGATGTAATTGTCTGAAGGTCAAAGCAGGTCATGTTCACATATAAATAAAACAATATGCCTACAAAGTCTTATTTTTGTCTTTTGCATGTGCATTTGCGTAATCGTGCTAATTATATCTTTAAAAAGGTAAATTTTCAACCAGTTAAGGAATGTGTAAATAAATTAAAATATTAATGACCTGAAAATTGAAATAGATCACCTGCTCATGACCTTAATAATGTGTGCAAGATTTGATCTCTTTACGATCAATCATGTTTGGAAGTTTGCGCCAAACAAGAGTTAGAACTGACGTACGGGAAGACTTTTAATTCCATGAACTTGCATAAAGATCAAACCAGTCTTTCTGGCAAGACAGCTTTGCAATACGGTAACATCGCCATTGTTTGTTTAACCTGTGAATCTGTCATCCATTATACCTGTTTGCTCAACAAAGTTGATACAAGTATCCTTGTTGCACATTAAAATTAACAACATCAGATAATCGTGAACCCTAATGACAATGTTCTCATAGCATATCTTCATCCTTATGTATCCCTTGAGTATGGAATCAAACTGATCACTTCTTACCCTAAGTGTAAGCTAAAAAATTTGTTAACTGTTGATGGTGTGCCATAAGATTTGTGTTGATAAATTAAACTGGTTACAAGCAGGTTGACGGACTGGCAGGGGTCTTGACAACCTCATAACATATTTCTGTCCACCTTATAGTAAGCAAATACAAATTTCATTTTTAAAATTATGATAAAGCTATTCATTATAACACTTTTGAATTTGTGTATCTCACTAAAACTACTCTTAAAAATGTTTCCACTCTTGAACCATATTATATTTAAATATGCTTAACACACCATCAACGAACCCAAATTTCATGTGGCTTATATCTAATTGCCAAGTGTTTGGAATGAAGAAAAAAAAAGAACAAACGAAAAGCAAATATTGGGAGACTCGTTCTATTATGAATATATGCATGCATGTTTATCGCCACCTCCGAACAATAATGACTGCATTATACCACGAAACACAACGTTCTTCAATCTCAAAACAATTAATTGCAAAAGTATCTTTGGAATTTATAACCCTTACAAATAAATGTAAATATTATAGTCTCCCAAAAATATATGAAAAGTAAAGTTATTAAAATTCGACTATTGTATTAGCATAGATTTATCTGCTAGAAATCTGTGCTTTTAAACATGTTAAAGAATGTAATGTTTTGCACGTTTGTTAAAAGTGAGAAAGGAAACCCCAAAATGCTAATATTTGTACGGAAGTTCAAGAATCCGAATATGGCTATACTTTGTCGGCAAAAATGGGGACTTATCCGGTAAACTGCAGTGCTAAATTATTATGAAAACGGCTTCTCTGACGTGGCCACGTCGTTTCCACGGTCTTTATACAGGGACCTAAAGCCACAATTTGAGAGTCCAACTGTTCAATTTACTATGAAGACGCCAAGATGTTTCGAGGATGTTTAAAATTGCAGAATTTAGACAATTTTTTCCGGGCTTTTGATAAACAAGCAGATGGGTTTGTAAGACGGAATAGTTCATTAATTTTATCTACTTTGTGGTCTGCAGATTCTAATATGTATGCTAGATGGATTCGGAAATTGATGGTATACTTGAGACAATGTTATGGTTCGTTTGTCTCAAGCTAGAGTCTTTCTAAAGAGAATATTCTAAGTGATCCATGACAAAATTGCCTGAATGTGTACCGGATCAAGAATCTAAAAATACTTTATGCAAATTGATCCTTATATAATATAGCTAACCTATCTGCCCCCCCCCCATCTGTGTTAGTAAAGATTCGCATAAAATCCAGGTTTGTTTGCCGTTAGTCTCTAAAACATCTAATACGCAGAAGGAAGTTCTGTTTTGAGCCAAATTTAACCGAGATATGTATCTACTCAGAATTTAAATTTACTCAGGCTTTCGGTTTTCTTAAAAATCGCGAATGTGAACCCGTTTTTAAATTCACATTTTCAGTTTAGCTTAAAATTATCTATAGTAAACGGTCGGTAGTATTAATTCACGTGCAGATAAAAAATATCGATATGTAAATAGCATATTACTTCCCT
This sequence comes from Potamilus streckersoni, assembly GCA_016746295.1. NCBI lineage: Eukaryota > Metazoa > Mollusca > Bivalvia > Unionida > Unionidae > Potamilus > Potamilus streckersoni. Next base: position 1,226,313 of record JAEAOA010000761.1, read on the forward strand.
GAAAGCTTTGATGTGGAATTAGGTAAATGACTATAAACTGTCCCGATGTAAGTGGGAATTACAATTCATTAGCTTTGATTACATTCTGCAGTTCTGAAATTATTAGGTGCTTAAATATTTTCCTATAATGTCGTCAAAGTTTTGCATTTTGACTTAAGAGTACCATAAACCAGTTTTTTTACATCTCGAAGTTTACGTTTCGCCTTGGATTTACATACATTTAGCAGCTAATGACAGGTTTACTTTCGGACTGTTTGATATACCCTAATACAAAGGATAGATTAATAGCCATTTTATAAATTTTGACTAATTTGACATGTAAAACTATTCAAAGTACATGGTTTACGACTCACATGTTTTTAGAAACAGACTGGTATTGTCTCTGTACATAATCAATCTGTACAATCGGCACATAAAACTAAATAGAAATTAAACAATGCACAAATAGAAACACAGAAGAGAAAACTTCTTACCACGGACCTTAATTTAAAAGCATTAAAAATTAAACTCTCCAATTTTAGATGTTTAATATAATAATTTAATAGCAATGCATGCCAAGCTACCTGTGTTACACCGGACTCCAACATCCTCCGAATGATGGCAAGTGCTAGGTTTTAAGTAAAAACATTCAGCTAATGACGATTCTGTTCCTTGGCAGTCAACATCTTCTATAAGTATAGAACCACTTCCTTGACCAAAATGGGCATCTCCTAATGCAATTGCACCGCTACTGTAAAGGATATAAAATTTTATGACACAAAACTTGGCCTAACTTTAATTTTTGATATCCTGCGGACATACATAGAATGATGGATATAAATAATTCTTATGGGTGTTCCATTGCAGCCACTTCCATTTACTTTGGAAAAAGGCAAACATTCTATAACATCACTATAGGTGTTTTAACCAATTCGAGTTAACATTTACAACCTCTGAAATTTACAATATTAGCATTTATTACATAACAAACATTAAAACAGTTCACTCAGCTTTACACACTTCAAATAGGAATTAATAATGCAAACACTTGCCAGAAAAATATTTAAGCTAAAATAACTGTTTATTCCCATCAAAGTTTTAAGATTACGTTATGACCAAATATGTATGTTACAGCAGGTATCGTTCAAGTTAAAGACATCGAACGTGAATAAAACTGCCTTCAGCCTTTGTCACAACTTTCTCCTAAGCAAATCCTAACTTAACTGTATTGCTTATATAGTATAGAAAATCCTTAATGTTCGGTTCTGCCAAGTGATTTTGACTATTAATATAATCTATGTTCATATAATTTATGCAAAGAAGACTTCATATATTTGTTTGTTATTCGTAATCCATATATGTTTTAAATATGTTGCGGAACATAACAGGAGTTAAAAAGCAAGCGAGAGAAAGAAATCATCAGTCTAATTTGAAATAAAAAAATAAAGCTTTGGAATGGACTAACGATTATGCAGAACAAGTAAATAACAAATTAAACACTATCCACAGTAGCATTCAAACTTCTGTTGTCTCTAATAGCAGTCTGCCATTTTCACGTGCGACGTGACTTTCCTAACAACTCCAAGAATCAAACTAAGGAGACATTCATTCATTACATATGTGAAAAGAACAAATTTTACTGCTTTGGTAATGAAAAACATAATGCTATATAATATTATGAAATATTTTGTCCAAACTATGAATGACTCAGCAATATTACGCTATTGGGGGTTTTGTTCGATTCAACAGTCTTTTGGCGAGCATATCTGTATCATAAATTACCGTAAATTGGTTTACGAGTCCAGAATGAAACACACTGTAACCAAGTTATTAGTAACGCGAAATAATCATTCAAAGCGATACAATTTCAGTTTGTTCATTTCAAACATTAGTAGGTATTCGTCAGTGTCTCAAAACAAATGCAGATACTCAGATGGTGTCAACAGTAAGATAAGCAGTATCTGTTTTGAGCATGGTGATTACAAGACTGAAACACAGAAGTAATTATCTATCTATCTATCTATCTATCTATCTATCTATCTATCTATCTCTCTCTCTCTCTCTCTCTATATATATATATATATATATATATATATATATATATATATATATATATATATCTGAAATCATCGATGCGATTAAAGCAACTGAAACGATATTGCAAATTACTTAACGTTCAATGTGCCACATTCTCTTTCAGACACGAAATTGCTGAAAAATATATCTCTTCATTGCGAAACATAAATAATCATTGTCTTCGGGAAAAGCTGCTATGGAGAGAACAATTGCATATATATTGTTGTCTCAATTATTCTAGCCATAGCAGCTTTTAGGATACCATTTTATTTAAGCTATTTCATCTAAGTTTCCTTTTGTTTGTCTTAAGCATTATCCAACTTAAAACTGTCAACATTGTTGGCCATTTTAGGATGCGTACAATAAACAGGGCAAGACACAATTGAAAACGAATTCGAAAATCTAAAATCTTGCAAATAACTTTACTTGGACGGGAAGGTATAAACATGAATTTAATACCTGGATAAAATAATGGAACCAATAAAAAATAGCAGTATAATGCTCTCTTAAACATTATTCGGAAAATACGTTTAAGCACAATTTTAGAGACGTAGGTAGAATATGTGTCAGCGCTACATGTAAAACAGTTTATAAGCAATTTTCAGATTTGGTAATTTACTCTTAGATGCTATTAAAGAACAAAATTAGTTCAGCTGAGAACGTAAACAATATGCTAAAATGTACACATAACTCACTCGTTTTGATAGCAAGGGTAGAATTCATCAATTAACGGAATTAGGTATGCAAATAAAATAATTTGGAAAAAAAATTGAAAGCTAAAAGGTGTGCGGGCTGCTTTCATTGCTAAAGAAGTGTCTCTATTGGTACTAACTGCAATATTTACCGTTGCAGAAGAATATGTTTATCTTTCAATGGAGTTGCAAAGGAAAATGTAATAAATAATACTGTTCAGGATTTCTATCGTTATTTTATATTACTTCATCAGACATCATTTGCTCAATATTTGATTTATTTTCAGTGGCTATCATCTATATATTATTTGTCCGTAGGAACGTCGCTGATATTCAGGACCAGATATATGTAGAAAAATTTTATTACTTGACGATTATCAAACTAACCTTTCTTTCACGCTTAATCATCGTTCTTGGAATGAAAAGGAAGGTACATATTGTCAATGTCCTTTTATTTCGATGTTGGCTCTTAATGCCGAAACATTCTGCATCTTGACAAACTTAATATTCTGAACTTTTCAGCATGTCTATACCTTTATTGTATGTTCCTTTTATGTATCAGTTAATGTAAGATTTTTGTTTCACTAATTTGTGTTTTCCAGTATACGTTCGAGTAATATGCAATTGCATTGCATCATTGTGTTGAGTTGATGCGGTAGACATTTTCCCAGAATTTCAGTAAGTACTAGAACATTACAACTATCTGTATTTGTTTGAAACTTCTCCACACATACAAATGTATGTTAAGATACACATATTGCAAGTATCTTATGTTTAAAGCTTTAGCTATCGAAGTGGAGGTAATGGCTATAATGTAGTTTACCATTATTCAGTCTAGGTCTATTTATCTTACAACTGTTTTTGTCAAGTAAGAGGAGATCGAATCAGATAGAGATCAATACGGAAAAAGTGGTTCGCAAATATACTGGAACATGTTGCTTTACGGAATCGAAATGAAACTTGGTAAACGTTCAAAAGCATTCAAACAAACCAACAAAAAAAAATCATAGAACAAATAAATATAAATATTGTGCCATGCCAAAATTTGACGATATTAAAACATACGAAATCACACAACTAAAATAGGGACACTATACCATTAATGTCAGATTATCTATTTGAGGTATAATTGAAATTTGATCGAATAGCAACGTTTCACAAAGTGAAAAAAACTAGAGCTCGAAAATAGAAATAATCATCAATTTATTTAATTTCCAGAAACCAGAATACAATAGACGATTTTTAAACAATACTTTCTATATATTCTTCAATATTTGTTTATATCATCGAAATTACAGTATGAAGTGCTTCAGATGCATAAGGTGGACGTAATATAAGGCTTATGAGTTATCTGAATCTTGAAGTCAAAAATATATTGGAAAATATAATCGAAATATATATTACGAAGGTAACCCAAGCTGTCGACAGACAACAGCAGCATCGATTTCTGTGAAATAATCATCGCAGACTGTTCCCCAAACGCCATTTATATTAACTTCAACTCGTCCACTATGAGCGTCAGTACCGTTTACCAGTCTAACATTGATTGGAGTTACGCTATCTGGAAAATAGCAAAGAAGTATGCAAATAAGTAGCACGTGTGCAAAGGCAGATATTTCCTTCGCCATATGCAAACTTATTGTTGTTCCCCTTGCTAATGTTTTCACTCTTTGTAGAAAAGATAAGAGAGTTGAAATGTCATTACCTGTGCAATCTGACAAAATTATTAATATCAATAATACCTTATCAGTTAACTCATCGATCTTCTTACTTTTCATATATATGAATATATAAATATATATAGGAAATATCTGCCTTTGCACACGTGCTACTTATTTGCATTTGCAACAGAATGATTCCGGCTTGAATCGAATTTTGTTTTCTCGCTAAATATAGAAATGTTAAACCAAACCATGTAATTTTATATTAGAGTAATATAATCTTGCCTTCCTTTTTGAACTTCTGCCTGCAATTTGCATTGTATCCTCAACATCTCTTACTACTAAATCATATTAAAATATAAATATTAAACCAATTATGAACGTTTATCACCCATAATAGTTATATAGGTCTAACAGTTGTTTACCGCAGCCTGTTGATCACATTCGTTTGTTTGTTATGTCTTTATCATAACACTGGGTAGCTCAAATTGTTGTGGATCCGTGGGATCTTCCGCCGTAACTTTGCTTTTCTGAAAATTGTCTTGTTATGTGATTGACCAGACGTTACTTGTTTATCATGCGTCGTTAGACTATATCGATTACTCATGTAAACTGGGTATATGTTATAATACAAATCGCAATGTTTAATAAAGGAAATAATTTATCTTCGGCTTTTGTTCTTCAGATTGTTAGTCAACTTCTTCTCCTATTTCTTTCTATTTTTCGTCTTCGTCTTCCAATTTGTATAATATTTATTATTTTTATTATTATTATTATTATTATTATTATTATTATTATTATTATTATTATTATTATTATTATCTGTACTACTAGTAGTAGTAGTAGTAATAGTAGCAGTATCCGAGAAAATTATATGAACAAGAGAATAATAGTTTCTTTCTGGAAACTTTACTTTTACAGACCTAGACAGATAACTGCAGCATCTTCAAAATGGCTACAATCACTCCCACTACCGAAAACAACATGTCCACAGTCTGCTATACTTTGCTCTGTCCCATTGCAGTTCAATTCATCAAGCCATATGGGACCGGAACTTTTGGACATCATGCCACTCCTGACAGTTGCATTTCTGAAAATCGAACACCAAACTAAATATATGAGATCTTTGGGTCCTTTGAAACAACACTCCTTCCAATGTTTCCTCTGCGAAACAGAGGAAAATGCAACTAAAATCAAAATGCAACTACTTCCTATAGCCTAATTCAGTAAACTACAACATATAATTGTATTTTTGATGCGTATGGACGACTCTGAAAAAGTGGCAATAAATTAAATATGTGCTTGCAAATCGAATAAATAGTGGCAATTGCGTACAGTTGATGTTTATAAACCTGCACCAGACATAGATTATTAACTGTTACTTGTACGAGAGTTTTTGATGGAATTAGAATAACTTTGAAAATATGTCGGCTGATGATGATCTGGCAATGATAATTATATATGATGCTAATCTTTCCCGAACAGCGACATCAGCAGCAAGAAATAATATTTTCGGATGCATTATATAACTTCATATAAAACTGAAGGGAAAGTGCGCTTCCCGTAAAAGATTCATCTGTATAATAATCCACAGTATTTTAATGAACCTAATGATTCCAGATACAAAGTATTTGCCAGTTAGTCACTGTTATTCCTGGTAAGAGATCCACTATGGACATGGAAAATTATGAATTATGAATCTAACCATGATTTCTTGGGGGGGGGGGCATTTTGTATAACTCCTATTCATTTAAAACATCAGTTTCCAATAAAATTTTATGAATGCTTGCATAGATCGCTGAATATTACGTGAAAGCAGCAGATGCAAAAAGTAATGAAGATCGTTTTCCTTGTGACATTAATGGTATTTGTTCAGATTTCTACGTGTTTGTCGTTGGATTTGAAAGATTTAGCAGAAATTTAGAAAAGCCATTGTCACCAGGCTTAACGGTTAGAAAAGTCAGATAACTACAGAAAATGTAAAAGTTAGAACTATTGTAATACCAAATTATTCAAATCAAAGTTATACATTCAGATTAAAATTAAATACCCTTTCTGATCAATGTATATATTTTTAATAGCTTAATTATTTCGATGTTTAATCACATAATACTTCTACTACTTTTCGCAAGATTCAATCATACCTATTTCCTATTTTAAAATTATGAAAATGATAATCCATCTTTATATTGCTTTATTTCAACTTTTGTGAAACCTTTAAGTTCGGGTTTTATTGTTTTAATACTAACTTCATATATTTGTCATTAATCATTGGATACATCATGAATAGTTTGCAAATCTCCTAAATGAAGGGTGATATATTAAAACATAAATAGCTCTAGATATCTTACCATGTATCTTAGGGCCACGAGTGGCATACTGGTCTCAATTGCCTTCCTATATTGCACACTACCTTCTCACATCTGTCAGCGTGATTCTCGGCCTCAGCCAATATCGGTACGTGAGAAGGATACCAGTAGTGTTTCAGTGGAACTTACCTGGGGTTTTGGGGGTTCTTCCTGTACCAGTTGCATTGGCTGCCATATACAGCGTGTATTGTGTTGTAAAACGGCGTTAAACCCGAAAAAATAAACAACTTGTGTCCACTCAATCAATCAAATGTCACTCCATTAAAATTCAATTGAAAGCTTTATTCTCAAAGTCGTAAAAATACAGGGCAAATTATACATGAGAAAGTTTTCCCTCTCTAGTTCCTGGATAGTTCATGAATTATTCCAAATAACTCTATTGAGAAAGAGTCAGGATTTGGGCATATTATCTAAAATATCGCACAATCAATTCAAGTTCTGGTGAATTTTTTCCATAATTCAACTACCAACACCCTATTTAATGGCCCATTCAACTTCACAACAGTACAAATCTGTCATATTCTTCTTAACCGAAAAATTCATTATAAAACACTATTATGAGTTCTAGAGAGTGTTTTACGAGATCCAGTAATAATTGCTTTATTGAAGACAGTGAAATTTTCTTGTTACGAAACCAGTCACGACTTTACATATAGTCCGCTGTTAAGTAGTAAATCGTGGCATCACATTAATCTTCCTTGTGTTATATCCAGTTTATTCAACCCTGCAGTTCAAGTTTCTGAAATAGCACATGAATTTCAAATCAGGATAACAAGGTTCACGTAAGGAGCACAATAGTCTTCCTGCAAGATTTTAAATATTCGTTGAAGATGGATTATTAGATTTAAGTCATTTCTGGGTATTTCGTCTGAATATATTGGTTATATTGGTCCTTTAATCGTGTATGATTCTTTCATGTCTAATGGATACATATAATCATCCACCTCGTCATTATTTGCACGTACCAAAGTTGATATTTCATACAAAAATATAAACGTCGTACTTTTGATAGGCATGCAATATATCCGAGCTTTCCTTTCTCGCTAAATTAAGCGTTGATCTTCTTTATATCACTTCTGTTGGAATTAGTCACTTATGCTATTGCTCTTTTATTGTTTAGTTTTCGGTGCTGCCTTTCTCACATTTTTTCTTGTCCTAATACAAGTGCATGTTGGTATGATGCAGTGAGGTCGAGTGTCATGATGCTTTTTTATAATTTTGTTTTTTCTGTCCATACAGTTCTTTAAGACGAATAGTGTCAATATGGATATGAAAGACTTCCCAACATAATCTCGAAGATAGTTCAATTTTTGTTCTTAGTCTGGTTCTCAGTTTCTGCATCTGTTTATGTTATACACAAGAAGACTTGGGTATTTATGTCAATTAACATTTTTCCAGAATTGTATTCACTTGGTTAATATTAATCAACGTCCAATCTGTTTGAGATATATGCTTACTCAAGTGGGCGTCATTACTTAACAATTCGTCAAGCGGTAGTTAGAAATGTCAAAGTATTTTCCATTCAGGAATAGTTCCTGGAGAGACCATTCACTAGTGTTACTCTCTGAATGTCATCCATACTTGCCTTAAGGACTTCTGTTTTGACCACGTTGGTGGATACTATGTCGACTTCTTTCTAAAATCAACGGTTTAAGGGGTCAACGAGTTGGTAAATTACGTGGCTAAAGTAGATCTGGCTGATACAACCAATATTTGCTCTTATCAATGATCTTGAGAAAGTTATGAGATGGTGATAGAATTTGATGTGAGTTTTTATCAAATACCGGATAACTATATGTTACTCAAAGTGTTTGAGTCGGAGGAGTTTCTGAATTTATGTTGTTTTCCATGCAGCAAATTAATTTGAGTCTGCCATTAATTTCCGCACGTTTCGTTCTTCATTTATCTCTTAAAAACCTCGCATATGTAACGGTGGTCATAATCAAGATGTACACATGAGGGTTTATATATTTTTTCAACAAACGTAACCGAATACTGGAAGTACAAAACGCAAACATGACAGAAGGCATATACTTACCCTGTGTATCCTAGCATTCGGCAGATAACACCGGCTTCTCTTACGCCAAAGAAATCATCACAAATCGTCCCCCAAATTCCAGCGTACTTGATCTCAACTATGCCGGCCCCAGGACCTTCTATATCAGTCAACCTCACTTCCAATTTTCCAGGCAAATTTAGATCACCTGTCAGGAAAAGAATATTTTGGGGAATATTGATGTTTTTTGGCCGTCATAAATATTCGGTGTAATAGATGATGTGATTAGGGAATATCAACCGTCCATTATATGTCTTGAAATAAGGCAAAATGGGTAGTTATTTTATCAACTTACATACAATAAATTGTGTGTATCTAGACAATCGGAGGGCTTTCCATGATTTCAGGTAGAAATATAGACGAGAATGAGAAAATGTGCCGTAATTAATGACTTGATTTGATTTAATGTACTTGTATATTTGAAATGTATTGTCTCCCGTTCATTATGGATGAGATTATTAAAAAGAAAAACTTAACCATATAAAAAAGTGTGCGTGTAATAATATTGCAGTTTATCAAATGAATTTAAATAGGTTATTTTTCATTTAGCAACATAATGTGTGCCTTAATACGTATGTATTGTACTTACAAAGGGTCTGAGTGTGCAGACTATGCACCCCATGTTCATTAAAGAACCTACCACTACACACGACTCCAACATCCTCGTTATGATCACAGTCATGGCGTCCAAAAAGACTAGTTTGGCAGTTTGTCAGGGAGGCCTCTGTTCCGCTACATATGACTTCATCAAGCCAAATGGGCCCATTTCCTTGACCTAAGGCAGAGTTCGGGACAGCAATAGCTGTTTGACTGGATAAATGAAAATAAAAATTTGATTTTATTTTGCAGTACAGCTTGAATCCAGTTATTCAATATAAAGGCAAATTAAATAAATCTTCAGTGCAACTAATTTGTTCTTCCAAAACAAATGTTTAGTTACCAGCATTCTAAACCTAGGATCAAAAAGTGTTCAACTCGAATCGTACAATCGATTCAACTGAAACCAGCCAAGGAGTTCCGAGTGGCCGAGTGGTCTAAAGCGCTGTCCGTTACGGATCACTGCCATCTCACCTCTGTCTGCGTGGTTCGAGTCTAGGTTTCGGCGAATGTGGATATGTGAGAAAGCTTGCCAGTAGCTTCTCGTATGACGGTGGTTCTTTCCGGTGATTTCCCGGTTTCTTCCTCCACCATTATTACTGGCCGCCATGAATAGCCTATCGTGTGCTGAAAAATGGTGTTAAGCACAACAACAACAAAGAAACCAGCCACCGAGACATGCCAATCGACAAAGCACTTTACCCCAATTGTGCCAACACCAATTAACGTAATGGTGCTGTTCCGCGTTACTGACCTAAGCCAAATATCACAAATATCCCTTCCATTGTAATAGGAAAACATATTTATTTTTATTTTCGCTCACTACACTCCACTGAGCGGATGTAATCTCTTACATGTCTTCTTCTGTCACTTCATTTTGTTATTTAGTTAAAATTCAATGATGTTATAAGAAACACAAGAATCAAAGCCGAAACCTGATTTTCCTTTCAATATATTTCACCCACATAGACATTCGCACTTGAATGAAAACTGCTAATACGAACAGTTGTCTCATTGCATCGTAATTTGTAGTAGGATTCACTGCTCTCCTTATGTGCCATTAAACGTGTTCACTTCCGCATTTTCGATATATTTCTATCCTTGTCTAAATCCACGTACTGACAACAATGTTGAATATATGATTTAGTTGACGATTATAACGTGCTATTGGTATTTATTAGTTCCTTGTAAAATAAAGTTAACAATGGTGAACAAAACGTTAATATACTTTGCATACATCTCAATGAACTTTGAATAAGATACTTACCCAATTATTAAATGTCATTTGTCTCTTGTTTCAGTGCTTGTTGCATTGTTTATTCAGTCATTAAATTATATTTGTAATTAGTTTTTAATTGGTTGTTATTTTGTTTATGCCTAGAGATCTGCTCGTAAAATCATTGATATATTCAGCCAAAATGCATTTGGACCTAAATCGGGTGATAGAAAGAATGTTGCAATATTGGAACTCTGTGCTCTAGCAGGAAGTCTGTCACGACGGCAGATTTATTCTTTGATGCGGTGTAATGGAACAAATGGACAACTCATGTGTGTGGACTGGTAAGAGGCTAGACATCATTCCACAAACCTTTATTACACTTAATATGTATTCAAATGCCTAGTACCAAAGTTAAAGACTGGTAAAAGTACCAGCATGATAGATCTGTTTCAAAAAACAATGCGTATAAAACCTCGATACTATGTTTCATTTTACCATAAGAAGCTTTATTACTTTCTCTTGTGTCTGGATAAAAAGTATAATTGCTTAATCACTTTCGACAATCTCATTCAGACGTTCCTTGTCGCTCTTTTCGTATTTATGGGTTTCAAGAGATTTTTCATTATTCACGAAAAAAGCAGTAAAGCCGTTGCTAATATATATATATATATATATATATATATATATATATATATATATATATATATATATATATGCTCTGTATCGAGTATCTTTTACATTCACCGCTTCACATTTTCTCTTTCTTATCGTGGTCAACGGTCTTCTACACCATCTTTAAAATTTTGATACCACCTCCAGGATTTGACATGGAAGTGCACTTTGGATCATTACGATGATAATTATTTCATCTACTTGACAATGATAGATGTGTTAACAGGATTAAAGAAACAAATAGTTACTAAGAACATATTCGAAACATTTCAAATACCTCTTGTACCTATCATTTACAGAACTAATGAGATGCAACGTACCAGACAGATGTCAATGTTTATCACATGCTCAGACATGGAATGACGTCTATTATATATTTCTGAGCGGTGTGCTGACGTATATTAGTGGACGTGAAAGTAATTGCTAGCGTGATGATACCAGATTTTCACCAGGACTACTTTTTCCCATTCCAGAAATATATCTCCCTGTATGTGTGTTATTCAAAAGTGTGTTGCTCTATATAATCTCTCTCTCTCTCTCTCTCTCTCTCTCTCTCTCTCTCTCTCTCTCTTATCTTCGCTTCATCTTTCTCCCTCCACACCAGGGCATATAAATCTTGCAATGTGCCAACGGTGTATCCTATAATCTAAATGTATGCAGTCAATGAGGTGACATCAAGAAATGATGACCAAAGAACTTCAAAGAATGAAAGATGGAATGTAATTACTCATTTCTTATATATTTCTGAACACATGAAAAGTGACAACTGTCCACTCCTGAAAGAGCAATACTTGTTGATATGTTTCATATACAAGACTGTATAGCTGAAATGATCTGCGACAAGAATTATATGTTTTAGGAACCAACACTCATTATTAAGAATAATAGAATTCTTTAAGTAATAATTTTAATTTGTAACACCGTCGTGTTTGAAAATGAAGGTTAACTGTACTGAGATTTTTGCCATGGCAACTAAATTAATTGGAAATATATTATATTGCAACTAAATTATGTGGCAATAGATTAGATGGCAAATAAAATTGAATCCAAGATTTAGAGAGCCACACCAAATTTCCGTTGGAATGTAGTAACAAACTAAATACGAAACGAAAACCTTACAATAAATGTCACACTCATTACAATATTTATTTAAAACTGTTACGCTCTGACGTCTTTCGAGATAGAACCAATCTTTCATGTTACTGCATTATCCTACCCAAATAGTTTCTATCTTTGCATCCAGTTTGCTTCTAAAATAAAGGTGCCTTTATTTGCGTACCAACAGTGTATTGTTCTTGCTGACATAATATAAGAGTTTAATATATGAACGAGCTAAATATTTGTAAAACTTTGTTGAACCAAAACCATAGTAAACCTTAGGAACACTTGTTTATCGATGCGATAATGCAGTTGATTTTCACAGCTGCACACCATGAAGCCAATCCATGCAAATCTATGATTTTGTGTCTTTAAATATTATTTTTAAAAAAATCAACTTGTTGACTAGATATTCGGCAACATTTCATTCATAAAGCAGAAAGTGTGTATAGCCACTCATTACAATAGGAAAGTTCCATTCGTTTCTAACCCATTTCCACATATCTAGCACAAAAACATAAATATCCTTTATATAATGTATATATAAAGCAAGATAGTATTACTGTATATTTTATATCTAGAAAGGCAAACAAACAAATTTATCATGGACAATATTAAAGTTAATATCACATACCTGATTGAAGGTGTATATATGTTCAAACCATTTCATACAGAGAGCTCGCGCCTTACTAACCCTGACATGTGTGTATCCATACATTTGTGTAATTAAATCTTATCCTGGCTGGGCCATATTTGTAAACATATTCCAAGCATATAAAATATCACGAGGAAAGTCAACGCTTAGTTTTTGCTACTAATGCTATTAAAGTTTCATATTATAAATATTGTAATGGACATATTTCTTTGTCATAACTAGTGACTAAATTTCTGTTAGAAAAATTCGACCAAATCGTATCTTCAAAGCTGCTATACATTTATCGATATATATTTACAAGCTATATACAGAAACTTATTTAGCTCAGAAATTATATTTAAAGAATTTAAAATTTGTTTGGCAACCTTTGATCCCTTATACAACTTGCAGATGATATAAAAAATTATTATACAATATTATAAATGGAATATGTCAACGATACTGGCAAATAATTACGCTTTAGAACAATAAAAGTTTTTCAAATTGCTTTTCTAACATTTGGTGATCAGAATTTATTTATATAATGTAACAAACAGTTCTAAATTATATTTATTTTATTGCCAAAATATATTTGGACCTTTCATTGCTAATATTTGATAGTTTTACCTGCAATGATACAAATTTAGTCATATCTAAATTAAAAAGTGATGCAATATCTGTATTATGCATCTCACTGTATAAATAAACAACTCTTATATTATTAATATTGGGTCTCTCTGTTTCTTGCAAATAAATTGAATTAATCAGTAGTCAATTACAACGATTCAAAACAACTATCGAATATTTAAGTATTATCACTTGCAAATCATCACAGTAACTAGCATTTTTCATTGAATTGCATACTATTATATTATCTTGTATCATATGATAAATGTTTCTGCACATATTGAGAAAAGTTCTGGAGATATTAAATCTCCAATTGACAACCTGGGAAAAATCTGATATACTGATAATGCAAGACTTCCGATTTCTTTGCACAATATAGTGTTGATGCTTGTTCCAGATTTGGTCGAATCATTAAATATAATTCAAATATTATTAATAAATTGCCATGCACCAGAGGTATAATCCCTTTTCAATAATAATAATAATAATAATAATAATAATAATAATAATAATAATAATAATAATAATAACCGGAATGTGTATCTCTTCTTTACCGTTCATAATATATTATGCAAGATACCTGTATTTTCTCCAATATATGTTCCTTTTGCAAAGCAATTTCAGATCGTATGGTAGATACTGTTATATAAAATGTTTGGAAATACGTTCTAATGCTAATATGTACACAATATTATGTCCTATAATTGGAAGCCATTTATTCATTTTCTGCATCTGTTTAGACAAATTGGATGTACAGATTATAATGCCTTGTATGAAATGAGTTGGTTACAATTAAGATTTGTACACTTCATTATTTATTTAAGAGCAATGCCAATATCTTAAAAAGAGACATATGTGCTGTGAGACTTTTTGATCCTGACTTTCACTATTTTTCTTAACATTTAGACTTCTAAAATCCCATGCCAAGTCCCTTTTGCTTTCTAACCTCAGTGATTTTTCTCCGTTGCGCCTATTTTCTGCGACAGTCGTCTAAGTATCTATACCCTATCTTATTTCCCTGATTATATAGATTTATATGACCTTACTAATATTAATTTTGAATAATACATTTAGTAGCAATGATTTTGTATTCTTAATTAAATTTGAAATTATTATATTCGTATAGCTTTGTTACCCTCTAGTTACCAAAATTATTTTATATCTTATCGCCTTCTTCCTCTCCTCTTCACATTATACAATAAAACTAATAGCTCTTCCCGCACTTTCAAATTCTTTTGTTCAGACTCTTTTTGATCTCCAATATAAGCATGAACAAACCATTCTCTAAAATCTGCATTGCATTACATCAGCTCATTTCTTCGCTTTAAATTTATGTTTCATTTTACATGAGGTACTGGAAATATTTGTTCTGTGAATCAACTGTTTGATATAACGAAATTCACATTTCAGATAAAAAATCTGAATTTAATTAAAATGTCAATATTTAAATCTTCTGCAATAAAATCACATTCTAAATGTATCCGTTTCATAGAATATTTGATTTCAGCAATATACTTATAATCTTCAAGTGAAATCTTATTTAACTTCAAGGTAAATTTTTTACTTCATATCCAACCATTTAAGCACTAATTCAGTATAATCATGTAATGGTTAGATATAACTTTCTTCACATCTTGCTTTGTATACCTATAGCATAATCATGTAGGAAGCGAGAAGAAACTGCAATTTAAATTGATTTATAGAAGGTTTTCGCGTTCATGCAAATATCTTTATACGCATTCGATGCTTCAATGGGTTAACGAGACCAAACGTCGCTTTAAACTTAATCATATATTACTGGCACTAAGATTATATACAATGAATATTTTAATTTAATTATTCAAACAATTGAAAGAAGTTAAAATCATCAAGTTTGATAATAGAAATATATATATATATATATATATATATATATATATATATATATATATATATATATAAAGAATACAAATCATATGGCGAATAACAATTCAAGTTTACTGGATCCACCAAGGGATCACGTGTGTCTGTACTGTACGTCGAAGAAACTGAAAAGCTACAAAAAAGGATAAACCTTCATAGATCTGATTGGATGACAAAAAAGCTGTACAGAAGCCCGGTCGCAGAACACTTCTCCTCCCCTAGCCACACTTTTAGAGATATAATACTTATCGCTATTGCTAACAACCACAGCTGGAGTTCCGAAACCAGGAAGGAAAAGGAATCATACTGGATACGCCGCCTTAGAACATTGAAACCCAGCGGTCTAAACCAAGAAGACTAGAAAATGAAAACTATACACTAGTAGAATTTAACATTTTCTAAATCTGCTTATTATCCTTCAATTTTTACTATAAGAATCACCGGTATATAATCAAATATCCGGGATATAATCTGCGTTACATATGTACAGAAAGTAAAAATAGATGTCGCTTTGGCTTGTAGACTTTTAGGGAATTATACAACGTTTTCAATTACCGCAACCAGTCTATACAAGCTGGTTGTATTTATAGTTTTAGCACATGTGAAGACAGCTATGTAGAGGTTTACAAACACAACGTTTTTGTGTTTATTTGTTTGTCGTATATATGTTTTGTATTTGCCTTTGAAAAAGACTCAGTAAGAGTCGAAAGCGCTTAGGCTAGTTAGTTACTAGTTTCGTACTGTTCGTCGTCAGTTTATTGCATCTATCTATCTATCTATCTATCCATCTATCTATCTATCTATCTATCTATCTATCTATCTATCTATCTATCTATCTATCTATATATATATATATATATATATATATATATATATATATATATATATATATATATATATGCTTTGATTTATATTTTATTGCTAAATTCTGGGCAATTTTTTAACCCGTACATAAGAGTTAAAGAGAGAAACGTTTCACCAAATTATGAAACTAATACAAACCCTTTAATATTAGGATCGTGCTTTTTATATTATAAAAATCTCAAACTTCTTATTTAGTAGAGTTAAATCGTCAATTGCATATGAATTATAATAAATGGGAATACATTCAGAACGCCAGAGTGCGGTAATGTAAAAACGTATATCGTGCCAAAGTGTGCATCTTGTAATCAAGAGCTGGTTTTCCTGTAAGATAATTTAAATAATCCTTGCATTTTTTTCACATGGTCTGGTCATTAGCAGATTAACAAACAATGTGATCATAATTGTCATATATTAATTACGAATTGATTAGTGATTTTATATATGCCAAGAAATGTCCTTAATGAATCTTTTACACATGCATTAGAACAGAAAAGCAGGACATAATAATTTGTCTTGAAATCCATGACAAATACGCATTGTAGCATTTGTCCCTTTGATAACCAGTTATCATGACCTTTTTAATCAAAGGCAAGCAGTAATATACCTGTTTGTAAGCAATTATTTAATACTGGATCTTAAAAGTAAACATACAGTACTGGTAGTCAGACTAGAATTATTAAGTAGCTCATTTAAGAACAATACAGAAATAAGCTAATTTGGTTAAGTAAGAAGCTTGATCCATCGAAGATCAGTTTGAATGAAAGAGAAAATGATTTTAATATTTGTAGCCTTATTTATCATAACTCTACGAGATTCGTAAAGTCTAACCGAAAGATGACTTTATGTATAACTGTGAGGTAAATTACTTACTACGGTAATCCAAGGGACTTGCAAACTACCCGAGCTGCACTGTCATCAAACGAATCGTCACATATCGTACCCCACATACCACCTACGGATATCTCTAACAAACCGGACGTAGGACTAGAACCGTTCAGTCTATACCGTATATCTAGACAGAGAAACAACATGTCACACACGACAAATGACGTGAATTCTTAGCTAAAGTGCTGTTAGAAAACACACACAAACATAAAATGAACTAAATGTATCTTAATACAATCATTATTTGGAAACCATATACTTAATGTAGGCAAATGTTATATATATATATATATATATATATATATATATATATATATATATATATATATATATATATATATATATAATTTAATACAATTAATGCTATCATACAGGTTAGATAAGTATAAATCGTAATCTACGGAGTTTCGACCCCAGGTCCGCGAGTACGAATTAAAAACCTCTAACCTGTATGATAATATCATTTGTATTAAATTATTAAATTCTGCCTAATATTATCACGCATCCTTCAAGTTAATCCACGGATAGCACTTACTGTTCTGTTTGGTTGATATGTATAATTCTTTATATATATATATATATATATATATATATATATATATATATATATATATATATATATATATATATATATATATATATATCGCTAACCCTTCTATCTTATTCCGTATTCAAAATCGCCTTCAAACCATTCGCAAAGGTTCATCTCAGGATGTTCGTTCATGAATTAACAACGTTGCACTGGATAAGCTTCTATTATACATACGATCTCAGACCACTTCAGGCCTACCATGTATTCGGTCAGGTTTACATTGGCTTTTCGTACATTTCTCAGAATAAGAGAGATTACAGTGCAAATAACTGCACATTGGAACGATACAATTATCTCAATTCACTTCTTTTCCACAAGCGTCTTACTATCACTTTTAAACACGTCAAATATGGCTCTGAACAACCATAGATAATGCATGTTGCCGCCCAACAAAACCCTTCGACATGTCCGATAGCTAGTTTACAGGCATACCTAAGCCTCAGGGGTAATACTCCATGACCGATTTTTATGAACCGAAATAGGCAACAAGTTTCCAGAGTAAAATATAGAACAGAACGTAGAAGAGTCCTTTTTTGTGGTTTTAACTCTATCCATTTATCGTCCCAAAGTTTCAAAATTGAGCCCTACACTGAGGAGACCAGACAAGTTTTCACTGATAAACATATAAGGAAGTTAGGCCCCTGGAGATTAGATGCATTTAAGAAATACATAAGGTTATGCACAAATGGTCTCAGTTTTGTAGCATTTCAATTACATTTTCTAAGATCGCCATTCTGTCATGTATGCTCCTTTCTCTTTCAGATTTCGTGGGTTTCACACACCTAAACCACTTTCCTCGGATACCATTAACTCGACCAGAACTAAGCTGTGTCTACTGCCTCTTAGACCGCCAGGAGCGTATGAGGGTACTTTTACAGCTCAGAAAGACAAACAGCGCACTCTGGAAGTACGCGCATCCGTTTTAAAATTTCTTCCCAACTCTTCATATATGATGGATATATCCTATCTACAAGGGAGTATAAGGGTAATCTTTCGTCAATTCGACAGTTAATAAAGACGCTAGCCATCATACAATACGGAATAATTTAGTCAACTATTGTATGAGCTAGCTGAAACAGTAGTTCATAGCTGGAACTGTTTGTTCCTTGAATACGTTATTGGCATTTGGTGAAACTATTCTTGTATAGGGCTAATAAAACAATCGTTACCGTTTGTGCATGGGAAGAGGCATTACTGTGATTATTTTACTTTTTATAAAGATATACATTTGGTTTCATCAACTTTGCAAACCCCGAGAACTATATTATGTGTTTCAGTAACCCTTATATGCATAAAATAATTATTATTTACTTGTTTCAATGTCTTCACTACATGTTTGAAAATGATTGAAAAGCTATGAGCTCGAAAGGTTATAAGCGGTATCAGTTCTAGAGTAGGACTGTAAATACGAATGGACAATATACTTTTTACTTTATCGACCGCCATATGTCTTTCGTTTGGCTGGTATAAGTACAAATGTTTGTTTCTGATAAAAGTTTTTCTTACTTTTTATGAAGTTGAAACTCAAAGATTTCAAACACAAAGACCTTGCGTAAAGATTAAATGGGTCAGCAGTAATTATTTCAGATCTTCACATTTAAAAGGCTGTCGATGCTTGTTAGGTTCTTTTGCTGTATTATACAATGACCTGGCAGAGAAACAGTGTACAGGAATTTGCCACGTGTGTTCTAATAAACATACAGCCGCTGCCATATTATTAACTACTGTGAACGTTTCTCTCAAGGAATTTGATAGCATACATTGCTTCATTCTCAAGTTGCAAATATATCAATACTATAAGATTTCTCATTGCATACTCAGACGGTTAATGTCAGCAGTATTTTTATAGTAAAATATGTTTATCTTCTCGAGTATGATGCTTATGTTTTAGGAGCTAGATGTTTCATAATACTAGTAGCCAAACGTCCTATCATGAAAACTTATGTCTGTATTACAAAGCAGATTAACAAAGGATCACAAATGTGCGCATCTATATAGACCGAGCCTTTAATAGAATTCAAACCTTTATAATAGTCAGTATCAGAGTAAGCTTGCAGATGTTTGCATTCAAACTTTTAATGATCCTTCTATGTGTATTTACCTAACCTACATGAAGGTCTGGACAATTAAGCCTCGAATATTTAGAAGTCCTGATTAAATGAATATTCCAGTAAACAAGGAAAGCACTCCATAATTAACATAATATGTTTACTACAATAAAAATGTTGATACTGAATTAAAATATTATTAATATTCACCAGTATTTGTTACGTCTGAAAATTTTAAGACCTGAATCATTTTGTATTAAATACATTTTTTCCCTGATCCTGTTGAAAGTTTTCTTACGTTTCACTGACACTGTAAATTTTCTCTTTCCAACTATAATTGTGAATATATTTATATTGAACAAAACTATGGATACTTCCAACGATATAAATAATGATGAAATTTCAGACATCACTGTTTCCCTTTGTGTCATTTACAAATAAACATAATTCCAAACGGAATAATATTAAATGGGGTATGTAAGTAGTCTAGTGAAATATCTTTCTCCAGACTTAAACTGCAATTTGCACGAGTTAAATACGAAATATAATATACTAGTCTTGTTTGCACGAGTTAAATACGAAACATAATATACGAGTGTTGTTTTCTTTATGTTTAACGCCGTTTTGCAGTTAAGAATAGGCCATACAAGGCAGACAATATAATTGGTGGAGGAAGATTACTAACAATTAATCCACGGGAATCTAGTGAAAGGTTTATCACTTACTCACACTGTTTGAGCCAGAGACTCGAACATTCAGAGACAGTGTTCGGTAAAACCAAGCGTTTAGAATATTCGACCATCTCGAAACACCTAATACATCAAGACAAATTATGTATGCTAATATGAAATCCCATCTTACCATATGGTTATCCCAATAAATACCATAACACATGTGGAAATATGCCACATCTTTTTATGAAATGAATACTGTATCCATATGTCATCCTGCTGTCTACATATATGTCTGTCCGTTCCTCACTCTCTGCCATTCATATAATTCACTCAGACAATGGTATAAGCCAAATATCTGTGCATCTTCAACAGTCCCTCATTCATTATATTTTTCTGCGTATATTTACAATATATAATGACACTACTGGTATGGATAGACATTGTTATCACATTGCATCAGGCTTTCTTATTCTGGTTTATCGCATATGCGATAAGTACTCACATTACATTTCTCAAAATCATCACCTGGAGTGTTAAAGCTGATTTAACAACACGAAATAAGGTTTCTCTCCCGCTCTTGTTTCTCTTATGGAAAACACATTGCATTATAAGTTTTCTGTTCGCATCAAGGGATTTGAAAGGCTATTTATCCTTGGTGAAATTGATCGGTGGTGTGTATATCAGGTAACAACAAATATGACCTCAAGTCAAATCAATGTAATTGCAATGACATGTCATCCATTGTGATACGTATTAGGCAGTCCTGTATAATTTTTAAGGCCAGTTTTTACATTAGTGATGACGCGTTTCGTACATTAATTAATTTGCCAAATATTTTTGTTTGTCTTTATCGTGTGCTGGCACAGGGGTACTATGAACCAGAACTTCGTGTACACATAACTGTGACCTAACATGGAATTTTCCAGTCCTTGCTAATATTTTAGGATTATTCATGCTCTGAAGTAAAATGTTCCAATACTAGTACAAAATTGAAAAATATTCAAAACTCACACTGCAAAAGACAATTATTTCATGAAACAAATTTTGTCACTTAATCTTAGCTTCTACAATCAAGGCAACACTTCAATCACATCCTCTGCGTAAACGGTGATCACACCTAAACTAGAATCGTTGTTAAAATATACTTATAGAAAAATATAACAAGAATTATAATAAAAGTACATTCTGTGTTTACTAATATATTCTAAGAAAATAACATTTCATGAGATTGCATAAAATATTGAACCATAAATCACCAATAGAGCAGGATGATTGCAGGAAATTACACCCACGCTCCGGACATTCTGGACCTATTCTTGCACAAAATATAAACGTTTATATCAGCAAAGTGCGGCAGGTCAAATATCTCTCACTAAACTACTTGTTTAACTCTAACATAATGACAGGAACATTTAATACTATAGTACATAAGATGTTTTCTAGTTTAAATTCTGTATTTTCCATCATCATATTACCTGATGGAAAATCTAGTATTTACACACTCCAAACTATAAAATATACTTTACTATCTGAAGACACCAATATGGAGCTCGTTGCAAACCTAAGTCACGTAAGTTCCATTTTTCATTTTAAGTATATAATCTATTTAACTTTTTGCATATTAAGTGTTAATCTTACCTTGTTGTCATGTTATCTTAACTTAATGAAGAATACTACATCTGTTGGCTGGGGAATTAAAGCTCATTAATTACAATTCCTTATAAAGTTGCAAATTCACAAATCTGAAACATGCTTATATTTGTTTACGTTGTCTTGTTGTATAGATGATTAGTCAGTATTAAAACCACATCTATCACATCGGTAAATGTTAACAAGTAAAAACATATGAGTTATGTGTATCATTTGTCGGCCAAGACTTTGCAAAATAAGAATATTGTGTAAACATTTGCGCAGTCATTACAATATGTGCGTCTATGAAAGTAAATAACGACAAAAAGAGAGCTCTTAAACGTGTTTGTCATTAGCGCACGATATACTCTAATTACCTAGAATTAGTGTGTACAACCAGATCTGATGGGCGGGAGAAAAACTTACCAGTATCTGGTACGTCACAGTACAAAGCCACATTTTCTTTGTGACAGTTATTTTGAAAGAACGGCATATGAGTGCACAGGGCAAGTGAGGATTCATTCCCAACACAGGTCACGTCATCCAGAATTATGGGTAATGACGCATCAAATGTAGTAAAAGAGTCCGTGGACAACAACAGGAACCGACTTCTACAAAGACACATAAAACTCAGTAAAATGTATGTGTGCAAATTTTTATAATATCAGCAAGTACATATACTACAAACATGCTTTGTGTCGAGACTCAGAAATGATATATATATATATATATATATATATATATATATATATATATATATATATATATATATATATATATATATATATATGTGTGTGTGTGTGTGTGTGTGTGTGTGATTGCGTGCGTGTGCATAGGTATGTGAGTGTGTATGTAATGTATGCCTACCTACCTACCTACGTACCTATACATACATACATACATACATACATACATACATACATACATACATACATACATACATACATACATATAATCTTGACCTTAAATCCTGTGAAAGTCTTTCATAATATCACCTGTTTAAATGTTTGACCTTCAATCATGTTGAGTATTGTAGCCATAGCTTACTGTGTTGATAAGGCATGTCACAGACATAGTATTATCCTTGAACTCTGCAAGTTGTAATCTTGTGTCGTCTTATGAACTCTATCATTTTTACGACTTAACTCATACATACATACATACAGACATACAGATAGCCAGAGATACAGATATACAAACCGGTGTTGCTGAGGATTTAGATACCACAAATACTATTGTTACACCTATACTTTCTTTTTAGGCTGACTTATTTATGTTTATTCTTAATCACAACGTGTCTAAAAGTTACCATTTAGGTTTGCAATTATTATTATTATTATTATTATTATTATTATTATTATTATTATTATTATTATTATTATTATTATTATTATTATATCCTCGCTTGTCGCTCCGCATTAAGAGGTTAGTGTTATAACTGGTCGGCCTTGTGTCAAGATAATGTTACTGGGTGCGACACATACTACATGTCTGCGGCAGAATACCCCAGTGCTAGACATAACTATAAACTGCCACAGTGCAGATATCGTAGCGATAAGACTGAAAAACACTATCAAAGCTAGGTGGAATAGTCTAAATCCAAATTATTATTATTATTATTATTATTATTATTATTATTATTATTATTATTATTATTATTATTATTATTATTATTATTATTATTATTATACACTCACTTGGCGCTCCGCATTAAGAGTTTAGAGTTAAGACTAGTCGGCCTGATGTCAAGATAATGTGACTGGGTGGGAGACATGCTACATGTCTGTGGCAAGATGCCCCAGTGCTGAACACAAATATAAACTACCACACGGAAGGCATCGTAGTGATGTGACTGAAAATATTTTAAAGCTGCTTTAAAATAATTCAAAATCCAAAATATTCTTCTTCTTCGTCTTCTTCTTCTTCTTCTTCTTCTTCTTCTTCTTCTTCTTCTTCTTCTTCTTCTTCTTCTTCTTCTTCTTCTTCTTCTTCTTCTTTGATATGATATATTTCATCTTTTTGATTGACCTAACAAGCTCTGCGTAACAACGTAGAGTCAATCGTGTTGGGGTTAATTCAGTATTACGTTTGCAACATTTGCTTAACCTTTTACAATATTCAAAATATTAGGATAAAGCTGTACTGCATGTTCAATGATGCATGCAGTATTGCCCCATACTTGAAATTCACTCATTAGTTTCTTACGACATGTCCAGCAATCTAAAAGGGTTATTGTTACCGAATAACAACCCATTTGATTTAGTATTTGGCACTGTATATTGAATCAAACGGGAAATGATATATCTCTCCTCAAAACGCATTTCATAGAATAAGAAAGCAAAATACATTTCAAGGGTCTCTAGATACAAACACGAGATAAGACTAAAGTGAAGTACGGTCAGAGTAGTGTTACTTATTTTCAAACAATCTGGACTAATTGCATCTTACGAGATAAACCGTAATGAAAACGTGAACTAGCCCTTTGTTTCGCCCATACACATAAGGATTTAAACATTCCCTGTTTAAATAACATCTAATATCATTATATATGAACGTCAACAGCCGTGAAATGCACATTTGTTTTAGAAGCAATGATGAAGAGATCTATCTATCTATCTATCTATCTATCTATCTATCTATCTATCTATCTATCTATCTATCTATCTATCTATCTATCTATCTATCTCTCTCTCTCTCTCTCTCTCTCTCTCTCTATATATATATATATATATAATAATATAATATATATATATATATATATAATAATATAATAATATATATATATTAAAGAACGTTCATGTTACATACATATATACATACAAACAATCACAAATTCATAAATACATACACACATACAAACATATTTGCATGCATGAGTACGTACGTACATATATACATGCATGCATGCCTACCTACCTACCTACCTACCTACCTAGCTACCTCCCTACCTACCTACATGCGTACATACATACATACATACATACATACATACATACATACATACATACATACATACATACATACATACATACATACATACATACATACATACATACATACATACATACATACATACATATAAAAACATAATTTACGTTCCAAATCCCAGCATTCTACAGGCAACCTCTGCCTCACGATTGCCAAAATGGTCATTGCACACTCTTCCCCATCTGCCATTAAAGTTGAGTTCTAGGAGTCCTTTGTTGCTTGTACCATGAACAAGTCGTGCTGTAAGAGCATGGGCTGTAGAAATGAATAAATGACTGATTACGCCGATGCCAACCCGGATTAGCAATTTAGATATATTTGATCTGCATCTTTATCCTTTAATTATGCCTCTGCGTGTGAGAAATATGATGCGCTATATGGTTGAATGGAATAAAGAAGGAATAATATCAAAAGATGTAAAGCCGGGGATATAAATTTCCATGAAATAATATTACTAATTGCCATTGTAATGAAAGTTGCATGTATGATTTACGTAGACGAACGTGGACGTGAAAATATGTCCGCCTTACTGAAAAGCCAAACGGAAGCAGACAAACAACTGCATAAGCAAACACATATAATATAATATAATATAATATAATATAATATAATATAATATAATATAATATAATATAATATAATATAATATAATATAATATAATATAATATAATATAATATAATATAATATAATATAATATAATATAAAATAAAATATAATTATATGATATGATATGATATGATATGATATGATATGATATGATATGATATGATATGATATGATATGATATGATATGATATGATATGATATGATATGATATGATATGATATGATACGATATGACATGACATAACATAACATAACATAACATAACACTATAATATAATATAATATAATATAATATAATATAATATAATATAATATAATATAATATAATATAATATAATATAATATAATATAATATAATATAATATAATATAATACAATACAATACAATACAATACAATACAATACAATACCACAACACACCACACCACACCACACCACACCACACCACACCACACCACACCACACCACACCACACCACACCACACCACACCACACCACACCACATCACATCACATCACATCACATCACATCACATCACATCACATCACATCACATCACATCACATCACATCACATCATATCATATCAAATAATATGATTTCATTATATTAGTGTTGTTCTGAATAAATACAATGTCTTAACATGGTATGAAAATAAATTTATCAAATGCCGTGATATTTTTGTGGCATTGGATGTATAAAATACTTGATTTAAAGTTAATACATACTTGACATACTTGTCTGCCCCTCTGTCTTTTGCGGCAACAATACCACTGTAAAAGAAATGACTACTTGGGTCAAGATGCCAAGCACCATGTTAAGTGTTTTTATTAGTTTTTCTAACCTATGGAGAAGAAGCACAAGAACTTCATACTTTTCATTTTTGTGGCATACATGGATTCGTTCACAGGTCCGTATGCACATAGACAATTGCAGCCATTCATAAATATATGATGACCACCATCCTATAAACATCCTTTGTAATTAAGGTGTAACGCTCCTTACGCATGCATATTTTTTAACGCACACGCTTACAACAACATGCATATAAGCATACATTGTTAAAAACATTACGATTCAAAAGTCGCACTGTGGCAACGTTCTTAAGAATAGAATTGGAAAATTTAAAAAAAAAAACTATATTATTCTCACATTGAATAGAAAAGAAAACACACTTTTACCCATTATATTTAAATATGTGGAATTGATGGGTACTTCTTAGGTAACAAAGCACCACTTCCTAGTAATCAATAATAAAACCATAAGTTAAGAATTCTCAGTCGTATTCAAACGACATTGAGGTCATCTATGCAATATTTGGCAGTAGAAAAGGACATTGCCGTATCTAACCGTACCCAAGTACTCATCAAAATGCACATTTACGCCAACGCAAAGAGGGCCTAAGCTTTTCCTGGCCCGAACTTCACGTCTTCTTTAATCTGCATGGCACAAGTCATAAGTACCATTCCTAGTGTAAGCCACATAAACAAATGAGGTTTTTCAAAGAGGAAACTAAAAGTGACTACTCATATCCATATGGTCCAAATCTTGCACTTTGTAAAAGAAATAGAGGTTTGGGTCATGTTTCCCTGTACGTTTATCCTTTTATCAATATTGTATAGGTATACAATTAGTATGGGTGCGTATTTATCTAAGCGTCGATATTATCTCATCACTTCAAAGTAAATAAGTAGCTTATGTTAACTTTGTACAGTATTAGATAAGCTTTGCTTTGCAATAAATAATCTGATAACATACGCAATACTACTACAATAATTTACAAATTAGTTGAAAGATAATTCAGATTTGTATCATGTGACTGTTTTATTTATCTGAATTTTCTTCAATTAAAGGCGTGGTTCAGAGCGCAGCCTAGTAACAATAAAGCAATCATGATAATCAACATTCACTGACTTTTTATACATATAACAATGTTTACACTTCACTTGGTTGATACCTCAATATTACAAGTGCATAATTTGTAATAAATTCTTCTAACGGCCGCAAATTATAAAAGTGTATATATATATATATATATATATATATATATATATATATATATATATATATATATATATATATATATATATATATCCACAAAATACCTCTATGGCTAAGACAGCCGGACAAAAATTACATTACCATATATTGAAGCCACAAATATCGCTTTATTCCATAGGTATTGAAGTTTCCTCATAATTGCTGTGTTAATTCAATGCAAAAGCAGTTTTTCTAGAGGGCTAGAAATCCTGAAGTATATATATATATTGAGATTACTCGTAATAATGATACAGTCTACAAGAAGTTACAAGATTATAAAGCGAGAAGGTCAAGGCCACAAATGTGTCAGGGGCATGCCTTATCAAGCCTATAAGCCATGGCGATAATGCTACAACATGATCGAAAGTCAAACATCTAAACAGGTGATCTAATTGCAGATCTTCACAGGATTTGGGGCCAGTTATGTATGTATGTATGTATGTATGTATGTATGTATGTATGTATGTATGTATGTATGTATGTATGTATGTATGTATGTATGTATGTATGTATGTATGTATGTATGTATGTATGTATGTATGTATGTATGTATGTATGTATGTATGTATGTATTATTCCGGGTTTCGTGTCTAGTTATAAATTGGTAAAACCGATCTTTTTCTGATAAACATTACTTAATGATTGGCTTTTTTACGGTAGGACTTTCATTCATAAAATGGTATTGCAAATATCAGAAGGTATCATAATCCTATGCAAGACTAAAAACACTATGCTTAAGTTTCTTTCTCGACATTGCTGATCGCATTACTCCATTGCTGTAATCTGCTTGGAATTTTATGCCTAATGTCTGAATAGTGTAAACTACAAGGTCACATATGAGGTCATAATGAGATTAAGAACATAAAGAAATGTATTATCTAAACGAGGTTAAAATTTAATAGACTTAACTAAAGTTTTTTCAATAAGTGAAAAAAAAACTTTTATCTGACTTGACTAATCGTTACTATTTTTTATCATGAGAGAAGAATATACGTTTGTACTCACTTCAAGTAAGATGACTACGTTTTTTGTGTAGTGTAGATATACAGTTAGTGAAATTGCTTTCTACAGATATCATTAGCCGAGAGCACATCTTTCTAAGGGTGGGGTCTGTAGAATCACTCGCAGGTTTGAATCTCAGACAGAATCTATTTCTTTCATTTTTCATATTGATCAATTCTCACAACTGAATAATCGATATCATAAGACCTAGAAACACTGAAAATGAACCATGCCATCACGTACTCTCAAAAACACTTCACTCCGTGACTTTTGCCCATAGTAAATGGCTAATTATTCGTACTGAGGACATTTTCCCCAGCACCGACTTTCCATTGACAAGGAAGTAGTCACAAAAATATAATTCCTTAAAATGTAGATATATATATATACAAATGCACATACTCCAAATTTATTTCAACACTAAAAGGCTTCATTGGGGGAAATTTGCAGTTCAACAACCACTCATTTATCCATAACCCATCCTGATCCCGCATTTGTGTATTTTCCAAAGTTTCTATAATGTTTGCAACAGCTTTATCAATTTTATCATTAATGGCTCCCTGTCTTTGCGATTTCAGCACATTGACGCCACTGTAAGTCCAATGGGTAGCGATGTTAAACATAATTGACACTGTTCAGCGAAATAATCAAAATCACAAGTAAAAACCATCTTTAATCATAACCGCGCAAGTGACCGAGCGCAGTATTGTTGGTATTTCACAGACGCGGTTTCGAAAGTAGTTTTATAGCGTCTTCATCTGACTTGTATTCGATATTGGTAATTGTCCGATAATCTTCTAAATCACTACAACGGTAACATAATAAACAATCCGGAACTAGGAGTCGACATGGTGTTTGCAGTAGTCTTTATAGCGATGGTGCGTGCAATAAGGCGGCGAAGCTCTTGTTCTTCACAAACAATCAGTGGTATATAGCTAATTTGCATTGTTTATTAATTAGTTTATTCTAATTGTTTTTATTTCATTATATGCTATTTGTAACGTAACATTGTATGTTGGACTAATCTTGTCAAAAATCATGTTTATTTGATACTTTACCTGAATTGTTAGATTCTATTAATCTGTAAACAACTAACGCATAGTTCAGTTTTTCTCAATTTGTATGGTTTAATATTTGGATCATTTTTAATGAAAGCAGGCATGTTTATTTGGGTCTGGGTCTTGTTTATTGGAATTTCCCTACAATTCACCTGGCGTACCTGATATATATTATATATTTCAGTAACAGACTTTCTAATAGTAACTACCATTTTATTGTTGTAAACATTAGGATCTTTCTAGAAGGTTATTTCCGTTGGTAATATTTTTAATTTTAAAAAAGAATTAATTTTCACCTGGTTGCTGGTAAAGGACTATATAATCATTTTCCTGGAACAATTATCAGTTCCTGCGGTACGATCTAGCAGAATTAATTTTGTATTATTGCTATGTTCATAAATTCGTTTTTACTGGAGTATATTTCTTTAAATTATATAATAGAGTGCTCATAAAAAATAGTATTCTTGGACAGAGAAAATCACTAGGAATTAGAGGGAATTCAGACCTGTGGGGATGGGAGGCGACGAAGTTTGAAAGAGTTCCACTGATTTCTTAACCCTCTTGTATCCGTATGATTGTGTCTGTCTTGGTCACTGGGGTTGGGTGGATTTTCATCAATGCCATGAAATCTTTCTTAAGTCAGTTCTCGACTTTCCATGAGACTCCAGGGTACACGTATGATGAATCCTACGAAGAAGGAGTATTTTCTATTTTCTCATGCAACGGACCCAAACAAAGGAGTAAAGACATTCAGCAAAGTCCTTATCAGTATGTTTAGAGATCCTCCGCAACATTTTTCTTTTTTTGACTGATGGGTATTTTCTTTTTGACCATTTGGCGAAAAAAGTTCTGATGTTTTCTTAAGCGTTATAGCTGGTTCTTGGATAAAGCTACCATTCCTTTCAAGACGTTCAAACAACATTCACTCATGGTATCGACGATTTGTATAGGTGACGCTTGAATAAGCTGTTTTCCTATCGGTGAATCGACTTCTGTCATTATCGACAACACATCTCATTGTTTGACTGAATGAATAGACAGTCCCTTTCTTTTCCTCTTATATGGGAGGAGATTGTTGGTGTGCCCTTCTTGGGGGTGGCATCTATTTATTTCACTGATAGTTGATACATCGTAGCAACTTCATGACCGGCATCTCTCAACGTAGAAGTATTTTTAACGGATTAAATCGTGACAATTTTTCTTCGGATAAATACAGTAAACACTGTGACACTCCAGTTGTCTCTTGGATTTGGTCCTATGGTAGAGCACATTTTTGGGCAGCCGAATCCGCTAAAGGAGAACAAGAGGTCGTTGACAGATGAGACGTTGCCTATAAATTTGCTCCTTTATTTCATTATTTTAGGAAAGAAGCAAATTAAACCGGGTTTGGCAGGTATCGCGGCATCATGGCCAACTACGAAGTCAAATAGGCTTGAGACTTGGTGACAGAGGGTTATTATTTAGCGGACTAGGGTTGCGTTTGAGCAGGGGTGGTAGAAGTTGTTTTCTTGGGACTCTTTTTCTTTTTGGAACTTTTATTTTCCTTGGTATGTGCCCTGGCCGTGATACCAATGTTATTCTTCTTGGAACAACTTTTAAGAGAAGACTTTTCTGGAAGCTGGCTTGGGCAATACGATTATAATTTAAGAGGGACCAAACCAAATGGCGAAACCTGTCAACATGTTTGAAAAGGTTTTTGTCATTTTGTTTGAGCATCGAGTCTCAGATCTGCCAGTTGTGACAAGGCTACATTACGTTTATGAAAAATGCATTTAGTTTGATGAGGGATGTTGATGAGGCCTAAAGTAATTGACGCGCTGAGAACGTCAAACATCGAAAGACAACTTAAATAATGGCTTGTAATAGACGTGCACGAACTTGTGCAATTTTGTCGCGACTTGTGCCGTCCAGGGCGCGAAGCAATATAAGAAAATGAGACAGAGAAAAAGTCATGTCTACTAATATTAGACAAAAAGGAATTACAGGAGGTTTGAACAGTGTGTTCTTTTTCATGCTGATGGGCAGGAGTAAATGACAGTCCCTCCTTATTTGCAACATTGATAAGACTGATGAGTTAAAAATCTCAGATCATCGGGAATTGTACGTATAAAATAGACTAGAAAATCGGCATGAGGTGTTTGAGTTGTATCGTCATACGCTAAAATCAGCGAAGGAATTTCTGTTTGGCTAACATGTGCTTTTGAGATTATTCTCTTGGACCTTCAAGCAAGACCACGTATTGGCCATTGAAACTGATGATGAGATATACATGTCTTTGTTGAAGCATTTTTTATGTAATGTAAATAATGGCGACATTACGATAATGCCTTTTGCATTCAAATAAATGTTTAATCTTTTCTTCGTCTCGTCTTAATGTGTCACCAATGATGACTAAATGTGTTTGACTTGAGTAGGACACGATCCCGTTGTCTTCGAGAGGAATGCCTTCGACAAAGACAATCCACCCTATGAAGTGATAGAAGTACGGTGCAAGCAGATTGCCAAGATGTATTGAGGTTGCCGATCTATTAAATGGCCTTTGTGTTCCATCACGCATTTGGCAAATTCGTTTTTCCTGAACAACTATTTATTAATATCAAATATATAATTCATAACGCAGATTTTCAACAGTATTCAATTAGGCGGCCTGGACACCTTGCAGGCAGTGTTGGTGCAGATATAGAAGTTGTAGTTGTATGCCCTAACGGCACTTTTAACAAACGATTTGCACAGTTACATTATAAACTGGTTAGCGAATCCCCTCAGTCACATATCTGGATTTTACAAAGATGTTCTTCAAGTTATTTTTGGATCCAAACACTAATTTACATTAATCCTTGAAAACAACTCCAACGATGCAATTTGGCGTAATGGTACTCCGCTGATGATAGACCTGCATTTGAAATATTACTATGGTGAATGCATGTGTTATTTCATTCACTGTCCACATAATCGTGTTTGTTGTCTTGAGGTTAAACAATCATCAGGAACCCTATGAAGAACTTCAGATTGAATATGCTTGCAGCCAATTATATTGCACGTGACTATCACAATCTGTGGTCCTATAAAGACCGATATCAAAATGTGGTTATCGTGTTAATCAAGAATTACGAGCACTGGCAGGAAGCAAAAATGCCTCCGGCCCTTCCCCGTAAATGCCATTCGTGTTCAGATTAAAGTATGTTTAATATTATTCAAAATGTAGAGGTTTGCCACAAAAGTGGACCTAAGAGTTCGCAAACAGAATTTTGTAGGTGTTGAGTCAGGTGAGAGTGTGATTTGTAAGATCACTCTGGAAAAATACAAACGTCTAGGCGAGTATGTTCACGATAGTGAAGATACAAAAAAACGATATGTGGATGAACAAATGATAGCGTGCCCGCGCCAGAACGAGTTAGTAACTTCATGGGAATATATCCAAAGAATATTGACCAGCGATGGAGAGACTAAAGATGTTATAACAAGTGGCTAATTTTCTTTCGGTGTTATGGTCGGGGATTGCTTTGATCGAGTCGAGTCTCTTCTCTTGAAGATGAGCTAATCTGGATAGTAGTTGTTTATCTTATATGAATACATATCTTTGTATTATCTTATTGTTTATCTTATATGAATAGGAGTAAGGTACAAAAACAGTAACAAATATAAGTGCCGTTACTGACAATCAAAATCAAGTATTTATCACATTTGCAGTACCAAGACAATTTGTTGTCGGAGATGAAATTAAGTTCAAATTACTCGGCGTATTTCCAAACAGACACTTAACAGTCTTTTTGTTTGATTTTAGATTAGTTTTATTATTACATGTAAGTAATGGATTCTGATTGAGGTAATGATTTTGCGTTATTTACTAACTAAATGTTACATAAGCTGACAGCGGATGCTAACATCTGCATAAGTCTATGATTCACTTGTCAACTAATTTCTGCTTATTACCAGACCCTCATTTACGCTCAAATATAATTGATGCAAAAGCAGAATATCAATAAACTTTTCGAACCACCTTGCCATACCAGCTAGAGGTCAGCTAGTTGGTATAGCACTATCAAGTGAACATAATCAATGAATGCACAACTAGTTGCAAAACACTATTGGAATTTTCTATAACTACGAAGAGGAATTCACCGACAAATCATCCCCACTTACGTTCATCAACGAATGTGATACACAAACAGAACCTAAGTTATGACGACAATGACTCCGAGTGCTATTCAGCAAGAATGCACATCTTGTAACAGCGTTTGGACGACGACAATACCAATCATTTCAAATATAGTTTGACGAAAAGGGTGCAAGCCACCTGAACGCATAATCGCATAATAGCCAGAAATTTTATTTTTCCCATGCAGATATTTTCTTTGATTGTATGATAGTTGTGACATTAAAAATGGGTAATCGGTATCACTGGAACTGCAATGAGATCTACAAGATGACCGCGCTACATATCAAATACAAATGCAGTTTGTGGATTTGCCGCGCCAGCAATTGCTGGTCTGTGATTAATATCTCGGTAAAATCTACCACAATAGGTGCAGCAATCGAAATTGTTGGGGCTATATCAATAAAAGCCTATGTTGCGGGTCGTGCTGAGGAAATAATTTCTAATATGTTACATTGGCTGGTTAGTGTCCATTCAGAGCTGCCTGCAGCGGTACATAGTTTTAGCAAGACCAGTAAACTGTATTTGGTTGTGGTCGACGAAAAACTACTTAACACGGCCAAATTCGAGGCTGTGTTGCCTGAAATGGAAACATCAAGCCCAGATTAGGAACCTCATTTTTTGGATTTACAGAGAATAAAGCTCAAGTAAAACGTTGACCTAAGTAGTCTCATATGCGATTTTGCTGGTTGATGATAGCTTTTATGTAGGCTACTGCGTTTGGCCCCTTTATTTTAGTGGATTGTTAAATCCACAGGTTACAATAGCATACGGGTTTTAATATAAATGAATCAAACGTATTGGGGATAGAAAGCAGAGGCGTATGCATAAATAAACAAGGCAAGAAACTTATAATCCCTCTACGGGCGTAGAAACAAAGTACCAAACATGTTACTTTCACTAAAGGAGCTGCAATCACTTCTCTGTATGGGGATTAACAGAACACAAGAGAATTATGTCGCTCGGAATTTAGGGCATTTAAATGTTGCATTAGAATTCAAATATACAAATTGGGGGGTCTAAATGATGATGTTTCATATTTTGCTTCTGATTAGTTTTTGTTTCAAACTTTGAGGCATACATTGGATAAGAATGACAACTGGTTTTTTCTTCACCAAATATATTTCAGAACATGCATAATTTTGGTATGGAACAAAATTCAGCCTGAAGAGACTGTAGGATAGTGTTTGGTGGCAGTGAAAAGTATGCATGAGATGGATTCAGCTGTGTAAGACTGTCATGCTTTGATTAAACTTGGAAGATAGCCTCGATTCCTTGTTAAAAAGTGTGGTGTAAATGGCCCAGTAATTGACCTTCAGTTGAGTTAAAGCAATCAATATTACGCTCGATACTCAATCTTGCTAACAAATTGCCTTATACGTATTTGAATGTCCAAAGGATTACCCTTTCTTGAGTGGAGAAATAAAATAGACTATTTCTCAGTGACTAAAAGTTAGGCAAAAAATAAATTTCTAGTTTGGCTCCGAAGTATTACATTAAGATGGATGATACACACTTTATCAATTAAATTAATTAATCTACTAATTAGGGAATTTAATACTGCCACTTACTAGCCTGCTAAAGCACGTTGTATTTACGCTTTACAGTGACCATTTTCTATTAGGCGATATCCAGCTTTAACTTGTGTTGTTTGTTCATGTTTTTCTGTCTAGTTTTCTCTTTCATTCATTGTTCTTTCATTCCGTTAAAAAAAACTTATATATATCTTCACCACGTTCTGCCAATGATCCATGGCCTTTCTTATATTAATTGCAGTGCATAGTTTACTTCACGTTATGTATACTTTAATGTGATACTCGCGTTGGTTTTATGACAAGATATGAACATGGTGAATGACCTGCCAGATGCCGCATTTCATTTTTAACATCAGTACTGCAGGAACTTCGTTCCCTTATTTCAACATTTTCACTGCATTTAGATCTGACTCAGAAAAAGAAATGCTTTCAGATTAAACATTTTACATCCAGTTTACTTCAGCTCGTATCTAGTTTTGTCAAAATCGCCCACATGTCAAAGTCAGTAGCATATATATATATATATATATATATATATATATATATATATATATATATATATATATATATATATATATATATATATATATATATATATATATATATATATATATATATATATATATATATATGTATATAATCTCAATGCGTCCTTTGCTTACAACCACACTAGAACAAAACCTTGTTTGCTAACATCTGGAAATCAAACGTTTAGAAAGGATTACCCGAAAATGTTATTTCAAGCATTCAAAACCCTATTTTGTTCTATTCGTCTGATGCAACTTTATAAGTTTTGGTTTGGATTGGATTGCAATTTACTACAAAGCAACACAAGTGGGTTATTTTGTGCCAAGGCAATTTGAGTCAAGTGTCTTGCAGAACGGTAGCAAGAATAGTAATAAAATAGTGAAAAAAGAATATAATAATAATAATAATAATAATAATAATAATAATAATAATAATTATAATAATAATAATAATAATAATAATAATAATAATAATAATAATAATAATAATAATAATAATATTAATAATAATAATAATAATAATAATAATAATAATAATAATAATAATAATAATAATAATAATAATAATAATAATAATAATAATAATAATAATAAAGGTGTGTGATGCATGTACAAGAAGAGTTCATTACTGGTTGTTTCTGGACCAATATTAATGCCATTATTTTCATGATATTGTGTATTATAGATATCATTGTCTGTTACTGATCACAATCACCTAATTTAACATCTGTACATTCTTATAGACAGGAAAA
The DNA here is from genome assembly GCA_016746295.1 of Potamilus streckersoni. Classification (NCBI taxonomy): domain Eukaryota; kingdom Metazoa; phylum Mollusca; class Bivalvia; order Unionida; family Unionidae; genus Potamilus; species Potamilus streckersoni. The sequence continues at coordinate 1,263,250 of JAEAOA010000761.1, forward strand.
TGCAAAAGGTGTGAACATTGGGTAAATTTAGAATACTATTGATAGCGTTGTGCCAGGCAACAAAGAGTCTCAAGTGATAAACTGAGTCATGCATTTTTGTAATTTGTTTATTCTTATTCTACGATTCTTGCACCATACATAAAGCAAGGAGGTACCATGGTTAGTCTTAGCTTAGTTTATATGTAAGCACATCCCTTTCAACGCAAATATGTAATTCTCTAATTTCATCTTGATGTTTTGATTAGTGTCAAATGACAAGTAGATTTGAGCTGATAAGCACTGATGACCAGTTATAGAATTATTTGTGCACTGACAATAAAAAAGATACTCCATTAGTGTATGCAGAATGGAAGACAATGTACCAATTGATGTTCAGCTAGACTAACAATTTGACCATAACGGTCGGCACATCCCTATGTACCATCTTATAGCGACTAAAAGCACGCTTCGTTCTTGCACGAGCCGCCACGCTTTCGCGACCATATGCGCATCCTCTTAAAAAGACATAACCTGTCGAGGATGTATATTTTCATGTTTAGGTTTAGCTTCAATAATTATTATAGCAGGAACATATTTATAAAAAACCCACAATTTTACGGAGTTACTCGTTCGTGTAGTACACTTCCTGTTTACTTTAGAACCAAAATGCAAAATGCCTGTATGGTCATTCATTTAATTCTCTTACGACAATTATGTCTATTGATTATCATATACTAAATGACAGTCTCAAGGTATTTAACTTTAATATCCTGGACTGCTATCTTCTCCTTTTAGATATATTACTATTATCTGTTATTTTATAGTTAATTACCACGGGCAATTTGATATATTCGACTGGGTATCTGACTTAATACAACAGATAATACTTCGCTTATTATAGTGCTTATTTTATCGTATCATTTTGGAAAGATAACATGTTTAGGTTTTTTTCACATTTTTATAGGTGAGTTAGAGAGGTACATATCATTTTGATAGTCTGTCAATACTCTCATGACCGGTAATACATCAGTAACAGAAGATAATAAACTTACACAAAAAGAATTCAATTATTTAAATTTCATTATGATGTTTCCTGTCACAGCAGATGCATGAAATAAAGACCAAAGAATAAATAGGTTATGAGTGTGTCTTTGCTGAAAGATGGGATATATTTAATAGAAGCGATTGGCTAAAAGCCTTATCATCTAATCCACTCGAAATATTGGCATGTCCATAAAACACAAGCATTAGTCATTTAGGTGTACAAAAACGTGTATGAATGTCACGTAACAGTATATGAAAAACGTATTGATCTTTTGATAGGAATATTTAATACAATATGGAATATTAAATGTAAATACATGAAAGCATAGAATATAGAAAACAAAATGAAAGATAACACAAATCAAATATAAAACTTTTAATGTCAATTTCACATGTCCATACCTTTATCAAACTACGATGAATCACTTTTAATTGTATAAATGCTTGTATGCTTAAGTACATTTGTCTGAATCACGTCAAAAGGACATTGTATAGCATTGGTACACATGCAAATCAGATTACAGCACATCTGAGAATTCTACTATATGAACTAGTATGAAAATTACAGTCTTGTGGTTTGTAAGTTTGCAATCCTTTTGTAGATATTAATTTCTTACCCCAATGAAAACAATTATTATACGCCATTCTGTTTTTCACCACTCTTACAATAATACCGGAAGCAAAACAAAGTGCCATACAATACTAACAAAACTTTAGCCAGACGCAACGCCAGTGATGATAAGTTCGGCACAAATCTCGCTTACTTCTAAAGAAAGAAAAAAAACTAGAAGAGCAGAAGAGAGTAACGTCAAATCAATCCTACGACAAGATATAACAATGTGCACCATTAGGACCTTGACTTTAATGTACACCGATGGTGACGTTATTACACAATGGAGTGTCACAACACGTGGTCCTCAATCCTGTAGCTCGCTTTCTACCAACGATGCTAGGCACAGAATTCAATGCATCACAAACCTGTAAATATCGTAAATGTAAATATATATTTTAATTGCGTGTAAAGCGATTAGATTTCAGTAAATCTAAATCAAACCTGTAACAATTTACAATTAAATGTTATAATTTGTCATATAGTCAGCAATTGGGGATCAAGTTTAAATCAACGTGGTACAGTTTATGACATATGTTAATGTGTAATACTTGTATAAAACTTCGAAAGAATTAAAACTACTATAAATTATTCGTCTTAAGATGTAGTAAATATTCTACAAATATTAAATATTGAAATTCTTCTACCTATTAATTACGCAAAGAAATAACTATGTACAGTGAAACGAATTAGGGTCTCTGATATAAATATAAAAGCAATAATACTAGAAATAAGCAATTTTTTTCTAAGCAAATACTGCACTTACAAGTTTACTCTCACAAGATTGGCTGTACAAGATCTGCTGGTTGTTCTCGTACATAGAGGTATGACAAGACTGTCAAGATAATAATAATAATAATAATAATAATAATAATAATAATAATAATAATAATAATAATAATAATAATAATAATAATAATAATAATAATAATAATAAAAAAATTAATAATAATGTACTGAGTGTAATTATGACATAAATTATGATTTTCCCAACAAACAGGTAAAGGTAATGCTGTGTACAAAGTCATATTTCTCACAGGCTAAGAAATTACTAAATTTACTAAAATGGCTTGTTCTCCTATAAATCGCTTTTGTTCCAATTATTGCTATTAATGTTTCTCAGCATTCATTTATGCTCATATTAATATTTTGTACACTAATATTGTTTGATCATATTTTAATGCTTTTTCACGTTATTAAAGAGGCATCACCTGCCCCTACAAAAATTGGTAGCTTAAATTCGTTAAGTGGTTAAAAGTGATAGAGAGCTGAACGCGAGCTACGGAATAAAGTGTATAATAGACATGATAAAATTATCCGCATCCACTAACCTTCCAGGCTGGTCTTCTTAAATCTTGAATAGATTGAATATATTTAAATACAGAGCTATTTACAGTATGTAATAGGTAAAGAGGGCAATATAATACTGTAACTAATAATTAATAGTTAGAAAAAATTTATTATGAAGGACACCATGCCTGTTGCGTTTTGAAACATAATGGCGTACGGTTTGGTTACCTCTTGAGAGATGTACAAAAGTTTTATAGTATGTTTAACAAGCAAGTTATTATTTTGTATCCTACAACTGTTTAAAATTATTGGCTGGAGTATTTAGACGTTCCTAGTATCCATGTATAGTGAAGTGGTGAGACATACTTTCATATGATCTTAGTCATTTAAAATAGTGAAACAGAAGTAAACAAACGTTTGAACCCTTTTGAGCCTCTCTTCAGACTGGCATACATTCTGTTAGATAAGACGCTAAAATCACATACAGTGTTCTATATAATAAGCAAATATTTTAGACATCTCAACCGCAGTTAAGGAAATCCCACCATTCATAGTTGATACAAAACCACCACAATGACATACATGTCTTAAAGCCGATGATATGTGAAAGAGAATACACAATTAATACTATCTCTAATTCACAAATATACTGGTAAATTTCAACATTTTGATAAATACCTGCCTACCTACCTGCCTGCCAGTCTACCCGCCTACCTGCCAGCCTACCTACCTATCTACCTGCCTGCCTGCGTACCTACCTACCTACCTGCCTGCCTGCCAGCCTACCTACCTACCTACCTACCTACCTACCTACCTACCTACCTACCTACCTACATACATACATACATACATACATACATACATACATACATACATACATACATACATACATACATACATACATACATACATACATACATACATACATACATACATACATACATACATACATACATACATACATACATACATACATACATACATACAAACATACATACATACATACATACATACATACATACATACATACATACATACATACATACATACATACATACATACATACATACATACAAGTGTACATGCATAGATATAGGAATACATCCCCACAGGCCCATCCTCAATCTTTCTTTCCATGCATAATGATGTTAATATAAAGCCACAAACGACTAACTCAATATCATTGATACTAATGATAATATTTGACGAAACTACTATATGATTTTGGTAAGAAACACAAATCACACTTGCGTCCTATGAACGAAGTATCCAGCAAATAAAATCTATAAATAACGAAACTATTATGCTACGCAGCTCATCCATGAACAAGACTTATTTTGATACGATAATTATCCGGCTCCGTGAGATCTCATCGTCTATAACTAGTAGTAATAGTGAGGTGATAACAACAAAGAGAAAATGCTTATGAGCACTAATGACTATTCTATACAATTTATCCGGACGCAGACGTCTGAAAAATTATCATTTAAGAGGTAATTATTTTTAACAAGAGACTTTCATTTGTTTGATGTGGTATTTAATATACCACACAATGGATGATTCTGTATATTATAAAATTCATTACATGTGACGATATAGACCCTAATAGACCAACAACCAATCCGATACATTAGGAAAGAGATGTCCGTGTATCTTTTGTATGATTTGTTTATAGTTCAAGAAGTCCTAAACAACATACTAAAATGCACTTTTTTAATTCAGTCTGAAACCGTGTTTGCTCTTAACGAAAATTCAGCTTGGCTGTTACGTTTGTTAGAGTTATGTGCGCAAATATATTTCCACAATGCCAAATAAAAATAGCCATGATACAGTTCTATATGACCGTTCAGTCTCTCTCATCCTAAACAACAATGAAAATTTTATTTAACATCACCGATGTGATATCCTTATAAATATTTCGTTGTGAGTCGTATAGTTATATCTAAATTAGTGGATGTTCTAAATAAAAGTTTATTTTTATATGAGACATACTATACAACTCCCGCGCTGAATATACAGTAAAAAATGCAAATAAGGTAAATTCATAAAATATAATTTATTTCTTATTTAAAGATCTACGTTATTATTGTACCTTAGCATCTATCTTGATATGATTTATGTTTAGTGTATTCAAAAATACATATATACATACATACTTTACATATATTAATACATACAACTATGTGAAACAACTCGAATTAGCGCTTAGAAACTTATGCACGTATTATATGGTGCAGATTAATGTCACCGAATTGTAATCCAATGACATGAAGTTTTTTAAATGATGTATAAAAATAAAAGTGCAACCCATATTTCTCTTAGCTGATTTAAAAGAATCCGCCAACAGCGCTAAAAATATTTTCACTAATGCTAGTTTTGCTTCACAGTGTGACCTCACCTGAGATGACTTGCAGAAGATGGTCTCCCGGCAATTTGATGGATCGCGAACGCCATCACAAGCGTAACATTCTATCCCATGGTCTGTAAAATGTAAGTAATTGATGTTGAGAAAAATAATTTCTTTGATAGACTTTAAAATAATCAAAAATTAAAATTAAACTATCACCATCACGCGTCTATCTTAATCCTTAATAATATTAAAAGCTAATCTCTACTGATATGATTAAAAGACTAAAAGAAAAGTTTAGTTCATACAAATCTTTGAAGGTACAAAATAATTTAAACAAATTCATTTCCACCGGTTTAAAATTCTGCTTTTAATAAGAGAAAATGTGTTAGACTTCTTTATATAAACGCAAAGTAAAACATCTAATTAGTATAGTTCGCTTCATTAAAATAATCAAAGAAAATGGTATTAAACAGTAGAAAACAAAATTATTAACCATTTAAACACATACATTCCTAATATTATTTAGGCGTTTATAGCTAACAAAATTATATCTGAAAAATCTAGATAAAAAGTAAGAACAAAGTGAATTATTCTTCGAAATCTACATTCAAAAAGTTTAATAATTTAAACAACTGGTTTTCTTTGCAAACATAGCACTATATTTAAGTTTAGTTTAATTTTTGTAAAAACTCTTAAAAATTTTTTTACTTATACGATATTAAAAATATGAAATAGCATGCTTTGAACCAATGAATTGTCAATTTTTGCAATGTAGAAAATTTTCAAATTTGTAGAATCGCAGGTACTTAAATGATTAAACTTTACAAGTCCCTTCACTTTTAATTGCACATCTTCGCCTTCCAGATAGGTATCATACTCCAATGATCACTGTACCGAATACGTTATACTGATTATGTCTCGATATTGCTAGTGAGTGTGTATATAAATTTGATTCAGGAAATATTACAAATATCACGATTTTAGGACTGTATATACAGTCATGGAAAGAATATACATCATGAGAGCTTACAGATAACGTTTCCAGAATATTCACTTAGTGGTAAGGGAGATAATGTGATAAATGACAGACAAACACAAAGAGTTTTAAGTGGGAAAACTAATATTTCTAGCAAATGTAAAACAATCGGTTACATGAGGCACCTCGACATACAACAGCAGCATCTTCGCCATGACCACAGTTGTTCTGTCCCCATGGTAGGTGTGAACATTCGTCTATTGCAGCCTCAGTACCTCTACACTGAACGTCATCAAGCCAAATTTGTCCATTTCCAGCTCCAAAATATCCGCTTGTTTTTATGGTCGGAGAGGTGCTATATATATATATATATATATATATATATATATATATATATATATATATATATATATATATATATATATATATATATATATATATATATGAAGAAACACAATCCACAAGTCTTAAAAGCAACATTCGGACATGTAAAATGGATCTATGACATCGTGATATAAAATTTGAAGTTCTTACCTTATTAATATTAGAATACTTTTAAACCTCTCACTTGAACAAGAAAATAATACTCCAAACAATGAAACATCTAGACTGAACAATATATTTGTGATGATAATGACTATTGAATTCATCTATGCGATAACACAATGCTATATTCGTGTGCAAAACAAAACCCATTCTCGAACTTCTGAAATGCACATCTCATTTTCAAAGCTGCTTCCCATAACGCACTAACAAAACCAGCCCTCTCAAAATGATCATTATATATACTAACCTATCAAGACTTTTGGCGAATAAACCTATCAACGTTAGAGGCAAGCATAAAAGCATTCAAAGGGGAAAAAAGACTTTTCCATTATTACATAAATATTTAAAAGACTTGCTTCTAATGTTAAAATTAACATTAACATTAAACAATGCGTGAATTTTTCATAATATGAAACTTCGAAGTAGCTTCTGTACGTTACGGTCCTAATTTAAAACGATTGATATTTTTACTAGCTTTTAAAAATCTTTCTTGAACTGAAAGCCGATCTTTGAAAAGGGCAAAATGGCAAGGTACAGCTCTGTGAAAACAATTGTGCGTGTCAGGTTTTGTAAAGACTAAAAATTCAAAAAGTTTTTTTTTCTTCGAAAAGCTAAAATTTAAAATACGTTGCAGAAAAAGTTGAGTAGTTCTTTGACAGTGACCTGCCTAACGCTTATATAGCCGATTATTCTTACATATTGTTTTGTCCGTACATTTGGTTGCTGTACGCATTTTTATCCCCATTTTACCAAGTAAAATGACAGCAAATGAACTAATAATTGTAACAACACGACAGCTGAAGAAAACGTCAGACATTATTGTAGACTATTTTTGACGACCTTGCGAAAATATATTGAAGTGTAAATATAAATATAAACACAAATGTACCTAACTTCTTGTAATCTTAATATAACTGATATCGCGACGTTTAATGAATACTGCATTGTCATTTGATATTATTATGCCACATAATTTATTATTTCCTGACATCGTCACTGAAAGAAAAACTAATTTTGAAATATCTGGAATTTACAACTATTAGAAAGGATTAGACGATAGGTGTTACATTCAGCTTTTAGTACTAAATATTTGACTTTGGCTCATGCGAACTGAATCGTATGGTTTGAAACTTGGTGTTTAACAGCGCAGTAACTCAAGTAGGGTAATAGTGCCGAGGCAGTTGGTGCAGAGTTTTATGCCCAAAGACACGTGACGTAAGCCAGCCCGTGATGATCTGATACTAATAAGTGAAGCTGCCCTCTTTCGGTCTCATGGCCGGTATACTATCTACGCAGCTACCACGGCGCCTGCCTCAATTGTGCAAAGCTGAATCTATTCTACACCCAGCAGGTAAAAGCTGAAAATCACTACAGAAAACAAAACTAACCTCTTATAAATATGCAAGTTTCAAATTTGCCTGCTTTGTAATGTAACCTGAATCTTGTATACACTATATTAGTGTTTCTCTTCGAATTTAATCTTGTGCGACAGATGAAAGAGCAATACACCTCATTGCAAGTTTTTAATGTTAGAAAATAGCATTAGTTACTAGCACCGGAAGTTCAGGCAGACGTGGGCCTAGTGTGTTGCAAATGTATTATATGCGCAATTAACATTAACTTCTACCAGAAGAATTCATTAATTGATTCAACTGGAGCTGAACTATTAACGCGATGTATATAAACAGAAACATTTATTGCTGGTGTGCCCGCTGAAGTAAAATTTAGTAAAGTAATACGGCACTGTTTGAAGGTTATGTCACTCAGTATAGCAATGTTGTAAAAAATCACGCAGTAATATTTCTTCTAACAAGTACACTAAAGATAAAAACAAAACATAATTTATTGAAAGTTTTAAGGTCTTGTTTGTAAGGAGAATTTTAAATAAATAACTTTACATGTAAATATATAAAATATTAATTTCCCCTTACCAAATGACGCATCTTGTGTGATCAGCCTAAATTTGAGCGGTGACGAGTATAGCCCAATAACGCGATCTGCACAAATGTGTGAAAACAACAAATACATATTGAAGGAAAGAAGAAATAAACTATAAGCCAAACCTAGGGTATCCTATCTCTTTGCAAACGACCATAGCAAAACTTATGTCCGTATAGTCATCACACACCGTCCCCCATTGTCCATTGTGATAAACCTCAACGCGTCCTTCGTAAGGTACGGCTCCCCCAACCAGTCGCACGGGGGCGTATGTGGCTTGACCTAGAGAAAACGTTAAACATTTAATTATATATTAACATTGTAGGGCGTTTAGACATTTTGCTTCAATCGTAAGTCAAAACAATTAAGTTCAGAAATTATTGTACATTTGAATTGAAATATTTATTCGCCTTAAGTTATATGTATCCCAGTTGCCTCTCATTTGTGTTATTAAGTGATAATACAAATGAATATGTTATATATACGAGACATCTAATATGAACTAAACTAACTTCAACTAATATTCACTTATTTCAAATCATGAAAAGTAAAATCTATTTTGAAACTTTATTTGTATCGTGAACACACTTCTCTCAAAGATGGGTCTCAAGTGAAACTCAGTTTAACTAATACAGGAAACTACAAAATTACAACATATGTATAAGAAAATGCAAATACGACTTTATTGGTCGAAACGTTGAGCGGATATTTGTTGCAATCTCATACACAAGTAAGCTCCACTTTCCCACAACATTCTGTTAATGTGGACAATGTCAAATACTGCTATATTGCAGTGTTTTGGATAGACTACATACATTTCTGTCACATCCCACACATAACTAAAGTAAGCAGTCGTAAGGAATTCTAGTTAATAATAATGCACATAATAAAGTACATAGTAAGTAAAACCTATGCTCTGATTCAGATAATATTCATAATCATAGCTGAACACCACACATGCTGACCATATGTGACTAAATATTTTCAATGTGTACATACCATTGTATGTTTTTTTTATTGAAATATACAAAACATTGATGATCAAACATATCATTTAATTGTCCCAAAACCTCTATGTAAATTATTTTTGGAAATATAGTGTCTTTCTGCTAGATATGTTTAATTCAAGTGATTCACAAAAGTGTAACGTGTGGTAATTGGAACATATTTTGCATTTCTGTTTAATGAATGTGAATCGATCATTAGTGTAACGTGTTTGGTATTCATCACAGATATCATATTTCACTTGTTAAAGTATGTGACACACTAGTATAAAATGAATTATACTCATGTTATATTACACACGCTTGAGATTCCATATATTTAGCATATTATTTTTATATACGTATATTACATAATACTGTTTTCTTTCTGTGCTATGACCAAGACATTATGCAAAAATTAAAACATTTTGCTTAAAACCGCTTTTGTTTAATTATTTGCAGTGGTTCAAATTCTCAGTTTGAAATATGGTGGAAATTTTGTTAGATGTTGCCTCAAACATTGATTGGTTACACTGGTATAACTCATTAAACCACAATTCTGAGATTGTTTTAAAGTTCTGTTGATTTCTTATTGAGGTGTGAAAACAATATTGATCGACACAAACACGGAGACTATTATCAATATAAATCTATAAAAGAATGTATTAAGCTCAATAAAAGTCTGCCAAATTTTGATTACTTTCGTGTTTTTACCTCAGAATAACGCAATGTGAGAACAATATGTTGTTTTACGGAGTTCAATTAAAGAATGACGAAGTAATTGTGCAGTATTCATATTAATTGCGTTCAAACTTTACAGCCAGGCAGATTTCGGTATAAACCTTTTAGGAGTTTTTTTGTCGTTTGTTTTTAAATTTATAATTTGTATTACTCTTTGTTGACATCAAATTTCAGGTACTGGCTAAATGGTAGATATATTGCAGAATTCATCTTCCAAAATGTAAGCTATGGCGTGCTTGAACCTATTTGTCACAAAATGGATATTCAAAATTAGGCGATATGGAACTGACGTCGCAGTTGTGCGAATAATATCATGGAATTACTAATGAGGTTCAGAAACTTTACTAGTTGGTGACCTATATTGTTTTAGACCTGTTCAATCGGATTATAACCTAAGTACTAAGATTTTACTATCAAACTTATCAAACAAGACCAAACCGCTGTTACGAATAAAGAAATTATACCACGCTCCAGGCGACTTCAAATAACAAAACCAGTCGAGAAATAAGTCAGCGAATTATTAGGTCATGGCAATGGTGCATATTATGTGCATGTTTAGTATATTTTATGATTATGTATTGACAATAAACCAATATGTATTTGTTTTCTCCAACGTTTTATTTCTGCTATTATCAACATATACAGCTACTGTCTCGTTTCAGAAAAAATATTTTTGCAAAATGTTCAACTGTACAAGATAGTTCTTGTCTCTTTTACATTTCTCCATCATATAATAATACCACACCGTTTCCTATGTTGTTACGATAGGATAACAAGATGAGTTAACGCCTCGATATCTTGGACCTCGCATTCAATGACTGTTTGTTTGTTTGCAATTTTGCTGGTACACTAGTTGACGTTTGAAGTCAACAGCCGTGTTTAACCGTATATGATATAAACATATTAGCATACATAAATACGTTCATTCAACGAGTTCCGTTGCACATTTGCTGATGAAAAACGTGTAAAAGTAGCACGAGTAACGAACTCAAATTACTAATACATTTTCAGGCAACATCAATCTTAACATTTGTGAAAGAAAACCTGTATTGTGCATATTATCAAGTGTCCAGCGCAAATAGCTCTTACTAAAATTTGCATAAACATTTTGAACCGTCAGAATGTGGTGGTTTGCTGCATTTCATCAAGATAAATGTTCCAAAGTGGAGAAACCAGTAAATGCTACCTTAATATGGAGTTTCGTAATCTACAGGCACATAAGAATTTTTAACAATCAGGAAAATATTTAATTCGTCCAAATGAACATTGTCCACGCATATGTTTAAAGCATTAATTTAAGTGGTCCGATCTGCAAATATGAAGCATTGTCCGCATCTTTTTGCCAACCAGAAAGGGCCTTGCAATGTGCAAATATATGAACCCACCTGCACACCTAACCGCAACATCTTCGCTGTGACTACAGTCGTTCACTCCCCATGCTCTATGGCTACAGTAACTAATACTCGATTCCGTTCCACTACAGTGAACATCATCTAGCCAAATTCGTAATGAAGATGAGATGCTAAACTGACTTGCATCAACGACCATAGCGCCGGCACTAAGAAAAAAAACCAAAGACATATATCATATTTCTGAAAACAAAACTCGCTGGATATGTATTTTCATCGTAACTTTATATTCAATATTTGTTTGATACAACCTAAATGAACTTACAGTACGCAATATTAATCCATGGGAAAAAGCTTGCGGAAAATTATTGTTATTCTTTAGTATCGTTATTATGTTTAAATCAATTTAAATCGCTCATTATAATTGTATTTCTATGAAAACTATGCATTCAATATACTTCAATATTCTTTAGTTAAATATTATTAAAATCCTATTTTTTATATATTCACGTGCATATACAAAAAATGAAGTCACTTCAGGTTGACAAAATGGAAATACATAATCCCAGATATGAAAGCGATTTCTTTTTCAATGTCATGATCACTTGAGAAAAAAGCATCAATATGAAAGTGAACTTCAAAACATTTATAAGCTATTTTTCTCTGACTGCGGAAAAAAAATATTGCTGTGTTCTATTAGTATTCTTACATAAGGGATGTACACAAAAAATATATTGGTGTTCTTATCATAATATTTGATTAAACATTTTTGGTCTACAAAATAACGATAACCAGCAGAGGAAGGAATTTTCTTTCAGAAAAATACAAATAATATAGGTAAGGATAACATGCCATATATTTCTTTGTAAGCATCGTTGTCAAATATGAGTATCAAAACGGAACGGCATCTTTAAGACAAACAGGAACTTATTACCAATATTGGCAGTAACCTATCCGAACCTAAACAATTAAACATTGGCAGTAACCTATCCGAACCTAAATAATTAAACATTGACAGTAACCTATCCGAACCAAAATAATTAAACATTGGCAGTAACCTATCCGAACCTAAATAATTAAACAATTTTGTATGAAAGTGAATACGCAAGTATGTAACTAACGTCGGCAGGTGTAACATCCTACAGACAACCTTGGCAGTCATGTTATCAAACAAGTCATCACAGACTGTACCCCATTCTTCGTTGTACATAATTTCCAGTTTTCCTTCATATGCACCTATTCCTCCTACCAGTCTCACTTGGGTTATTAGGCTGTTAGCTGGAAGAAGATTTACATTCAAAATCAAGCATAAAACTAGTATACAAACGGAATCATAATCTGTGAATTGGCCATGCTGTTTTCGGTATTTCAAATTGGAACTTGCACTATATTCATAAAACACACATGCATCCATATGTTGCAGTCTCCAATATACCCGAAAAAAGCTATATATGTGGACAATGTCACACATAGCTATATTGGAAGAAAAGATATCCTTTATTCTCAATATTTTTAGGGAAACGAAACGAGATACACCTGGCGCACTGGCTCGACTACATTATGACTCTGTCATTAATAAGATTGGTCTACAATAGTGTTATATAGTATATGACCTATTAAATAATAATATGCAGCTGCGAGCTTTGCTTAGTTCAGTTCATCGTTTATTGAGTCGTGAAGACGATATTGGCCGATACTAAAGCAGAGGCCATTATATATATATATATATATATATATATATATATATATATATATATATATATATATATATATATATATATATATATATATTCTTGAGAAACTATTAAAGACCTTTTGAACTCAGCAAACTTCAACTTTTTTATCACGTTCGTTTTTGTACCTCAGCATAACAAAATGTAAGCACAATATGTTGTTTTAAGGAGCTGAAATCACAGTGCCGAAGTGAATGTGCTGTATTTCTTTTAAGCGTTCAACCTTTACAACCAGGCAGAATTCGGAATAATTTGGTTCTTTTAATGTTATCATTTGTATTCTTCTTCGCTGGCAACTTCGTTAAACATCCGTATTCGTTTGATATCACATAACGTGCAACGTCTGTCAAAAATGTGAAACTATGTAGTATTTGTACCCATTTTTCTCAAGCGGGTGTCAAACATTAACCTTTACTGGAAGTGCCCCCACATTTAAAGGAGTAATACTGAATTGCTAATCGAGGTTCAGAAACTATAACAGAATTATATATTACAGACTTGCCCATTAGGCCAGAACCATCTGATTATTTCATCGCTACTATTACATTATTATCGAACCAATCGTCAAGCAATAACATACGGTAGTTATAAAAAAAATAAAACATGCTCATATAGCGTTCTAAATGAACAAAAAACGAGAAATAAGCCACAAAATTATTACTTGGTGACAATAGTGCATACTGTGCACAAGTTTATGACATTTAATAACATCAGTTGTAGAGGCACGGAACTAATATATATGAGTGTGTCTCTATCATTTCGCCCTAATAATATTGACATATATACAGCTATTGTCTTCCTTCGGAAAGAAATATTTCGAAAAATGTTAAATTGTATAAGATATTTATTGATTCTTTCAAATTTTTAATCATGAGAGAATAAATCGTTTCATGTGTGTGTACGTTAGGAAAAGAAGACGAAGAGTTAACGCATTGATGTCTTGGACTTCGCTTTCAAAGTTTGTTTGTTGTTGCTCAAATGAACCGGTACCGTTTAGTATAGGCAAACAGAAGAAAGAGATAACACCTCAACACTTTGGGACTCGCGTTGAAATAGTTTCATTTGCTTGTTTCTGAGTGAAATGGTAGACATGTTTAAGTCAACAGCAGTGTTAGAAATTATAATCTGTATGATTCACATAAATATCAATATGTACCTATATGCGGTCAAGCGACCCTTCAATTGCGAATTTGCGCATGGAAGACCTTTAAAAGTAGCAGCATTTAGAGGCTGAAACAACTAATGTATTTTCAAGCAACGTGTTGAAGATATTACCTTGTGTTCAGCACATGTACTTCATCCAGACAACCTTTCTGAATTGTCAGAATATGGTGGTATGCAGCATTTCATCACGATAAATGTCGCAAGGGGGAGTACAAGTAAAAGCTACCTTAATCAAACATTTTGTGCTCTAGATACACATCCGAATGTTGGCCAACCAGAACAATATTGAATTAGTGTAAATGAATATGAAGAATTCATGCATATATTGATGTTATTAATCACATTGACCGATCAAAAGTCTGAGGTGTTGACAGAGTCTTTTATAACGGTTGGAACGATCCATGTGATGTATATAGGAACCCACCTGCACATCTGATCGCAACATCTTCACTGTGGTCACAATTGTTTTCTCCCCATGTTCTATGGCTGCAGTAGTCAATACTCGATTCGCTCCCAGCACAGTTAACATCATCTAGCCAAATCCGTAATAAAGATGAGCTAATAGTGCTGAACTGATTTGCGCTAATTACCACAGCTCCTTCGCTAAAAAGAAATATATCTCATAATACCATAAAACAACTGAATCTCAGCCGTTACTTGAAATCAAATGTTATCTGCAAACGTATTACCATCTGAGTCCTACACTTTTACTTTCCACAGTAAAACAAACGTTTAACAGAATAAGAGCAAATTATCATACCTTTCGTCAAACAATGTGATTAAAAGTAAGACACTTAAGAAAATTGGGTAAGCTGAATACACTAGCTCTCGACGCACACACACACACACACATGTATATATACTATCATACAGGTTTGAGAATTATAATTCGCACTCTACGGAGTTTCGAACTCGGGTCCGTGAGTAAATGGCACCCATCGCCTGCCGCCTGCCTGCTAAGTCGTGACGGGACTGGTGTGTGCAGGCAGGCGATGGGTGTCATTTACTCGCGGACCTGGGTTCGAAAGTCCGTAGAGTACGAATTATAGTTCTGCAACCTGTATGATAGTATCATTTGTATTAAATTATTATCAATTCTGCCTACTATTATCATCCATCTTTCTATAGAATCCATCCAGGGATAGCACTTTCTGTCTGCTGTTTGGTAAATATTTATGATATATATATATGTTTATAACAATAACAATGGTATTGAATTCATTATGAATTCAGTTTGATGAAGCACTAAAGCGAAAGCGGTCACACATTCTACGTGCTGGTGTAGTTATATATATATATATATATATATATATATATATATATATATATATATATATATATATATATATATATATATATATATATATATATATATATATATATATATAACGTGTGTGTGTGTGTAGTTAAAATTAGAGCGCTCATTTTCATTGCTGTTGTAGGGAATTTTTACTTCAACATCCATGAAAGTTCCTTGAGAGAAATGAAAGACTGTTTTGTACTGCCATCATGGGAACTTGCAATGGAGTCATTTTACTCTAAGATATTAACAAGCTTAATCATTATGATTCTTCAAGAATATAAGAACATACAGTGACACTCAATATTTACAGTATGTTCTCGGACTTTGTGATCTCTAAACTACTCCTTCTGGTGACGTGAAAGAATATCACGAATGGATGCTTAAAATGCCATGAAATATTAATTTTAACTAATAATTATTGGAATTGTTTTTCAAGCAATTAAACATGTCAATAGTTCCTTTGAGATCTCATGTGAGGTGCCCTCTGTTAAAATCAAATTCCCATAAATACGAATAACGAAGTAAACATATAACTGTTTCATGCATTAGTTTCCGTTATGTGTCCGTTTCAGCCTTTGTCCATACTTCATGCATAATGTTGTCTACTATTTCGTGTGTCATGGCTCATTTATGTTAGTGTAAATATGTGTCACATAAGCAATACACTTATACGTATCTAGAGTTCTACGTTTTGCATCTTTATCATAATAGGGATCCGCAATACAATAGAAAAGAATATTCATTCCAAATAAATCAAAAACAACATTGGTGACGGTAAAATACAAGAGACTTTAATTACATTTGTCTAGAGTATAAGTACTTTATTAAATTGTCTGACGTAGACATCGGATACGAGGTCTAACCGAGTAAGCAAATCAATTGCGAATATGTTTTATATGCAAGGCTGACATGTAAATAAAGATTACTCTTTAAACAAGCTTATACACACAAAGGCAAAATCAGAATTACATATCGTCATTAAATACAGAGGAGCATAATCATAAGGAGGGCGAGATAGCTTAGTTGGTCAGATAATCCAACGGTCTCTGATTTCATACCTCTTCAAATCAACGTTGGTCAGCCGCCTCGTCGTGTGCTTCATAACTGCTATTGATCTGGCCATGATACACAAATCATGGGTTATGTTACAGTATTGTTTATAAAATGGAGATGGATTTAAAACAAACAAAGAAAGGTAAAACCTTATACAGTCGACATTACCAAATGAAATGACGCATCCTAAAACCAAACGGAGAAATAAACTGGTATCAACATTAAATGTGTCAAAATGAAATAGAAGGAGCTGATCTGGGAATGAAACTACTGACTGGCGTTGATATTGGTGTATATGTATAATGCAAACGTTAAAAAATAAGTATTAAAAAGAAACGTAAGTAAATGACGTACGATGCCTGTTGTAACATCCTGCAGACAACCGTGGCAGCCAGATTGTCAAATGAGTCATCGCAGACTGTACCCCAGACTCCGTTGTGCATGATTTCCAACATCCCTTCCGAGCCACCTATTCCTCCCACCAGTCTCACCTGGGACATTGTGTTGGTACCTTTAAGAAGAGTTAAATTATTCAAACAAATTACATGATATTATGTGAATTATTACAGCAGATACTATAATGCAAAACACAGCACTTTGCCTAGTGGTTATTATTAACGGCATGAAATTATTTTTTTCAATCAAACCAATTATTGTCCGAAGGCAGATACATTTATCTTTGTTAGCTATTAAATTAACACGATTGACGCCTGGAAAAAACATGCACCGTCATATATTTTTTCTCTAAAAACACTATTTACCTTGTACACATTTTACAAGAAAAAATAATATGAATGTCATAGTTTTTAATTATCCTATGTGTCAAACACTTAAATGTTTTTAGGGAAAACATTATTTTTTTCTTTTATTTAGAATAATTTATACCTTTTATCTTTTGGCTTCAAAAGCGAAATGTTTGCTATGTTTCCCAAGTGCAATCCATCCACAAAGTTGGAACGAGGTCTATTATTAAAACAATTTCGTATATTTGTGGGTAAGCTTTTTTCTTTCACTCCGTAACATTGATTTGTGAACTTTTCACCATGGATTCAGCCGCCATCTTCCATACCGCAAGTGCAACCCCTCCTAAATGTTTAGTTGGGGTATGTCATGTCTTTAATTGGAAACCATTCTTATTCACTAGGCACAGCAACCAAACATTAAACTAAGAAATGGTCAGACTTCTTAAGTACGCCAAGTGCAAGCAATAGACAACATTTGTAACCGCAGTGCGCGAAGACTATTTCTGTTCTTTCAGTCAGTCACATTGTTTTGTTTTTTTGTTTTGTTTTTTTTACTTGAAAATGCAAAATCTTCCATTGATCAAAAACGAGGTTCCATAACCGAAGATAAATGACAACCTACGTTATTCTACAGAAACCTTTTTTTGCAATCGCATAGACCATGAATGTTGCGTTTGCGCGTCAAATCAAAAGGATATTATCTTAAATGCGAGACTACCACAAGCTTGATTAATTATAGATATTGGAGAACTTAAGAGATTCTGTGTAAAGCTTTCCATCTTTTCGGTCACAGTTTTCTTCGATCTTCTAAGCCTGAAATATATGCGACTCCGCCTTATTTGAAGTACAATCTACCCACAACACGTTACTCGTGAATGGTGGAGGACTAAAGTGATTGTGTGAAAACCAAATGAGTAACAGATATGAGAACAAACGGCCAGGCTCATATCAAAACATACTAAGCTCTACCGTATAGAGGGCGTATTCAAGATCTCATACAAATATTGCATAAGCTAGATATATCACAACAATTTGAAATAAAACAAATTTCAAATTTATCTGGGCGGTGTTATGCGCTCATTAATATTGTTCTGTAATGATCCATCAACGCTTATGTATTTAGTTTGGAGTACGGCATATATTTAGTTACTTTCTTGAAGGGTATTTTTGTCGATATAGTTAAACCTTGGAAAGAATAAGAAATGAGCATATAATAAAATGATTACTGTATTTGTATGGGAAAATATAAACTTATTTTGTCGGGTTTATATACTGCACTCACAAGATCGTGCAGTAAGTATATCCATTCAAAGAACTCGTTCATATTTCCCCATACAAATGCAGTAACCTACAAATACGGCATGTCGATGTCGTCAGATGTAGGCTATATTCCTTGTATGCAACGAGTCTTTGCCCTTGACTCAGAAATAAAGGAACATTCACATATTATTTTAACAATTTTGTCATGTACAGTTTAAAAGAACTATGCATTTTTGGCCTTTAACTAACGATATTTTACAGCTCTCAGCACGCAGCCAGAGCTAATAAATAGATAGATAGATAGATAGATAGATAGATAGATAGATAGATAGATAGATAGATAGATAGATAGATAGGTAGGTAGGTAGATAGATAGATAGATAGATAGATAGATAGATAGATAGATAGATAGATAGATAGATAAATAGATAGATATGCACTATTTAGATTTGAATGTCTGAAACTATTGTATGGGACAAATGAATGCATTTAATCTGCAGCCACGTGGAACCTAGGATTTGGACCAATATGTGGCACCTTCACTAAACTCTACTGAGTAGACATTCTACTTTCAGGGCGAATTGCAGAAACTAACAGAAATTCGATGCATTCATATTTAAATAGAAGGCTCATTTATTTATATTTTCTTTTAATATAAGTACGTATTAATGCATTAAAATTAAAATGATAACTTAGGCAAACCATTAGAAAATCAAAGAGTTGGTATCTGTTTAGTATGCGGGCTATACTTTTAATATTTATTTGCATATATCTTAACAAATACAATGCTAGATATTATTGCAGTATTGATATGTTTTCTTCTCCAAGATATTTAAAATGTAAACGTACATTTCCCTCATTGCAATCCAGGAGCCGCTCTAACGATACACTTCTAATTTGGGTCATAATCAAAACAGCTACTGTTCTGTGATGTGTGTGTGTGTGATTTAGATTTTTAACGTAGCTTTGACAAAGAATCAGTCATATCGCTACGATTTCTTCAGTTTGTCTGTATATAGTGATGTCCAGCACTGGAGAATCATGCCGCAGACATGTAGCATCATGTCCCACCTATTCACATTATCCCGACACAAGTTCGACTAGTCATATCACTAACCTCTGAATGTTGAGCGCCTATCATGGCAGCAGTTAGTACCATTTTGTATGTCTTTGGTATGACTCAACCTGGGTTCGAACCGCCACCTCCCGCAGTCGAGGCGTATTCTCTATCCACTAGGCCACCGGAGCGGTCAGCTTTGTTATATGCTTACATTTAAATTAATATTTATTTGACAATTAAGTAAAAGACATACTTTCGCATTATTTCTCAATGACTTTTTAAGTTTCTAAATCTCGACAATTCGCATGGCAAAATGTAGAACAAGCAATCAAGGATTTGTATATAAAGCTAAAGATTATATCATATGCAGGAGTAGATAGATTAGATAAAAGTTTGGTAGTGTATTGACAAGCTAGTGTCGTTTGTAGTTGACATTCGTTTTTATGCTACCTGTGCTGCATCTGACTCCAACATCCTCCGTATGCTGACAATTGTGAGTGCTTGAGTACAAACACCGAGATATGCTGCTTTCTGTTCCTTGACAGTTAACATCGTCTAATAATATAGGACCACTTCCTGCGCCAAAATAAGAACTTCCAATGGCAGTGGCTCCATTGCTACAATTAATTCAAAATCTTAAAATACCGAAATGTCCTTTACCAGCAGACATTTTGGAAGATTAAAATTAATATACCCCCTTTTAACCAATTATTTGGATGGAAAATCCATCTGAAAATACGTGTTCCAAATTTTATATTTTCTTCCTAGATAATGGTAGATGAAGGATATAACTAACGGACTTGTATGATTGACTTAATATAAAGTTATTTAGAAACAAACTTTTATTCACAAACTTACTTCCTGTGTTATGCTCCAAGTAACCTAAACGAGTTTACCTCGAGTTGTCGCTTACATCGGTTTTAAGAACAGGATGAGTTTTCATGAAATGTATGTATTTGAATAACACATACGTATCAATAACCTATTTAGGATTCTATAAAAATTACTATTAACATTAAGTGATTAAAATAGCATGATTTGTTAAAATCAATTAACTAATTAATTAAAGCAAGCAACTTTCGTGTATCACGGCTCTTAATGATACATTTATTATTTCACTAGAAGGACCACTTCCATACTTTAAGACCTTTCAGTTGTTAAAATAATACATTTCAGTAAACATTATGGAAATAAAATTGCATATGAGAAATGTGTGCGAAAGATAAGCGGGGTACACCGTAAGATAATATATACGTTGTTACTATTCAAATACAAATTGCATTTATACAGAATTTAACACATAATTGTGTACGAAAGATAAGCGGGGTACACCGTAAGATAATATATACGTTGTTACTATTCAAATACAAATTGCATTTATACAGAATTTAACACATAATTGTGTACGAAAGGTAAGTGGGGTACAACGTAAGATAATATGTACGATATTACTATTTAAATAAGAATTGATGCATTCAGTCAGCGTCATGTTTAGAGCCGTTGTAACGAAGAATGTTCAATATTTTGATGCCAGATGTCTATATTTCTCCTGCTTTGTATAAATGTGAAGGTTTGTATGTTATTTTTGTAAGAGATATACGTTGTAGGCAGCACAGTTGTCTTTTAATTGATTTGTGTGTATCCCATAAATAGATTTTTTACATCCCGTATCTTTTTTTGATGACAAGGTGATTTCTAATCAATACAAGGCCATTCATTGCAAATGCCGCGTATATTACGGAAGAATCTTATCAAATATCAGGCAAATGATCTTTAATACACGTATCAAATCTAAACAGATCAAAATATCAAACAAATAATTTGTTATACATTCTTAAACAGTTTTTAATTCTAAATTACGTTTTCAACATATGCTTCAAATTTAATACAATTATGTAGCAAGAATATAAACAATAAAAAGCACGATGATCGGAATGATTTAAGAATGTTAAATACAGAATTATTTTTATGTTACATCGTTCGAATTACTGTCGTAAAGAAAATTATATACTCTGGAAATCATTTGCAAACATGTATGGACAATCAAAACAATATTCAAACTAAAATAGATTATATTAATACAGTTACTTACAAAGGTAACCCAAGCTGTCTACAGACCACCATAGCATCAATATTTGTGAAGTCATCATCACATACTGTGCCCCAAATGCCATTTATATTGACTTCAACTCTCCCACTCATTGCATCTGAACCTCCAACTAACCTAATAGCTATTGAAGGAGCACCACCTACAAAAAGAAATAAAGTCTGGATCAAAGATGACCTCAAATTTAAAAATCCCCCAAATAATATAGAGATTACGCTATTTGTAGAGTTTATGTAAACCCGTAACCTATAATGCACATTGACAGTGTTGGCAACGAAATTTATAAGAGGCCACACGACAGAGATAAGAACTGGGATAAAACTATTGGCGAATTGATATCATACCTAATTTAGATAAGATTAGAACATTCGCAGAGACTTTAATAATGAGTGCTGTGATCCTCAGAAATAATGGCATTACAAATCCTTTATTATATTGTCTGTGTGTATTTGCTATAATGTATTTTAACCTCACAAAAAATAAAAATATATGAATATTTCATCGAATACGGTATTTAACCAGTCTAATAATTTTAAAATTCTTTCCAGTAGATATTATGTGAAAAATAAATTTGAATTCGTAATTGAAATTTTGGAGGATTATAACGCCTGAGAAACACTCAACACTGTTTCATGAAAAAAAAATTAAACAATCTTACATATCGTGATGTAATAATAATAATAATAATAATAATAATAATAATAATAATAATAATAATAATAATAGTAAAACTACTACTACTACTACTAATAATAATAATAGTATAACTGCTAATACTACTACTACTATTAATAATAATAATAATAATAATAATAATAATAATAATAATAATAATAATAATAATAATAATAGTAAAACTACTACTAGTACTACTACCACTACTACTACTACTTATAATAATAATAGTAAAACTACTACTACTACTACTACTAATAATAATAGTAAAACTACTACTACTACTACTACTACTAATAATAATAATAATAATAATAATAGTAAAACTACTACTAGTACTACTACCACTACTACTACTACTTATATTAATAATAGTAAAACTACTACTAATTCTAATAATAATAATAGTAAAACTACTACTACTACTACTACTACTAATAATAATAATAGTAAAACTACTACTACTTCTACTACTACTACTACTACTAATACTAATAATAATAATAATAATAAGAAGAAGAAGAAGAAGAAGAAGAAGAAGAAGAAGAAGAAGAAGAAGAAGAAGAAGAAGAAGAAGAATTGCAACAACTTTGTAATTTTTTGAATATTTTCTTAGATACTCAATTCTCTCTCTCTCTCTCTCTCTCTCTCTCTCTCTCTCTCTCTCTCTCTCTCTCTCTCTCTCTCTCTCTCTCTCTCTCTCTTCCGCATGAAAACATAGTACTTGAGTTTTATTTGTAATTATACCGATTGTCTTCGGCATATTCTACTAAAGATGATCCACTCTATTAATAAAACAACATTTTTTACGGACTTTGCTTTTGTATCCAAAAAAATCAATTCTAGCCAAAAGGCTTAAGAAAACAAACTAAAACTAAAGGTCTACCTAAAAAGAAGATTATTAAGTGGACATATATTGACAAGACTGCAGCTTAAACATGACGCTTAGTATGAACAATTTTCGACTGACAATATTAGAAACCACATAAAGACTCGGTCGTCCAACTACCCATTTGTTGTAGTTACATGCCAACTTGTTTCTCCATGTACAGGATATATTCAGTTTACACTAGTATCACATAAACTTTGATGAGAGTTTAATCAAACAATGAAATCAGGAACATGAAAATGTAAACATTAAGGTGTTGCCTCTGCATACAGTTGTCAAAAACGAAACGTCCAAATTAATAACGCAGGAAAAAACATTAGATTTTTCCAGCTCTTGTATTTTTCTAGCGAATGACAGAAAATTTATGAAACTTACGAAACATTGTAATACAAGTAACATTGTATCTAGCTCATTTAATTGCTGTTAATTGCCAGATCAGGATGGGCCAACAGTTTTACTTTACTATACTCTATTCCTGTTTCCCGCACAAATACTTTTGACAATTACAGATCACTAGATAAACCTCGTTTGCCTTAGATTGTTTTTGTCTTTTTTATCTTGCAAACACCTCTCTCTCTCTCATTCACCTGTCTAGCGTTTATCTTATCTATGCAAAAGTGATTTTCCTGAAACGTTTACATAGCACTAGTGCCATTTTCATGTATTTTGGTATCACTATGTCCAGACGCACAAAAAATCCCGAGATTCCATTTGTAAGAAAAAGAAAACCGTATCTGAATATTACAAAAATGAACCAAACGGCGCAAGATCAGTTTGAAACAGCTTTAAACAATGCTGTTCCTAATAAATCAGCCAGAATACAGTAGACCAAGTAGCTGGAGAGCCTTCCTAGTAGGAACAAAAATAAAATGTATATCAAATCAAAGTATAACAGAATCCCCTGAACTGTGGTGAGAATAAAAAGATGCAAAATATATCTGTGAAATTATGAACAATGTCAATTTCTCCAGCACAGAAACAGGCAAAAGCCCTCAATACTCACAGAAGACCCCTTCATAAAAAAGCATATAAGAATATGCAATCGTCTGCAAGCCAAATAAATTGCTACATACCGTATTGCAAAATACGTCTTTCCCTCCTCAACAGGTCAATTACACCATCCTGACTTAGACAAAAAATATAATCAAACTTGAAACCTCCAAACAAAAAAAACACATGAAACTAGCTGTATTCCGAAACAATTTCAGATTCACTAATTCTCCTAGCACAATTGCATGGTTCAAAACTCATTTGAATAACTCAAGATAGTCCCAGAATAATGTTTTAGTCCGATGAGCATTATATAATTCCAATGAAATATTCCAATAAATCTCTCTCTATCTTTCTCATTATCTAAACACAGCAATAAGCACATATTAAATGAAAATTTCTAAATTGGATAGAATCCTTAGCAGAAACGAATCTGGTTGCACTGTACTCAGTTCACATATTGTATTAAGAGAGATCTTGTATAAAAATTTAAAAATACATGTGTATATGGTCTAACCCATCCAACAGGAAAAACTAATTCTTCTACGAATCCACCAGATATAACCCTCTAATGGGAAATTATCCCAAGCTATTAAACAGGTCTTATTATTAGTACTATTTTAAACGGTCGTCAATAGCTATTTATAGACCTTACGCAATCTACAGCTCTGATGCTTAAAAATAAATTGTATACCCGTGTACAACCATTAACTACTAACGATAGATGATAGATGATCATCACAATGTATGGTCATGAAAACAAACACTTCAAAATATAGGCACAAGCATATACCAAAAGTCCACACACTATAAATATACTTAACAGTTAATAATCCAAAACATAGTTTCCTACATTGTGTTATATATATATATTAGTGTATGATTGTTTTATTTTGTTTTCTCCATAACAAATCATTTTGAATTCGTTTCTTCATTTCGCTGTACATGGTATTTATTTGTTTTCTATATTTCGTAAGAGCGAACTCAGCTTCTACGACTTTGCATATTAGTCTCTCTCTCTCTCTCTCTCTCTCTCTCTCTCTCTCTCTCTCTCTCTCTCTCTCTCTCTCTCTCTCTCATAGATATAGATACCGAGACAGATAACGGCAACGTCTTCATTATGACCACAGTCACTCTGACCAATAGGATTATGTCCACAGACTGCGATGTTGGTTTCCATTCCCCTACAAGAAACGTTGTCAAGCCAGATTGGGCCTGAAGTACTCGACCCTCTATAAGTCCAAAATGACGCATCCCTTTAAAATTATCGAGAAAACTAAAATCATTAATAAATTAAGGAATTATAAGTAGGTAATTTATAAGAAGGATGCTTGAATGCAATATATATATATATATATATATATATATATATATATATATATATATATATATATATATATATATATATATATATATATATATATATATATATATTTATGGTCAGTCGTGTCAGTCGTATCTATGCCGATTTACAAATTTTCATGATTGGTTGAATGATAAAAATTGTCAAGTAGTGTCCTGTAGTATTGGTGCATTACATCTGCGTGGATTTGTGAGTAATGGCTCTGAAGCGATGGTATGCATCCCGTACCATTACTGAAATACCGCATGAACTAGGTTTGACTGGATATCTATACAATTTGGATATTTATAGACGGGTACAGAAATTACTGCACCAATATAATTTAAAATTACAAATGAAGTTTTCAAACAAATACGTAAATAAATCTTTCGGAATCCTTCCGAAAAAGGAGCGTAAATCGTTCTGAATTGTATGTATGATACATTATTCACAAGCGATAAAATCGCATCATCCTTGAAATGTGTTTATTTGTTAGTGCATTTGTTTGCTTAGTTAGGTTTTGTTTCTTTATTTTACAACATTCCAACGTCAAACGCATGTTGCAAGCATATCGAAAGGAGAACAAATTAAAATATATATATATATATATATATATATATGTATATATATATATATATATATATGTATATATATATATATATATATATATATATATATATATATCTATATATATATATATATATATATATATATATATATATATATATATATGTGTGTGTGTGTTTTCTCGATTCCAAACAGGTCGTACAAAACTTAGCACATAATAAGTCGAACACATTTGCTAATACTAATGAAAGAGCAAACAACAAAGTTGTTCAACTATGCACTTGTACCATCCCGTGTTATCTCACTAATGTAAGTGGAAACTTTATTTTACATTATGGTATACATGTAATGAAACTTTACTTAAAAATGAACCCTTCACTCACTAACTCAAAACCAATACGAAGTTTCCTAAAACAGTAACATAGATGAGTTAGGAATGGTTCCACACTTTCTATTGTAGATATAATATTATGAAGTATGGCACTGCCCCATCACAGAACAATATCGACATAACGGTGTTCTGAAACGAGTTATTGTATATAAGTAATTTTTTACGAGCATACCCTTATATGCATTATATAGCGTTACAAAGTATCGGCTTGGTCCTTACTCGGAGAAAATAAAGAACTCGGTTTTTTTTGGATGGTGTTCCACTTGAAGTTGTACAGATATTATCGATTCAAACTCGCCTTAAAATCTTCCATAAAAATGTAATGAAGATGTAGAAAAAACAACGCTTTTTTGAAGAAAACGAATAATTTCCACGCCAGTTTTATTTGCATCACATATAATTATTCGAATAATTCAAACAAGATCGCAATATCAGTATATATAAACATTATTTGTGGAAGTTCAAAAGTACCCGAAACAAAACATTTGTACAATTATTACCTAACTGTTGAAACGGCCGTTGCTTCACTGTGACCCTGATGATAACATAATTTCGTCACACGGATATATACTCATTATATGAAATTATATGCCGTAGAATCATTAATATATATGTTGTTTGCATTGTTGTGATAACTTTTAAGCTTGCATTGATTATATTGAACATACTTACTCAACAGATTTAGCAATGTTAAAAATACCCGATTTCGCTGTGACATAAAAGATAAAATAAAAACTTACCAGTGGACGATAAATTACAAAAAAGGGCAACATCCTCGCTGTGCTGGCAGTCATGTTGAAAGAACGGACTATGTTGGCAAAGAGCCAGCGTTGGTTCATTTCCAGTACAGTTCAGATCATCGAGAACGATTGGCGGTGATGTATGTGCCGTTGATTGAAAATTCCCAGATAAAGCGACGGAACGACTCCTGCGATAATACAAAATACGAAAGTTTTCAGTTAGTATAATGTCTTACAAATGGATAGCTTCAGTTCTTATAAGGATTGTTTTCATTATGATACAAAGATTCCTTTTAAAACTCAAATTGCGCCTTCAACAATAGATAAAATCATGGTCTGAAGTATAGAAATTCAAGAGTTTTAACTAAAGTAAAGTTTGTATAGTCATAACATCCTTTACATGGCTTCATTAAAGCTAATGCAGCCTTTAGAACAGACCAATATATTGTATCACCAGTTTTTTTATGCATACAAAATGTTCGATAAAACTCAATGATGGTAAACAATATAAGAAACAAAGGAATTAATCAAGTACGCGTTATATAATGTGAAATATGCAATGCAGGTCAAATGTCATCTTGATATATCATTTGACTATGGTCTCGGTTCACAGCCCTGTTCATACAGATCAAAGTGTGAAACAAAATGCGTATTTATCATACTATGTTGAATTCTCTTCATTTTGTAATATTATTGTCTTCGGAAAAAATAAAACATCTTCGGCAAAAGACTGAAGTGTCTTAAAGTAACAAGGTCTATAACTGTCAAAAGACCATGATTTTATGTGTTAAATGAAGTTACCCTGGCAGACATTGTTCACTTATCATACTGAACTTGGGTTTTGAAATGAACGTGATCCAGTGTACTTGACGAGCCTCTCATTTTGTAAATAATGAAGTCTGTAATCAATACGAACCGTGAAACTACAATCCTTCTTAAACGTTGTACAAATGACATAAGCATGTTTAGGCTTATAAAAACCTATATGATCTCCTCAAAAGCAGAATAGGAAAATAATGAAATCTAAAATTATTTACGAGGAGAATCCCAGCATTCTACAGGCAACTGCCGCTGAGTTGTTGTTAAAACCGTCATCGCATACTCTCCCCCACGTACCATTGAACTGGACCTCTAGAATTCCTATATTACTAGTGCCATAAACTTGGCGTGCTGTCAGGGTAGGGGCTGTAATAAAACAATAAGCAATAAAAAGTATATGGTATCCTACATGTGCTGCGTTAAAATATTTGCCATTTACTTTATGAACAATAGGAAAGGCACAAATCACAGTCAAATGAGACAGAAAACAATATATATATATATATATATATATATATATATATATATATATATATATATATATATATATATATATATATATATATATTGCATTACCATGTTGGCAAATCTGAATATATATATATACATATACATATTCACAAATATATACCTTTCATTGAAACATGGACGCCTGTTTTTTAAACAATTTCAATAATATGGTATTGCTTGAAATAGGAGAATTGAAAACAAAACACCTTCATAGCTATATAAATATGTAGTTATAAATATGTATAATGGTTAAGAAAAACCAAATTAAACGTGGTACGTTGAGATACTCGATACTAATAGTGAAAATAAAATTAGCAAATTACTACTCAATAAATCTGTAACTTAATTGATTCTTGAGTTCGGATAGTAATAATTCATTTATTTTATTCTGATATATGGTGCATTCCTATGCGCTGAATTAATTACAGTAACTCCATAATTGTACCCTGAGATGAATCGCATTCAACATTATATTAATCTGGCTGAAAGCAATATATTTAACTGAATCTGAAAAACAACAAGAACAAGAAAAATGAAAAAACTAGCAAGATTACATATAGAATTCGATTAGGAAATATTACCAGAGATTGACAGTATGGCGCCAATGATATTGAAGAAATAATGATTCTGTATATGTTCCATGTTACTTGCAAGCACACCTTGTGTTTGAAACCCTGTAGTAAGTACATCCTTTTATAGGAGCTACGCATAAGGTAAATAAGGTCATACAACAAAGGTTAAAATACTTTCGTGGAAGTGTTTATCCCATTCCTCAATTTCTTATGAAAACAAGGTGATAAGACAGATTTTATGCACACGAGGGAAATAATGTCGTATAACTAAGGCTAAAATTCTATTGCTGAAGCGCGAATCATAACTTTGATGTCGGACGTGAAAACAAGATAAGATTCAGTTTAGAGAATATCCCTTTCAGAATTCGTGATATGTCAACTATGAATTGCAGTTTGCATACGCAATATCGCTCTTGCACTTCATAACCAGTCTATTTACGTGACAAACTGAACTGACCACCTCAGGTTGAATAGTAAACAACTTCAGTATTGAACTCAGAAAATGCAATGTGTACGATGGTTAAAACATAAGCCAAGGCTTTATACCAGATTATTTCCAGAGCCAATTACACAGATTACTTTTAAATAATATACGTTGTTCTAAACAGAGACTTGTGATTCTTTAGTACCTTCTTATTTATTTTCATTACTTAAATATTATTGCAGCTTTAAAAACTTACCGTCGTGTAGTTTCTTCACGGAATTGTCGTGAACGAAAATATAATATATAAACTTAAATGTACACGGATTGAAGTAGTGACTTCTGGTCACTCACTAAAAATACACAAAGCGCCAGCAGTCGGGGTCTATTGTTTTGAGTTTTCTGGCAGTGTGTTTTCTATGCCATGAACTTATTGAATATATTTAATATTTTTGAATGTAACTTAAAGTTTTTGAAAGTCAGACCTATGTTGCGTTACGCCATATACTAGGGAAGAATATATTATGTTCTGGTAAGACATGCTATTGCTGAACAAATAAGCAGAATTCAATCATGTTGTAAGCATTAAACCATGAGAAATTTGTTTCCATTTTTGTAGATAAATTCATGTAAGAAGGTAGTCATCTATGTAAAAATAGGAATACAGCCGTTTAAAATTTGAGCCGTTTAAAATTTGACATATACAAATCTTTCGATAATTACTTTTGGCTGCATAAGTTTTACGCTATCATATGTCACGTGTTCATTACGTCCATACCTCGCATTACTCAATAGAAATTCAGTGGATATTAGTTTAATTTCATTTGCCTATTCATATAGTCCAAACATGCGCCGCTACTCAATCCATATATTGTGGATGAGTGCATGGGACGGTTTATATATATTTACTCTTTAAAACTTGGTCAACGTTTTGACAGATAAGCGGCGATATTAAAGAGAATATAAAAGAAACATAATTGTCTAACTTGGTGGACAGTATATGTGTTGTTCTAGATAAATATAAGATAAATATAATTCATATAATCTTGTTTGTATACATACATATGATGCGGTAACCAGTAATTCTCTCTCTCTCTCTCTCTCTCTCTCTCTCTCTCTCTCTCTCTCTCTCTCTCTCTCTCTCTCTCTCTCTCTCTCTCTCTCTCTCTCTCTCTCTCTCTCTCTCTCTCTCTCTCTCTCTCTCATATCCAAACGATACAATGCACAACTTCTACTTACCTTAGTTTGACCTTTTCAAACTTGAGAAGAGTGACATTGAAGTTTTACAAAAAATGCAGAAAACTAAATTGTTAAGTAACACGGTGACTACTAAATACAATGAATCTGTTTGGTGCTGCATTAGCATTGCAACGTTATTTCTACATATATATGCATCAAACACATATATGTTTGTAACAAACTTTGATACTTGTGAATTGACAAGAATTCGAAATATGTATTGCAATTTGTAAGCCATACGCAAGTTATTGACTGATTACAGCAAGGTTAAGCCATTGTTGTCCATCATAATAATAAGAACTTTAAGAACCAAGTTAGGCACACAAAATAAAGTCTGTGTTCATTCGACAGTGTACCAAGTAATGCATATCATCCGAGGCTGATAAATCATCATTTACTTGACTTGATATTCAATATATTTGAAATAAAACATGCTGCCAGTGAATTGTTCAAACTGGAAATGCACCTCGCTAAACAGTCACAAATATGAAGGATGAACAATGTAACTGAAACTGATAAGGCATTGATAAGTTTGATAAATTTGTAGCAAACGAGATGAATGAGGAATTGCTAGACTTCTAACCAATGTTTCTAATATATGTATAATTTATAAAAGATTAAACATAAGGAAACTTATAATGTAAAATGTTCCTTGTCCCAAGAATCCCTTAAAAGTGGAAGCATAATGTTAATTTCCATTTGTCCATATAAAACCTCCAGAAATGGCGACCAGCTGTTATTTTCTCCAACACTATATAGTATGTTCAACCTTCTAAATAAACGAGTCGTTTTATGCCCGACCAATATCCTGTTACGTCAGTACTTTGCTTTTCTATAGCTTGATCGGCAGAGCAGTTTTTGTTGAGCTTTATGAATACTAGTCGTGGTTATGGTTTAAAGTATGATGGGATTGTGGACAAATACTTTGCGAAACAAATTAATGTAAGTATCATGTTCGTTAAAGTTCTTAGAAGATATTCGCATAAATGTGTTTATGTTCTCTGCAGATACTAGGATAAGCAAAGTCAGTCCTAAGATCATAATTAACACGAGACTATATATGAATTCGTTGTTCCCGCATGAAAAACTAAAAGTGTTTTGATAATCCTTCAGAAAGGATTATACTTTTTAATGTGCTACGACCCTATGGTCCTAAACTAGGCAACTAAGATGACTGAACCTCAACAAATTTTTAAAATTTAAAACATAAATTGAATTCCCTATAATGAAACGTTAAACAGCAAACATACTTTACAATATGGTGAATGAAACCCAAACATATAGTCCGAAACTAGGCAACTAAGATGACTGAACCTCAACAAATTTTTAAAATTTAAAATATAAATTGAATTCCCTAAAATGAAACGTTAAACAGCAAACATACTTTACAATATGGTGAATGAAACCCAAACAGTTCTACGAAGTTCTAAGGAAAATGTCGAGTAATCTGAATAAGTTCCGGAGATATTTCGAATGATGTCCTACTTTATCCTGTCATACTAGAAGTTGCTAAATTAACATATTTTCATACACATGAAAGAGTTCACGCTAATATTATATCCAACAACATGTTCTCAATAAAATGTATATAATTTTAGGTGCATGGGAACATGTAAATTGCACATCATGAGGTGTACTTGTGTGGAATATGTATATCTCACAAGGCAATATCACAGGACCGAACATCAATAAAAAAGGAGGAAAGTCCCACCCCATCCCACCTCGCAACAGCTAGTATGAATTCTTCTTTTCGAAATAATAACTAAAGTTAAAGACTAAAGACAATTATCTTGTTTCCAAAAGAAAATTTATTTTGAAACCATTTTTGATCTTCCCATTTAATACAGATTATTAAATTATTATTATCTAAAATAGTTTCAATCTTCTGTTTTGTTATAAACAAGGAGTTGTTCCAGAAAGGTCAAAATGTTCGGCACGTTCAAGCAACCCTTTCGTTTTTCAAAGACTTTAAACCTTCCTGTGAAAGTTCTCAAATTTAGATGTTATTGTAAAAGAGAGTTGATTTTTTTTTATAGATGTCTCAAATATGTGAAACAAATAATAATAAGGACCAAAATAATTCCTACACAAAGTGCATTTTTTTTTAAAAGCAATTTTATTTTATCTGACTTTTATTAGAAAAATTCCTATCTCGGACAGGTTCCTCCAATTTATCTTACGACTCTGTGATCTAAAACTAAGAAACAGAAAAACTCTAAACCAGAACGTTTAGTAAAATTCAATAAATAATTTAGTTCCCTCAATATAAAGTGAAACTTGAAATAGATCATAGAATATTGC
Organism: Potamilus streckersoni; assembly: GCA_016746295.1. Lineage (NCBI taxonomy): Eukaryota > Metazoa > Mollusca > Bivalvia > Unionida > Unionidae > Potamilus > Potamilus streckersoni. The sequence continues at coordinate 1,296,935 of JAEAOA010000761.1, forward strand.
TAATATAATCCCAAATAATCTAAAAAATAAGTCTAAAATGGATCAAACGTATCGAGTACACAGAATGAATTCCAGTGGCGTTCCGAATGAATTCCAGGTATTGTCTGAATTAATGTACCAATAGACATAAATTTTCCTATTGATCAATAGTCTTGACGTAACATAATAATATAATTCAGAATATCTTTCATTAAATTTACAATAATCACGAAAGAGTATTTTTGTCCTAAATGTCAATAACAATATTGTACTTTTAATGAATAATTTTACTAAATCACTAATTCATTCCAAATTATAATAAAACATAAGTGAAACAGTGATTATACAATACTGATGTTTAAATGGGAATAAATAATTTTGATTAAAATAAGCCAATAAAAATCAAATACACACTAAGAAATATAGGACCAGGACCATTTTTCCGTCAAATTTGTAAATAAGTTGTCTTTAAAAATATTCTAAATTACTTTTAAAATACCAGACCTTGAAGCACATATCAATAAACAGCTTATCTATAACATATAAGCAGGCAATAAAACTTTCTCTAGGACTGTCTATGGTTAAAAGTCAATCCAATGTCCTTATAATAATCAACATTACCAGAGACCTATAAATTTAATTCTACAAAAATCACCATTTTTGCCTTAATGACAAGCGAAGTAACGTATGTAAACAGTACGTATGAATAAAAAGTATGATATTTCCCGACATGATTCACAGACTAAAACTAATATGAAATACATAACAACATTAAATAATTAATTGCTCCATAAAGGTCAATATTGTGTCTCTGCTGACGTAACAGCTTGTATAACAAAATCTATTATTTAATTAGAATTTTTATGTCATCTGATGACCAATTTTCCATCCTATTCATTTGTTTCTTTGTGATTTGAATGATCAGGACTATACGTGTGTGATTTGGATTTCTACCGAAGTTTTAAACTTGTTTTAGTCATATATCTACGATGTCTGAAGTGAGGCAGTTTATAGTGTTGTCTAGCACTGAAGCATCAAGCCGCAGATATGTTTCATAGTGTCCCACGCAATCACATTATCCTGACACCAGGCTAACAAGCCGTAATGTCAATCGCTTAATAATGAGCGCTTAGCGAGCTATCTGTTAGTATCATTTTCTGTTATCACATCGTCGGATTTCAACCCGCGACCTTCCGCATTCTAGGTGAAAGCTCTAACCACTCAAGTCACCGGATGATTCGAATGAAGAGATATTAAAAACACTTCGATAACAAATCACGGAGCTTTTATTGTATATATTACTTACCCATTCCTAGACTGTGGGTATCGTGACCTAAAGTTCACCACATAGAACCCAATAAATATATTTTGTTTACTTGTTGCTAATGATTGTATGTATACATTGAGCTCAAGATATAATCAAAATTTCTGTTATCGAGAGTATGCACAACGCATCTTTGAACCACATGTAAGAATCCTAGAGACGAGAATAAAGGAGTCTATCACTTATGGAGATGGTTCAATTTGCAAAGCATAGTATCAAGCTTCGAAAGTGCACAGCATATATATCAAGCTTCGAGCATACACAGCACATTATCAAGGTTCGAGAATATCTTTTAATCAGTCTAGGAGAAGATGTAGTAAAGAACGGGCGGACAGACGTACTCGTGAAGGTCAACCCAATATCCCCAGGATTGGTGCTAAAGATGGGAACGGATCTTTTGAAGAAATGTTTTAAAAATTGTTTGTATGAGGTACTTCAGCTGATACGAACTACTCGCTAAAGTGTGGACTGGTTTTGATCGAAAAGTCAGAACAATCGGTTGTACTAGGCACCTCAATAGATAACAGTTATATCTAATCCATCACCGCCATTGCTCTGTCCTCGGGATTTATGGAAATACTCACGTAATGCGGCCTCAATGTCATTGCATATCACGTCATCAAGCCAAATTGGCCACGTTTCATGAGTCTCAGGCTCGACAATGTGGATACGTGAGAAAGCTGCCAGAAGGTTCCCGTGCGTCAGTGGTTCTTTCCCGGGTTTTCCCTGGTTCTTCCTCCGCCAGATATACTGGCCGCCATAAATAGCCTATCTTACAATGAGAAATGGCTTTAAATCCAAAAACAACAAACTGCCAAACAATCTACAATACCAGTATACTTTAGAAACTTTTGATCTTTGTTGTGTATTTTGTTGTGTAAATGTCCAGTGAAATTAGAGATGATATCTTGGAAAAGGCAAACTTTAGAGGTAATACATCTTTGCACATGTCTGATTCGAATGTAAATTGTAACAATAACTAACAATTAAAACAATTATTTACATACAAAGAAAGAACAATATGTTTATCCTTTGCACGAGGCTTCCTTTAGTCTTACAGAAAATGTTTCTAATATTGTTAATTTGAGCGGATGTTACACTCAGGGCCGTAGAGAGCGATCACGGGCTTTGGGATAAGAATGACTCGGGCCTCTCCTAGTTCTTTGTCAAACAATTTTGTATTTTTTTATAAAATTAAAATGTATTGCTCTGCTCGGGCCCACTTACAGATCCGGGCCCCTGGGATATATCCCCGATTGAAACACACACCCTTTTCGGCCCTGATTACATTCCTCCTGGTGAGTGGATATCTACATAAAATAAGTTTTTTGTTTTATTTTACTAAAACCCACCCAATTAAAATACTCATAGTTTTTCACCGGCCTTCATTTGAAGCGCTGTTTTGGACGATCATACTATCATCCCTGCATATCTTAATAACTTTAATAAGAAGCGGGAGGAAGGGATAAATAAAGATAATAGGGTTAGTTGTGATCAGTGTTTGACAAATGTCACAAAACAAGGTCATTAAACTATATAAAGAACTACCAATAACTTCTAAGAGGTATTAACCCGAAGTTTCGATTCACAAACCACAATGGACGCAATATCCATGTTTTCAATTCTGTTCATGTTCAATGAATTACAATACTGTGATATCAAGAGTAGGAACCAACTAGATGCGTGCCTCTTATAACAATTCTAATAGTATATTGGAACAAGATCTCATAATTTTTATTAGAAATACTGGTTCAAATAGGTCCAAAAAGTGCAAATAGACCATGCATCCGCACGGGTTTGCGGAGATGATATAATCAGTGAATTGAATAACTCAACAATGTGTGAAGAATTCCGATGTCGTTTCAGAAAAGAGAAGGCACCATGTAACGTTTTTCCTCCATAAATGTAATTGTTCTTGTAAGTTTGCATCCATATTTCAACGTGTAATTCGACTGTAGTTGAGTTAATAATTATAATTATAATTGATAAAGCACGAGAACAGAGAAAAGGTATCCAGGTAAACAGTATTATTGGACTATATATTTCATGGCTTTGCCAGTTTACATAAAAGAGCGAATGAAACATTTGGTATCGCATTTCGTGTAATTGTAATTTAATAAATATTGTGAGTCGTAATTAATCTCATTCGCTAAAGATGTTAATAAACAACATGGAGTATTTCAATGTAAGTTCTCTCTTTACGATAGCATTTAAGGAAAAGCTGGAAAAATAAACTTCTTCCAGAGACTACCACGTAAGACTTTTATCGATCTTTCTATATTTAGCTTCGGCTCGTGCATGCTGAACGGCTCGATTTAGTTTCTTGTTTTGTTTTTTTTACCGCACAGCAGCATAAGTAGGTTATGTAGTGCTGAAGAACTTAAGAGTCAAATTCCTTACCCAAGAACACAAAACTGTAATTGATTGGCCTTACATAATGGTAAAATTCAAACACGCATCTTTTCAGTCTCGCGTCTAGCAAGTTAAGCAATGAATCAACATGGCTCGTCACCCCATTAGTCGCTTTTTACATGCAGGATAGCAGATCAGACCTATTCCACAACCCGTATGTATAAACATACAATCAATATAGGAAGCGATATTGACCTCTTTTAAATATATCCATATTTTCCTGCTTTTTATACTAACGACATTTGATTTATGAAGCTAAAGTGCATCGTTTATATATTACACATGGCTGCACAGTATTCGTTTCATCTTTAGTGACCGATGAAAGAACAACACGCCTCTTTGCGGAAAGGTTTTCTTCAGTTTTGTAAAACGGTTTTACCGTCTCTGGGGCCGAAAGTAAAGTCAGAAGCAGTCCCAGTCTAATGCAAGTACGTTCGATGCACTGGGGACGTTTTGATAGCCAGTACAAATTCAGAATCATCATTAAAGAAATATTTTATTTCATTGAAAGATTTCAAAATCAGGTCAAGATATCTTCTTGGCTCGATATGTAAACTATGCAAGGGAGTTTTCAATCAACTTAGTGCTTCATATATTTAATTAGGCATCCAACTCTCTCAGTAACAGTCGCATATGTTGCTGACATAAAACGAAATTGTTTTCAGTCAGCGCCATAGTCGTTGCATATTCTTTGATATATACGGAGTTTCCGGTAGTCAGACATCGTCTTACAGATCTTGTCCCTTTAAAATTCACACTGAAAAGATTGCCATTTTAATATGGATGGAAACAAATTAAACATAATTGACAAGTCATTTTAGGATCAAATATTAAGGCATTTGTTTCATTATTGTTTTAAGTTATATTTTATATTCAAGTAATCTCTTAAAACTCTACTCCATTATTCTGCGTCTACTTTGATTTTTATTACACTATACCAAAATATTGGTCACAGAAAATTGGATTTCTTTGGTGTTGAGATCAGTTGAGATAATGTTGAGATAAGCACAAATAACGAGTTGTTTTCAATTCTGTTCATGTATAAAATCAATACAATGTCCTTAGAGACAGCCAGTCCTAGTCCAGTTCATCTTCATGCTGTTCAGAGATTTCGCCGTCTAACGAACTCATCGGAGATATTGTTATTATTAATTCCCCAAAAAAGTATTTATTAAAATCCAATTACATATCGTCTGTTGTCTTTATATCCCTTGACTTTTCATACATAATAAAATTATTTGAAGAAAAAAAATCATGATGTAAGGTTTTGTTAGATTATACAAAACATTGTACTTACAAGCTTTAAAATGAATGTTTTTTTAATGCTTGGAACGAGTTTTATAGTAAAGGGTTAAGCACTAAATAATGATTCCACATGACCTTCATACTAGTGCCCACGGATGGCATACCAGTGCCAGAAAAGCACAATGGGCATTCCAGCTCTGGAGTGTTCTCGATGTAACCTTACGAGATATCTTGTCTGCTTAAGAGCTATGCTATCAATTGTGTTATGTTGATTATACCAGAGAGAGGTCGTAAACACCCACTAAAAGTGGCGCCGAGTCAGACCTAGTAAAAAGCTTATGACATGTCAGCATCGTCACTCAACAAAATAATTGTTAGATCACGGAAGTGTATACCTCAATGGAGGCCCCAAGTTTGCAATGATGACATACCTTACTGACAAATTGATATGTTGCATGCATAATGCAGTTGTTACCGACATAAAGCAAAATCGCACTAGAATTAACTTCCTCGGAAACCGGAGGCTGATAACGGGTCAAACCTTCATATGTTCACCACTAATAAGGCCAGGCTTCTGATAAAGCTCGACAATCTGTCAAAAGAGAACCTATCAAACTATTATATGAAAATAAAAAACAAGTTAGACATTTATAACAAAAATGATTTTTAAAACCGTGGAATTTAATAAAGTAGCTTGTTATAAGCACGTTTGGTTAGCTTGAACCGGTAAGTCGAATGCACTATTCCTGATTAGAGCATTTCTAACAACTCCACTAACTGCAAACCAAATAATTATTATCACACAACACGTGTACAGATGTTACTGCGGTTAATGGCTCACTATATTTTATGCATAGGAGCAAAATACATCAAGGCATATTTTACTGACACAGCCAGAACAAACACTTGCCGTTAATGTTCAGATCATACAGATCCTAAACTGCCAATGGCAATTGATATCATTGCCGAAACGGGAAAACACAAAAGGCGTTATATCTCTAGCGATTGGGTAAATGATACAGTTCTGCCCTCAAGTACATACCTGGAGTTCCATGTGCTCTAGTATATGACCTTATTAACAGAAAAGAAGTAGACCTTCATGGGATAAAAAACGCTAAAGTGACTTGGATACTTGTACAACCACATACATTTCAACTACCCCAATACCAAGCATACATGCTTAAGCATAAGAAGCTATTCGTTCCATCCGTACCCTCCACAGAACGCCGTTAATAATATGATGGCAGAAAAAGTATTCTGGTCATTATGCCGCTTTAACCTAAGGACGCCGAAAACTAAGAAGCAATGAGTGATAAACGTAATAAACTCTGCATGGTTTTATGGCACCTCAGAGTGATACAAATAACCAGAAAGTAAATTCACGGACTACATAGAACGTAGTTAAAATAGCTTAAAACTAAGTTACAAAAGACATAATCGGTTACTGGCCGTTGCAGCTGTATATGATAACAGCCGTTCATAAAATATTAAACCTAACAAAGATCTCGAAGGCTTTAGGACTTACAGAAGTTGTGTGTGTGTGTGTGTGTGTGTGTGTGTGTGACCAGAATCACTAAGCAAAGACAGTAGAAACTATCTATGAATCTTACGTTTTTGGCTCGTTCAAAAGTAACATAAAAAAGATTGAAGCCACCAAGCTTTTTAACCTTTAACAAAATAGATTATTTTCTTATAGAACAAGGTAAAACTATGAAATAGGACTTACGGTTTGTGAGTGTAATCCAAACTTTAATCCTAGAATCTAAAAATATAAGTTCTATCACTAATTGAATCCAGGTTCGAATCTTGGTGAAGTTCCAATATGGAAGGCGAAGTCAGATGAGGTTTTTGTACTGATGGCAACAGTTCCTAGTTGAAACACAATTGGTAATGTTCTGTTTAAAATTTCAGAATAAATTTCCACTATGCCTTTATCCTAGGATTTTTATAAAGAAATGCACTTGTTTTGTTTTCCAGAGAATGTGAACTATTAAATAAAAAAAACTAGATGAATTTTAAACAAACTAGCCAACTATTGCAAACACACCTTGAGCTCTAACATGTGGGAATACGACTAAAATCTCTACTTGAAAATGGCTGTTTTAAGCAGAGAGTTTAGATCACATGGTGGCTCAAGTGAGAGAGCTAGGTGACCACTAATTTGAACAGCGCAATACAAAATATCATTATCACGTACGCTAGAACAGCCCTATCTAACAAAAATCAGATTATCTCGCTAGAATTGAATAAAAGAGCCGTTTACAACATGGCTAACACGTATGCTGAAAATGACCTTGGTAATAGCCAATCATTTCAATTCTATGCTTACAAACGTCTCAATCGAGTTAAACTAAAATAAGTGATAAAGCAATCAGGTCAAGTGATAATTCTGAAACGATATTCACGTCCAATGAAAATTAACCCTACAGTAAAATATAATAAAACAAAAATAAAATTAAAACAATAATTTAAAACTAATATACAAGCAACTTAATTACATATTCATAACACGAATCACAAACAATTCAGAGATATTGTCCAAAGGATAGATATCCTAACATTATGCAATCTTCTCTATATTGTCTCATAACGATTCAGCAAAAGCAGGTCTCCTTGGTCTTTCAGGGGAGATTAAGATGATGGGAAAGGGCTCACTTGACATTGCAACCATGGATGAAGCTCAACAAAATCATTTATGCAAAACATATCTGACTTTCAGAGAGGTGGCGCTCTATAGTTTCGTATTTAGCATAGGGTTAAAATTTTAAAGAAAACGAAATTCCAAAGATTTCCTCACTAGTTATATTGGCAATATTAAAATGACCTTGTATATGTTAAGTATCGTTTAAAGAACGTTTAATGCCCTTTATTGTGGTGTATGATTGATGGGTTTAATATTAATTATAAAATATACTGCTTGAAATTACTCCAGATATGCACCTTTCAAACAAGTGCTAGCTCCACTTGCATATATTCACTTCTCAAACTTCAAAGGTAAATTATAAAACAACGCCGACAACATTTTTTACATTTTATGTATTTGGTAACTGATTCATTGCACTTTCAGAAGCTGGTATTTTCTAGTTTGGCAAACTTCATTTTCCCTATTTTAATAATTGCCAAGGATTGTGTAATTTTGTCAAATTCAGGTTGATTTTTTGGAGCACAAGGGAGCAGTCATGTAAGTTAGCAGCGTGCTAAGATTAACAATTTTCAAAAGTACAATATCTAAAAAAATGTCAGCCACATCATATGAAAGTAGCATAGAGGTAATCCAAAATTTTCTCCGCTGTGTAAACAACTTAACCTTACATATATCTTTCTCTCAAAAGTACATAATAACTGGTGAGCGCCACAAGAAGGACTTTCATCCTTTGACGGAAGAACACCGTGCGTTTTAACTGTCAATGCTGCACGTGATACTTGCTTAAGATGAAGAATCCGGTAGAAAACCAGACCAGTAGTAAGTATATACATTTGAGGAAATGGTATCATGTTACGAAATGCAAATGTGCCCTAGTATGCTTTTATATCCTCCATAGATATTAACCGATATTCTTCAGGTTCTGATTTGAGCTTCGAAAAAGGTGAACTGGCCTTTCCACCGGAATCTCTTGTGCTTGCTGATTCAATGCTCCTTCATAAAAGATACACAAAACTAAGCCAGTCTGTCATGAGAATGAATTCCGCAACATATTGTCGTACGCAATGAAAGGTAAAGTGAAATCAGGACATCCGCATAGTTGCGAAGATAGTCTTCAGGAACACGCATAAGAAATGATTAGACACATGAGACATAGCTTAGAAGCAGCGCCATATGTGATATCTCCACAAACCCATGACTGAATCTAATGTGCCACAATTCATATTGGAATGCACATCGAGTACATACCGTCACGAATGTAAGCTCACTAATTACCAGTCTCTGTCTAATGAACTAAAGTGCATACAGGAATGCGGGCTTCATTAACTGGGTCATCATGACTGATGTCAACCAAGACGATTTAACGCAGAACATATTAGACTACGAGGATAATAAAAATGAATCTGACCTCAATATGAATGCAAAAACAAAACAATGGACTTAGAAAATGCAGTGTATTTATAGCGACACTTTTAAGTTAATGCATATTGGAATAACTAAGAGACAGTAATTATTTTTAAAATGCTATTTTCAATTATATCATCATAAGATGTAAGAAGACATGAACTTTGTTGCAAACTTGTAAATTAATGTATAACATTAGCTCTTTGTGATCATGCTTTTGTCTTGCCTCCATACAATTTTATTAACACAACAAATAGGGGAGTGTGCTTCTAAATTTGCACATTATCAATCAAACCTGTTGTTATTTGACCACTTGCATAATTATACAATTACTATGGTGGTACCCGTTTATGTATGAGTTTCCACCATAAAACAGCCATTCAAAAGGTTCGATGTTGTTTGATAGTCCTTCTTTTAAAAGCAAATATCTACCATAAAGCAGCATGGTACATATGTCCAGCATGCATATATGGAAACTACGGATACTTGAAGTTTAGAAAAGCATTGTTTCATTTGGTTTCTCTAGTTGGTATTCATAACCTAAAATCAGGATTAAGGTCAATGGACTAATGTGGACATTAATATTTTCAGGAACCAAAAATAACAAGTTCTAACAAAGACATATGTACGTTATGATGCATTTATGTAACTATATCTGTCGGACGTATATCGTATGAATTTACAACGGGTATTGTATGAACATACTGTAACGACTGAATATAACAAGGCAATTAGGTCGGTTGATTGGTTTGATTGGTAGCTGAGCGTTTGGTTGGAAGGATATATAGTATGATATATAGTATTAGTATTTATATATCACTTTTTGACATCTATTTACAAAACATTTTGTTTTAGAGACTAATGTTTTTGTTTTAAATGCTAGAGATTTTTGGTTTTAGATACTAGTGTTTTTGTTTAAGATACTAGTGAGCATTTATATCAACTGAATGCAAAGTCTGTATTTTCGTCCGTTCAGCAAAATACCATTTCCAAGAAATATTAACATCTTGCGGAACGGAATGGAAACAAGCCGTCTCAACTAACACATTTTTTGCTATGATAAATTTATTTAAGTACATGTTTCTGTCATTCAATTTGCACTGTATGAATGTATTAACGAAGGTCATTGTACTTGTATAGTTCGTGTTGGTTAATTGATTGGTTGGCATGATGGAAGATAGGTTTACATGTCAATTCTTACTATCTATAAATAAATCGTTTTGGTTATTATGTCAATAAGCTTTAATGTAACTTCTTTGGAAATTTTGTCTTTCCGTTTTGTTCTGAAATTGATCCACAAGCGAAATTAGGATTTTACTAAGCAGAACGAGCTTAGAGGAGACATCTATACGTTATATTTAATTAAAACACATTTGTCTCATGCGTACTTCATGAATAGTGAACCTCTGCCCAATTGTATCCTTTTTCAATGCCAAGAGACAGTGAAACATTCTCGTCGAGTGTTCCATCCGGGTGACCAAATGGCCTGAACATATCGCCTATACAGATCACTCACATGACACCACAGTCAACGTGGGTTAGAGTCTTGGCTCAACTATATGGCTATATGAGAATGCTTACAGCTAGCTTCCTGTTTAACGCTTGTTTTCACGTAATCTTCGCTGCCCTACCTTCAACAAATATGCTGGCCGCCATGTTTGATATGTTGTTACGTGACAAGGTCTCGTACTTAGTAACAAAGAAAAGAGTGAAAACCAACAAGCTTTGTATATTTCAACAAAACAATTTATTTTCCTAGACAACAACGTATAAATTGGTAAATAGGACTTAATGATGGTGACTATAAACAAAATATGATTCTAAGAATAAAAGCACAAGTCCTATTACTAAATAGTCATATAATAATCCAGATTCGAGTCCAAACGAGGTATGAGTATGGAGGGCGATTGCGTCAAGACGTAAAATGTAGTCCAATATATGAATAACAAAAATTCCTCATTTGAATCACAGACTTTGTTTCAGAATAATTCCAGAATTAATTTCCTTGAATATCTTTAAGAATGTTTTAATAAGAAAGTCAACTGCTGAGTGTCCAGGATAATAAATTATTGAATACAAAAATCAGACGAAGAATACTATATTCTGGCAACAAATGTAAAATAAATACATTAATACGCCTTGTTTCTTCAAGGTTTTGAATACATCAGGCCAAACCAATATTAAAAATGCGTATTTACACTCAAAAATATCATTTCAAATCTCGCGAGATTGGTCATGTGGTCTATTATTCACTAATTTTATGACGCCAGTCAATACAGACCGACTTAAAAACCAGTAATAAAAATAGGTTTGCCATCATGCTGACCAATCACTTTAACTTCCTGTTGATTATTTTTACCATGGTGAGGCGAACTAAATGCCAACCCAAGTTTGTGCTAAAATTATATCTCACTACTAACAATAGAATCCCAAATCCGAGAAAAACATTCATTGCAATTAAATACAATGGAACATTAACGAAATAAAAAATAAAACCTTACACAAAAACAATATAATCACATATTGTAGCACCAATGATGTGCTCAACATAGTGATAAACCCTATAATTTAAAAATTAACTGTTGTCATTTGATGTGAACTTAGGAAACTTTATGATAAACCAGATCAATAAAAAATGACCTTACATGTCACGATGAAGATTGTAAATGCATTTAAGAACCATTTTAAAACTGAAGAAGTCTGAGTCAAGTTGTTTCGTTTTTTTTTAAAGTGTTCAATCATATTTAAAGTCTCTTCAGAAAGAGATGAATTCTACAGGCCCCATACGAGATGTCAACACAAAGTACTCGAGCTAACACCTACTACTGAGAGCAATACTCCCGCTAAGATATTGTGAATTTTATGCGTTACATTTCTTGATGGAAATATGACAACCCAGTTAAAACTTTTTCTATCTGCGGGACATGAATCCAGTGAATCGTTCCATATATGTTTTCTTCTTGCTATAAAACTGGTTGACGAAATGTCAAAGATCTCCCCTAAAATTATAAATATAGTGAAAAGCCTAAAAAGATTTATTAATGGAGTGAACGCGTTTTAGCTTCACAGAGAACTGATACGATACACCTCAGAATTTTCAACAGTGCAACTCCAGGATGGTAGTGCTTCGATGAAACATATATGAATCATACGCCAGTGAGAATCATTACTGTCTATTTTGACCTTATAGAGTAGCTACAATGGAATTACTCCTTATGTCATATCCCCCGTATGAGGAAGCGTCTGCATATTCTAATATATTATCAGGAATAATAACAACTTCCTTATATTCGTAAAGATTAAGTTTTGATTTCAAGAAACTGTATAAGGATAACTAACAGAATACAAGGAAATAAAAACACGTTTTAGGTTTAGACGATTCACTAGAAAAACATCAGGCCTGTCCTACCAAGGATAACGGACCATGCAGGCTAAGAAACTATAGAGGTACATTTGACAAGAAAGCCACTTCAACGATGCAGTAACATACAACTCAGCAAGGCAATTATATTAATCGATAACTACTGCTGTATATAGTCTATTACCTGGAAAAGTAGATATTCTGTATTTGCTATTCCACTGTCAAAATAGTTTATTAAATTCCGTAGGAAAATATCTGGAAGCAGAAACCAAGATTCAAGATCAATATATACTGAATTTGTTAGATACTGGATCTCAAGTCTCTGTGTTGACGGAGCGTTTGAGTAAATAAACATTTAATAAAAAAGCTTCCGTTGATGCATTTAATGAAGTGTACGAAATGTTGCTGAGACACATGGTTTGGAAATTAAATTCCTTTCATAGCAAACATCGAAATGAATGTAGTAATTCTTAGCTCAGATATTTCAACTGTTTGATATTCCTGTCAAGGTAAAATCCAAGACACATTCGAAATTAACAGGATAGGGTACCTGAACTACTGGGAATCGATATGTTCAGTTGATGTAAGATAATATGGACTTTGTGATTCTCGAATAACAAGATGGATGGAAATCAATTAACTCGCTTATAATCTCTGGATTGGATATATATTCCTAATAGCTTATGTAAAGTTGCTAAATAAATGTGACAGTGATAAAATTAAGTTCGTATTTAACATATGTTCACACATAAAATATATGTTAATTTTCTTTTAAATAATGACATCCGTTCTTCCAGCATGTAGAATCGCTAGTGATGTGCATAATTTATGGCGGTGTTTTTTGTATACAATCACCGGTGTGCACATGTGAACATTTTAAGCTTTTATTTTTTCTTTTCTTTTCTGCATCTTACATATTTGTTAGTCATCATAAAGATGATTATTCTATAATTTCAATTCAAATCATATATAAGCGATGCATATGTTTCATTGTTATGACGGGAATTCATTAAACTGACCAATCAAAACACATCAAACTAATTTTGGGCTTTGTATTGTAACGCTTGCTTGTCCACGTCATTCACTCAACGTTTATCACGAATTAAGCGGACGCACTGTAAGTACGAATGTTATATATATATATTTGATAGCTACCTGACATTAATATATTGTTGTTTGTAATTTGTAAATAATGACTTACGTTTCCCTCTAATAAGAAAATTTGCAATACAAAATTATATTTCTATATTGATACCGTGTCATACGGCATAATTCGTTCAATAAATGGGTAGGAACCAATGTTCTTGAGTTATTTACCAGCATCTTACATATTCACTTGTTAACTTTCGCGGTATATCTCTTTAAATTGTATAGAAGTTAAAGTGTTGAATTTATATTTTTTAAATATTGTAGTTCAAATCTCACTGAAGTATCCAAATTTTTTCTTTGCGATACAATTATATTCATGAGGTGTTTGTAACAGCAACCAATTTTGTCAGAACTTACCGATTGGGAACTTGTTCAGAACCTTGAGCAAAGAATTGAAAATGTACACCGTCTATCATTTCCCGAAGTGTGAGTATTATTTTTGTAATTCTGTTACTTTAATCGCTACTGTTAATTATGAGACAATTCAGTGTTTTCAGCAAAATCGTGCAGATCGGTAGTTAATTACCAATAGTACACATTTTGTGTTTGGGATTGGCAAGTACATTTCACTAACGCTAGAGAGCATTCGACTGAATAGATTTTGCATTTGAAATCTTATGGACTATCATCAGGATTTAATTCATATTAACCATAAAATAAATTGAAAAAATAAATACTAATAATATGAAAGTTTATATAATTCTACACATCTTCTAGATGAAGACTATATCCATAATGAGGACCATATCCATAATGAGGACTATATCCATAATGAGGACTAGTTTCGTTATGATTATTTGAATGACTACATTTATAATGAATACTATTTTCATGATGAAGACTATCCTTAATGAGGACTATTTTCATGACTGCATTCATAATGAAGACTATTTGCATGAAGACTATCCTTAATGAGGACTATTTTCATGACTGCATTCATAACGAAGACTATTTTCATGAAGACTATCCTTAATGAGGACTATTTTCATGACTGCATTCATAACGAAGACTATTTTCATGATGACTATCCTTAATGAGGACTATTTTCATGACTGCATTCATAACGAAGACTATTTTCATGAAGACTATCCTTAATGAGGACTATTTTCATGACTGCATTCATAACGAAGACTATTTTCATGAAGACTATCCTTAATGAGGACTATTTTCATGACTGCATTCATAACGAAGACTATTTTCATGAAGACTATCCTTAATGAGGACTATTTTCATGACTGCATTCATAACGAAGACTATTTTCATGATGATTATTTTCATGGTCATAACTAGTCTTAATGATAAATGTGTTCATGATGATGAATATATCTGAAAGTCGATAGGAACCTTTCAATGAAAGAAGTGAATGTACATACATTATGGGACTCGGGCTAGCGTTTTAATTTTTATATTTTTAAAGGCACATATGGCCTCTTACCTCTTGTTATATTACCATCCAAACACAATAGCTAAAAGAAATCATGTACTCTTTCCTACAAGCTACATCTTTGGCGCTGCCAAGTCTCCACGTTCACTTCCGTCTCGGCTAAGTTAAGTGCAATTATGGTTAAAGGCCAATCTTTATCAATGCACCCTGAATTTGTTGCCTTTGTTGTTTTTGTTGTGGAGCTTAACGCCATTTTTCAGCACACGATAGGCTATACATGGTGGCTAGTATTAATGGTGGAGGAAGAAACCAGGAACTCACCGAAAAGAACCAACGACCAACGGGAAGCTACTGGCAATCTTTCTCACATATCCACATTCGCCGAATCCTAGACTCGAACCAACGCAGACAGGTGAGATAAAAGTCATCCGTAACGGACAGCGCTTTAGACCACGCCCCCTCCTGAATTTGAACCACACGACTTGAAATAAGCACTGTAGAAACACCACATTCATATCGCATTGATTACATTATTGTAATTGAACCCAGGTAAAAGTAATTAATTAATAACGAAGTCCTGATGAACAATCAATTTTGAATTCACACACACACACACACATGGGAGTTGAAGTTACACACCAGTAACATCTAGTGACCGCTGATTTAGTGCACGAAAGCCATGGAGAAAAGCCACCTGTGCATGTGCTCTCGTGTGCAACAATTTGAGAGGGGCGTGTGAAACATCTTATCAAATGATGAAATATGCTGAAATTAGTCATATATTTTTAGTGAATCGTTACAAAACAGAAAACAATTTAATTGTATGATCTCGTGGCAGTTGAATGTTTCTTAGCTGATTGTAATTACAATAAGATACTCTAATAATAAGGCCGGCTTGAGATAAGTAAAATAATAATACCTTATTTGCAATGTCTGTTAGAAGTAATTATAATACTATACTCTGATGTCAAGATTGGTTAGAGGCATATTAAAATATAATATGATGTCAATGTTGGTTAGAATAATTTCAATGTTCAGGTTATATTGGGTTCATTTAAAGTTACCGCCAAAATTGGTACTAGAAGGTTGATTTATTTAGGCAACCATATTATAAAACTAGTTTTCCGATGAAAATGAATTGCGTGCTCACTTAGCGTTAGGCAGTTACAATGTTCTGAGAATGTCTTAAGAGAACCTGAAGATTGTTGGCTGTATCACATGTTCCTAACTTCACTTGAACACCAGAAATATTAAATACGATTGCTACATGTTCTCTAGGTTCATATTAAAATCACATGTAGAAAAATAAAAATGCAAGCAAAGATCATTTAATCCGCGTGCAACATAATCAAATGTCTAGGCATTCAACATTTTTGCTTTCAAAAGAAACCAACAAAAATGAACTTTTGACAAGTTTTAATAGAAAACTTATTTAAGACGATAAGAATATTTAAGAGAGTACTTAATGAAATATTTGTACTACAAGACCGATTGATAAATGATTCAAAATGTAAAGCGGTACATGTACGTAACGGCCGTTCACAACGTTTCGAAGGCAACATTAAAATTATGATCCTCATCGACATTACGTCTTTATCCATATGTATATAATGCAGTGTCGTGTCTATCCAAAAATTATTCATACTTTTTTCCATACGCAAGTAATGCAAAGTAAAGGGCTATACATAAAGCATTAATACATTTTTTTTTCCATAGGCAAGTTATGAGGAGTTCTATACATAAAACATTCATACTTTTTTCCATACGCAAGTAATACAGAGTAAGGGCTATACATAAAGCATTCATACTTTTTTCCATACGCAAATAATAGTGTAATGTCTAAACAAAAAGTATTCATACATTTTCCATACGCAAGTAATACAGAGTAAGGGCTATACATAAAGCATTCATACTTTTTTCCATACGCAAATAATAGTGTAATGTCTAAACAAAAAGTATTCATACATTTTCCATACGCAAGTAATGCAGGGTAAGTGCTATATATAAAGCATTCATAATTGTCTTCCATACGTGCTTAATGCAGTGTATAGTCGATACAAAATGTGTTACTTTTCTTTCATACGTATGTGATGTAATGTAATGTCTATACATAACGTCTTCATTCTCTTGTTCCACATCTCTACAATTTTTGTGTAATTTTCATACAAAAAGTATTCGTACATTTCTTCAGTACATAGTTGATGCAATGTAATGTCTATACAAAATGTATTCGTTCTTTACTTCAGTACATAATGATACAGTGTAAAGTCAATACGATATGTATTCATACTTTTCTTCAGTACATAGTTGATGCAGTGTAATGTCTATACAAAATGTATTCACACATATATAAATCATACCTTTGTTTTATACGTATATAATGCAGTGTAATGCCTATTCATCGCTGACATCACATTACACTGCATTCACCAATAAACCTTTTGACTCCAGTTAACATAAACTTCAAATCGACATCAATATCTCAGTTTGGTGTCAATAAAACATAGTTCATAATAATGTCTCTAAACCGAGATATGACAATCGGAACAAGGCAGCTCTTATTTACTAAAATGGACTTAATGTGGCGTAGACGTCGCTAGTGTTACAAATCAAAAACATCTTGGTATCTACATTTATCAACATTAGATGTAATACACATCTCAATCACATGTGTGCAATGGTAATCAAAAGAATAACTCTCTTAAAACAAATGTCTAACTCTCTACCTCCCTAGTCACTTGAACTGTATTCTTCGTGATATATGCTACCACTGATAGACTACGGCTGTACCCTATCGGGAACACATCCAATCATAATCATAATCAATCCAGAATTGGCAAACTTCAAACGAGGGTCGGCCAAATAATTATTTTATAAAACTTGTATTATAATAAACACAATTTTTTTCTCGTCTACATTAACTGTCTATACAACAAAAGTAATCTTTGTTCAAAATTCGTGTCATGTAATTGCATAAACAATCTCTATCCAAATTATATCTCACCTAATTGAACTAAGATCATTAGAATGCTTAGCGTAATCGCGTAATCTCTGATTAACCGGTATTAGGATTTCCCGATTCGTTCTTCGAAAACCATTGTCAAAACTTCATTAATTGTACCAGCTATACTAGATAATGAAACTTCCTTTGCTTCGCTTAAAACGTCGTTAAAAGCTCTTGTTTGACCAGTTTGAATTATATTAAACCCTCCAAAAAGAGAACATTATAACTTTGTCCAGAAATACATGTTTTATTCGATATTTTTATATAGAACTTCGGATATGCTTGGATATACATGTGTATATATATATATATATATATATATATATATATATATATATATATATATATATATATATATATATATATATATATATATATATATATATATATAAATCTGAATCAGTGCGCGTGCTAGGATATTTGAGCGTAACATTGTTTTCATTTTTTATAACAAGTTATATTATCAAAAAAACTAGAAGACTGCATAACAGATGGATCTTTCATGACGAGATGTATTATCCTCGTTAAATAATAATAATAATAATAATAATAATAATAATAATAATAATAATAATAATAATAATAATAATAATAATAATAAAACGTATAATTTTGTAATACATATGCAATACAGTGCAATGCCTATACGTTACTAATATTCAGAATTTTCATCCATGTGTATATAATTCCTGTACGTCACAATTATTCATAATTTGTTTTACATAAATATGTAATGCAGTGTAATTCCCATACATCATAAGTATTCTAGGTGTATATAATGCGGTTTTATTGCTATACATCAAAAGTATTCTATGTGTATGAAATGCAGTGAAACAGCTATACCTCACTAGTATTCGTAAACTACAATACAATGCATTAATGTGCATGTTTTTATTGGTTTTAAAAGTTTTATCCATTAAATAATGGTGTAGTCTGGAGAAAGAATTATTGGAAAAAGATAAAACTTTCTATACCAGGTTAAAAATCAGAAGATGCTGCCTTATTACTTGCTCGTGCCATATTTATCAAATTTTTCAATTTTCAGGACTGTTCCGAAACCGTATACTTCCCATGGATGGAAAGCTGCATATAATCCTGTTTATTGCTTCAATCAATGTATATTTTACACGGTATGACTTTTTGGAGATGGCTCCACCAGATACAGTGTTGGCTGGCTACGATAAGATAGCCCCACTGTGGTTGCTCACTGCCTATGTCGCTACTGTGATAAAAACGTCCACGCCACAGAGAGACAATATAGCAGAACTCTTTTATATTCAGCTTGGTCTTTTGGCGACAATATTTTCTGAGATTATTCAGATGGTACCTCACATTCTTACGTACATACCCTCAAATGGTTTTCTCCTCATCACACATGTGTCTTATTCTATTGCATTTGGTGCATATCGTGGCACAAGAGTTTCGAACATACTCTTCTTCTTGATGTGCTTGTGTGGTTTTCTATCCATTCAAGTACAAATTAAGTCCTATACGATCAAAGCGTTTGTAATGTGTTACTCGGTTCTACTGGGCAACTCTGCATGGAGGGCGGCCACTAGATTTCAAGACGAAAAGACGATTGGAACATGTATCTCCTGGATTGGCGCCATGTTATTTATATATTCGGATTATGTCTTCGCCTATAACAAGTGGGCGCATCCAATTGAAAATTGTCGATTCCTTGTCACGCTAACTTACTATGCCGCACATTTTGGAATTGCCCTTGGTGAAACTCTTAAGTTCAGAGCTAATAAGATAAATCTTGAATTTCTTATCTGGAATCGACCTTATTTTATGTGACATTTCATTACACGCTGTAATCTATATTGCTTTATGAGCAGGAAACATTAATTGTAGAACTTAAATTGTCTTTTGATTATAAGAAATAAATAACTTTATCCACTTTAAAATTTTAATATGCTTGTGTTTAACACAATATGGTGAACCAAGGAGTAGGATGGCATGAACGACTCCGCACATTCCATTAGCTTTGATGAATAGTTCTGTTCAATACAAGTGTTACGGCTCTTTGCTCTTAACATAAGTAACATCAGAGTGAAAGACAACCAGCGCTGTTAAATTTAACAAACAATTTATTTCTCTAGGATACTAAGTAAAAATAAGAAAAAAAAAACAATGTGCTGTATTACGAATTAAATCCCAAAATAATCCAATAATTACATAGTTCTCTACTTAACCTCAAGTCAAAAGTATCAGTTTCTAAAAAAAAATACCTATAACGATCTAATGAGCATTGTTTACATAAAGCACAATAACTTGCAAAATTCACTTCGGAATCTCCAAATCCCTGACCCAAATAAAAATATTTGCTCATTATTGTGACCTAAATAATAATCCTGATATTAAGCTCATACACATAGAGAACCATTTAGTTATGCATAAGTTCTCAACATAAATGAACTAAAAAGAAACTTTGAAAAATGTAATATGGTCAAAGAGAAATGAATTGTTTTACCTATCAATTTTGTACTTATTAATTCCAGTATGCAATGTTATATTTAGTTACCATGTAATGAAATTAAACAAAATAATTGAAATATACACAACACATGCAAGTGAGGAGATTGAAAAGGTGGGCTAATTGAGTATGTATATTTGCATCTATGCATCTATGTGTATATATGTATATGCTATATGCACACAAGCAAATAACAACATATAATATACTTACAGTACCTTGCATCTTTGATACATTAAAAGCAAGAGAAGCTTGCAAAGTTTCTTTTTAGTGGCAAATTTATGCAACGATTGATATATCAAATATAACCAGTACCTACTATACACATTATATTTATACCACATACAAATAATCGTACTTGATTTAAGGTCAAGTAGAAAAATATTTATCGAAGGAGGAAGAAACTCTAAGCGTCTGTGCCTAGTATGACCGCTATAAAATGTAATTAGGCAGTGCGTTTCTTCTAAATCGTATTTGTGAAGTTTTTGCCGTTTTGTTTTTTTCTGGAGCTTATATATGTTCATCATCCATACGTTGGGTGTAAAAAGTGAGCATGATAGCGTCGCGTGCTTCTACGGAATTATTATTAACAACAGAGAAGGACGGACAATTAAGATTAAATAGCTCAGAGAACCCCAGTCGGCAATACCGATTGTCTAGGTGTATAAAGTTAAAAAAGGTGAGATGAAAGGTATAACTCTTTAATAAGCGCTGTCACGGTATTCAACAATTATATGACAATTATTCCACGCAATTTCCTTCAATCAACGAAATGACCTATTCAAATGGCCCGTTATTCATCACGCGAAATCAAAGGAGATTGTGTTTGCTTCCCGTGTCCCTTCGACATTATTCATTTCTGCTGTGTACCTCCAGTCAGTACTTCAAGTATTTGTTTCCATTCTCCGACCCCAACACCTTCGCACAACTGTCTATCTATAATGATCGGTAATGTACGGATGTACAAGCGATATTAAAAAATCACATGTGTGCAATCCCAAAATGACTTCAAATGAATTCACACTAATTTTATATAATGAGAGAAAGAATATATTAAAACTACGTTAAAAAACCAATCACACAAACTGACACACTCGCACGTCATATTGCAGTTGCGAGACGCATATTCATAATACTTGAACTGGTACAAAATGTCACGTTAGTTACACTGGCTAATCATTAAAAAGTCTCCTGGCTTTTACAAAATTCATAACCTCGTTCATATCACATGGTTAACTGGACAACAGTGTAAATCAGCCATGAAACTTTGTGAATGAATGTGAACTCTTAATGTATGTCTTGTACTACGGTACAAGCCCATTCATGAAGAATATTATTTATATTAACTAAACTACCCTTATGTGAACTATATCCATAAATAATAAAATGCAAAATAGATATTTATACGTAACAGTACCATACTAAATTTATTTAGGAAAAGGGGATCAAGGTCAGGCTTTCTCATCTACATCAGTAGTATAGTGGAGCGATATACGGACAATGGGAATTAACATTACAGACCCACCCTTGTCCTTTTATACGGATACGATTTATACGGACATATAGCACACCTTTGGCCTGTATACTGACAGTGGGAATATGGTATAGGAAGAAGAGGAATGACACAGGTGTCATGACGTCACAATACTGGACACTGACAACACTTTAGCAGTGTACAAGAATTGTGACGTCGAGCGTTCGTCAAGTACTGTGATATCAGTCGATCGTATTGGTAAATATAGTAATGTATATTTATTTTTTTATAACTTATATACGCAATACAATTTTTTTCTTTTAAAAAAAATCATTTTTAGGCAATATTAAAAATGTCTTTTCGAGGCATTGGAAGTGGCCCTGAAAAGGTCGTTGATTGCTATGTTAAAACCAGTTCGTTAACATAGAGCATCTCGCATCTCTTTCTCAAACTTCGTCTCACTTCCGGTCTCCAAAAGAGGACTCTTTTTAGGCACTCTTGTCTCTCCACATAGATTCTTAGTTTCCTAATGGCTGTATCAGTGATCTGGATAATAGCCCATGATGATCTGACACACATGGGATAGTCCAGTTTAAATGGCGTAGACAAGAGGGTAGACTATTCTACATTGGTCCTCATTTTGTAATTGGAACAGGTGAAGGATATGGAGTAAACAGCGTTTACTTATAGCGGAAGAGCGGATCCAAACAGATTGAAATTGTTGACCAATCGCAATACGAGTTATAAAATTGAGTCCCTTCGCGGAATCTGTCTTCCAATCCAAAGAAAGCTACCGGTGACGTCACAATCTCTATTTACGTGCGCTAGCGTTTGTGCGCAGTGAATTTAAGTGACATTGTTTGGTTTAACATAACGAACATAACAAGATAATGAATTGGAATGCACCACTGTGGAAACGAAAAGCGATGGCATAGCAGTAGTTACAAACGTGAATACGCACTACTTCCCGAACAGACCGATTTCATATGGGATTTAAAAGCTTTTCTCTCTTTTTAAGAAATAGGCAGAACAAGAATTTCTCTTTGAACAGCAACAGCGAGAATAAAATGAGGCAAGAAGAAAACGACAGGAAGAAACAGAAAAGAAACAAAGTCTAGAAGAGAAGAAGAAATATGAAAGTCAAACCTGAGTTGAGAATTCTGAAACAAATGTGTCAAACTTCTTTATTACGACCCAAGAGAAACAAAAAGACCTTCCCGAACCAAGCAGTTTAACTCGGTGATTACACCAGAGATACCACCCCTAGTGATTGTACGAAATGATTGAGAGAAGGAAGTCCAGAAGTAGGCTCTGGCTGTGGAAAAGTCTTAAGGTAGTTAAAGCGGATTGCTTTTAGTTCCAGGGTTCTAAAAACAAACACCTAGTCGTCATTTTCAGGGCTTCTCACATCTTTCGAAAAGAGTTAATATTCATTTGGTCAAAATCACTGAAAACTCTTAAATCCTTTTCTTAACTCTAATATATATATATATATATATATATATATATATATATATATATATATATATATATATATATATATATATATATATATATATATATATATATATATATATAGGTTATGTATTTAATCGTATAATAAAATCATGAGGTTAGCTTATTTTGTTATGCTATTGTTGACGTATTTTTATGATTTTGTACGGCGATTTTGTTTAAACGTAAAACTAATCAAATGTTGTTCTTCACCCTCTCTGCTGCTACTGATAGTCAAGGGGAGTTTAACCAAATATTTTATCTAGACCTACACGATATCTTGATCTTGGATCATGTAAATTTATTGTTATAGATCCAAACGGAATAGATTGTACTTTAGAAAAGACATTTTAATTTGTTCATATCCATATCCCCTGAACACCAGGCATAGTAAATAAATATTCTGCAGAGTATAATTATCTACTACATTAAACACAATCACAATATTACAGTTATCTCTGATCACTTTAGGTATTTGTGTATATCTTTGTGTAATGTAAATCACGTCTGTATTTTTATGTCTACGTCGAGAAAATATTCTAGCTGGATTAGATTGTTTGTCCAACATCACATCATCTTATATTACGAGATTATTAATGAATCCATCTAAGTCATGTAGAGATGGAGCTTCATCTATATCTGTGATAAAGTAAAAAAATCGTCTCCGTCTTTATTAACTGATCTTGCTTTTTCGTTAAAATCCTTAAGTACTTCGTAACAATGCTGATCATCTACAGACGGTGCTATTAAATATAAATATAATTTGTTCCATCTCAACCACCTCATTAATAAATTTAATAATAGTTTTACCTGATCCAGATGGCCCTATTATAATCATTCTTATCGAATATTGTAATGATGGATGGTGCTTCAATGGTTCCTGTTTTCGTGTAGCCAAAAAGTCAATTATTGTATCCATATTATTATTAACATGAGTCTATATTGTGTTCGATGTAGATCATCTACACCTACCACTGGATTGACAAAAATAATAATAAAAAAAACAACGACATGCATTAACAGGTAAATGTGTAAAATATGGTACACAAACATATAAATTTATCTTAGGGACAACAAAGATAATTGGGAATATTGCTGCTTCTTTAGGAAAATTACCTGGATTACCATGGGCTAAGTATGTTAGTGAGAAACACCTACCTGGATATACTTACTGTGGTCCTGGAACTCGTCTCGATATCAGAGTCGTTAACCAAGACCAGGAGAGTATCCAGTAAATAAGATCGATCAAGCATGTCATATTCACGACGTTGCTTATAAAAGTAAAGATTTCCAGCAGCGGCATCTCGCAGATGTGAAATTGATTCATGCATTAAATTCTATATCTAATAAATCTGTCAGAGAGAAACTCGCCCGTTTTCTAATAAAATCCGCTATGAAAAGGAAAATAATGTTAGGGGCTGGTAATTAATTGTATAATTATTATAATGGAATCAATTTATTATTCCCCGAGAGGGTATTGGAAAGGCAAAGAAGCGATGACTAAACTTGCTGCAGCAGCAAAAGTTTCACGTTCTGTTGCTAAATATTGGTACTCACAACAGGCAATATGGCAAATTTATTTACCACCACCAAAACAATTCAATATGCACATTTTGATGCCAGTGTTCCTAACGAAGTTCATCAAGCAGATCTTTCGTTTGCACCACACGATACTATTAAAACACGTGGACGAAAGTCATGCCCGTACAAATACGCATTGACTGTTGTTGACGTAGCAAGTAGATATAAAGAAGTTGAACCATTATCAACAAAGACATCATCTGAAGTTAGGTCTGCGTATTTGAATTTATCAACTTGGTGATCTATGATGGCCACAGCTATTACAAGTTGATCCTGGCAAAGAATTTCTTGGTGCAGTATCATCGTTGATAAGAAGCACAACGTTAAAATCGGACGAGGACCCACTGAAATTCATCGTGATCAGGCAATCGTTGAATGATTTAATCAAACACTTGCTGAAGGGTTATTCGGGTATCAATATGCAAAGGAAATGTCCCTGAACAAAGTTCAGGCAGATACAAGATCTCGTGAATGGGTTACGAGGTTACCGAGTGTGATAGCTGCGCTGAATAAGGACGTTGCTCGTACAACTTACATGAAACCGTCTGATGCGATCACAAAAAATATATAAAGATAAAACGTAAATCTATTTCACAACCAGTACTAGGCAATATTACGGTTATATATTTACACGAAACTGGCGAACTCGAGGGAGGTAGAAAAAGGGCAAATGGTCCTATTTGGAGAGTGAACACACACAAAATATCCAGCGTGATAAGGTCCACAGGTAGACCCGCAGATTAGTTTCAACTGCTCCTCAACGTGGATTTGTACCTGAACAATTACAAATAATTCCTGAGGATACGCAATTACCACCGAGTACACTTTTATAAACTTGCACATCCTTGACGTCGATTACACTCCAAACAGGTCAGCATCATATTTTCGCGCGTGTGACCAAGACTACTATCAATTCTTTCAATGGTAAATTGTCTTGGGTTATTACTCGAATACTGCCACAACATTATTGCGTTGCAATTTGCGCAATGATTATTTTGTCGTTGTTTTAACATCATAATAATATCCACATCTATATCAAACTTGCGATTATTGTTTTTGTCACACTGCCTTTAGCTGCAGAATGTTTTCTTGATATCGACATTATTAGTGATTTCTTCAGTAGTTATTACGCAATCCATGATAACCCGTTTTAGTTGTGATATTCTTCTAACTCTAGATACTGCGGGATAAATTAAATTTGACCACTCAATACGATCATCGACTATCCAAACTTTAGTACCAGTGATAGATAATCCCTGCGACGAATGAATCGTTTTAGTGTTCCCTAACGTCCATGGCGATTTATCCATGTCTAACGCGCTCTCGACAACATCAACAGCGACAAGGACAAAAAAATTTAACACAAGATTTTCTGTTCGGACACTTTCAGTGTTTACACTAGGAATCTTAACATCAACATTTTGTTGTCTAGTATATGCAGGGCGATAACATAACCTTTCAGGTAACATTTGACATTTTTCCTTGTGTAACGGAAACGGATATAATTTCTTTTGTAGTTCGTCACGAACTATTTTTCTACTGGCAACTATCAAATCAGCAGGTTTCCATAGGGTCCAAAAATCATTCATGGATGTTTCTGGAATTATCTGACGCATTAATTTACACTGTAATTTATCTGGTTATAGTCGTATTAATCTTTTGAATTCTTTCAGCGACTCATCAACAGCTCTATGATCATCAGATATTTCTTCATAATAATCTACATTGTTCGTTAGCCACTCGTGTGAAGACTGCCCAAAAAAGGCTGGTGGTTGTCCACGATCACCACACATAATCATAGCAGTATTCTTTAGTAAGAGCCAATAAAGAAATATTTGTAATACCTCCAGAGGCACCGTGCGTATCTCGTCCCTATGATCATCAGATATTTCTTCATAATAATCTACATTGTTCGTTAGCCACTCGTGTGAAGACTGCCCAAAAAAGGCTGGTGGTTGTCCACGATCACCACACATAATCATAGCAGTATTCTTTAGTAAGAGCCAATAAAGAAATATTTGTAATACCTCCAGAGGCACCGTGCGTATCTCATCCCATATGATAATTTTAGGTATATATTCTTCACCCATTCGTGATGGGGTCCATGTATCTCCGCACCATCTAAAGAAACTATGACATGTCCACGACTTTACATTTCCTTGCTTTATTTCCCTGGCGAGTTTGTGCGTTGGTATTAAGACAATCATATCTAAACTCATGAATAAGTTAATCGCGCGTGTTGTTTTACCTGAACCTCCACAACCATTAAGATAAACGGCCTTGTGTCTAGATACCGGATCATACACGGATGGCGCAGATGATTTTGATACTTGATTATTTCTGTAATAATCTCTCCTCAGTTTTAACATCGGCAGATCACAATAACTAAGTATATTTTCTTGTTTTATCCTCCACATTCCCCATTCACCATTACGGATATTTAATGAATCTTTATATTTTTTGCGTATATACAATGAATCTGTCGCAACTCTAACAGCGTAACGAGGAAATATGTTTATCATCGATAATAGATTTATCGAAACATAAGCTAGCATCGATGATCTTAGGCGAATAAATTGCGGTGACTCACCATCAGTATAGCTCACAATGGTACCTAGTTTTGTTTTGTCTGATAAATAAACATTACATCGACGTATAAATGTGTTTTTCTCCATCGTATCTGCGATTATAAAATCGAGTTCAGCATCGTCCATGATCAATCTTGTACAAGTTCGTTTATGATCATGTGATCCTCCTTGTGTAAACTTACCGATTATTTTCCTGCCGAGATCTTTTGCAAATATCTCATCGTGTTTAGCAAGTTCTGGTAACCAAACTTGCTTTTGCACGCGATATGATATAATAGCTTCAGATACTTTCAACGATATTAAAACTGCAGCATCGAGCATATATCTTAGCAGAACTATTGGAGCCCAACATTTTTCAGTAAAATGTTTTCCAAACCACGCATTAACAATCATATGGAGACCTTCTCTAAACTCAAACGACTCTACATAAGCAAATCCTGTGAAATCAAAATCTGGTAAGGATCCATTTATCGCAACTCTGGTCATGTCATGTGTTGGATGTCCAAATCTATTAAAGCATTTAGAGCACTCTCCATATCCAAGAAAACTCTCAGGATAACACGCTATCATATCAACTGAGATAACGTCATTGTAATTATATTTAGTATTCCACAATCCACCGTATCCTTATTCTACACAACTTCTCACAACATCTTCAAGAAATTCTGATTGTGTCGGTTTCCATGAGTTTTTCTACTGAGCGAAGCAAAACGAGCAGCAACCGATGGTACGGTAAAACAATTACTTAGTATTTGTCTAACTTTGACATCGTCAGAAGTATATTTCAGCCCAAGGCTTTCCTTTTCTTTATAAAGAGATTCTGTACGATAAATATCACCGTTAGACCGTACAAACTGATCATAATGATCACATTCAGAACTCGGAAATAACCACACAGAAACAGGATCACATTTACTAATATTACTGATAGCATCGAATACATTATCGTGGTAAAATTTAACCGTTCTTTCTCGTACAAATACAGTTACAGCATCAGTCCATGCATGCTCTTTATGATCAATAATATTTATAGGAGCTCCTCTAGATTTATATTTTGTTTTGTGCAAAATCTCTCCTGTCATCGTCGTCACTGTTATTGGAAATCTTGATAACTTTTCTAGCTCAGCAGCGTCGCTGATAGATGCTCCAGTGTCTTAACTTTTTCAACCCACATATTTCTTTTTTACGCCTTAGATCTGTTAAACCGTTTCCCTGAATTGCGCGTTTCCCTGAATTGCGTTTGTGAAGTGCTACACAGTTTATTCTCGGCACTTTCATTTTCTTGAGATCCTTTACGTCAGGTTTATCATTTAACGGATCGAGCGCGTACACCACTGCAGTTACTGGATAAGATCGCTCATAATACAGCCTGTCTATTTCAGTCAGTATTCCTGGTTTGGAAATTTTACCAAGGATAATATTATTTCCTGACTTCTGGACTGATTCGCGTTTGTCTCGGATGATCCAGATATCATCCTCTGTATTAACAATAAATTTTACTAAAATAATATATTTCCGAACATGGAGATAGTCAATGATTTCTCTTGATACTTTGTCATTCATAACATAGATATCATTTCCAATCCTGAATGTGGACCACACATGATCTGTACCATCGTGGCGAAACTCCTTCATGGCTTCACTAATGCGTTTAGTTATATCCGCATTCGTTAAAGCTAGATCTTTCATCGAGAAACTAAATTTGTGTAGCCTGTCAAGATCAAATCTAGATGCGGCAGGCTCAATTGCTGATAATTCCTGCATATTATAATTAAGGCAAATATGTATCTAAATTGAAGTATTAATTATTTATATATGATTCAACCAAATCACAATTGCCGCTGGCTTAAGATTGGTCACAGTTCTCCGTGTAACAAAAATTGTGTACATGGTTTCAGCAATTATCGCATGCAAGGCGTGAGAAACGGATGTCTAGGACCTACACTGTTTATACTGTGTGGTGTTGGTGTTCGAGGAAAGACGCACCTTTGTGCGCAATGTGGTGGTAAAAGTTATAGCGAGTTAAGAAGATATTACGATAAAAAATATAACTTTGAATCTATTATAAAGAACGAAGAAGATTACCTAGATTTTCAAAACAATGATTTAAACAAATAGTATAAAGTATATAAATGGAGCAAAATGAGTTTGTGCCTCATCCAATCCTAACCAATTATGACGCGAATCGTAATGGTATCATTAGAATTTGTAGATTGAAAAAAACAGTAGGTACTGTTAACAATGCTGGTTATCTTTCATTTACTGCAAAACGAAATAAAACTTATTTATCACATAGATTTATCGTCGAATGTTTTCTGAGACCGATCAAAGACGGGTATGTTGTTGGCCCCATAAACGGCGATAATCTTAACAACCTACTTCAAAAGTTTCGTATTATCACGTAAAATGAAAACTGTAAATTTGGAAACACTGGCTGCGCACGATTTGCAAAAACTATTAAGTCCGTAAATAAATAATCTGGAAAAGAAATTATGTTCAAGTCAATTTATTCCGCTAGTAAATATATTAAAATAGTGCCCCTCTTAATTATAGCAGTTACCGATGGAATTTAAAAATCTGCTTTTTCTTTTATATTTGAGCAAACTGTTATGTTCCAGTCCCTAGATGATAAAGGGAGAAAACAAAGGCAAGTATAAAACTTTTCAGTATTAAAGGCATGACAGAAATGACCAAAGGCTATTTCCTCACTTTTACAATACCGAAGTCAATCAACTTCTATCCCATTTGCCTGATGCTCACTACTACGATCTGGACAATATGAGTACCGAACAACGAGAAGCTTTATACGCATGGTACCAGAGTCAAGCATCGGACCCTTTCGACTTTCAGGAAGAAATATTAAAATATTGTCATCCAGACGTGGATATTGTATGGCGTTATTGTCGAACATTTAGACAACTGTTCATGGAACACAGAGGGATCGATCCTTTGAAATAAGCCTGCACAATTGCCAAAGCGTGTTCCTTGGTGTACCGTCAACGATTGATGCTCGAAAACACGCTAGCTGTCATAATCCCTCAAACGATCACTTTGGTCAAACGTCAATACTCGGTCAAAGCCCTTCGCTAGTTACTTATTTGTGTGACAAGGAAGACAAATGGATCCAACATGCCCGCAACGGAGGTGGCGAAAAGACCATTGGAAGGTATTCGGTGAATAGCTGGGACTTAGATAACCCCCAGATCGTGTACGAGTTTAACGGGTGCGTATTTCACAGATGTTCCATCTGCTACCCTCAAAGTGACACTAAGAGCCAGTTTTTACAACGGACCATGGAAGACTTGCATTAGGCAACTTGTCAGAGGCAATTGAAGTTAGAAGAACAGGGATACCAATTGGCGGAAATATGGAAAACCGATCCAGAGTTTTAACGCATCGAGGAAAATTACAAGCTGGTGGACACTAAACCTACGATATAGTTTGTACGGGGGACGGACGAATGACACCTCTTTGCTGTAAGAAGCGGACGAGGAGAAATGAATACAAGTAAAATACTTGGATGTGTGTTCACTGTATTCGTAAGTGTGAAAATATTGTCACTTTACCGCAGGGCACCCACAATTGCTGACCAAACACATCGTCGTGGACAATATTAAACCATACGAATGATTGATCAAGTCCAAAGTCTTGAATCACACAAACTTGTACCATCCCGTGTTACCACATCATTGCCAAGGGAAACTGATGTTTCTTTTGTGCCGTACTTATGCCAAAACGTGCAATCAAGACCGCGATTGTCAGCACACTCAGGAAGAACGCGCCTTGCCGGAAACGTGGGTGAGTGTGGAATTGTGTAAAGCTCTGGAATTGGGATACCAACTGTTAGAAGAGTACGAAATGTACCACGTTTCGAAAAATACCACAAGGGCGACGAGGCTTAAAAGGCATTTTCTCAGACTACAAAAATGCCGTTATGAAACTGAAACATGAAAGCCAGTGGTTATCCTTCCTTGTGTCACACTTCCGAATTCCAAAAGAAATTCAAAGAGAAATACTGGGAGCAGGAAGGCTTCAATTTAGACCACATCGAGATAAACGAATGAAGGCAATCGTTTCGCAAAGTGATGTTAAATTGATTGTGGGGAAAAATGGCATAACGACCGTGTTTACCCAAACGGAGTATTTGATAGAACCTTCCCGCTACTTACAGATGATTCATGACAAAACCAAATACATAAAACACATGGACACTCTTAGTGAAGACTTGCTCTTAAGTCAATTACGAAAAAGAACTGGACTTTATAGAAGCCGACGAAATTGAAAATATATCATTCTGGATTACGTGCTAGCCCATGTTCGCTTAAAACTACGAAGTTTTTAAAACTGTTAGAAGATCGTGTATTGTATTTTAACACAGACTGTTGCATCTAGATTAGTCGTTTGGTTCAACAGCAACATAAAATCGAAGGAGGCCGTTTAAGTGCCTGGACAGACGTGCATTCCGATGACAAGATTCGATATTTTGCAAATAGCGGAACGAAACATTACGGTTACGAATACCGTAACCCTCAAGGAGAAGTGCACACAGAGTATGCAGTGAAAGGATTTACTCTCAATTATCGCACTATCAAGTGGTAAACTTTGGTGTACTCAAAGAAGCCTTGCAGTCTGGACAAGATAGAAACTTTAAAATTCAACTTACCAACCCAACAAGATTGTACGTTTACCCACGCATCAAATCGTCAGTCGACCCTTGGATAAAGGATTGACTCAATTATCGCACCAGTCAAGTGGTAAAATTTGGTGTACTCAAAGAAGCCTTACAGTCTGGACAAGATGGAAACTTAAAAAGGAAAATTTACCCACCCCACAAGATTGTACCTTTTACCACGCATCAAATCGCTAGTCGACCCTTGAAAAAAGTCTATAAAATCGTGTACCGTAAGTGAGTACGGCTTCTCAACCACTTTACTTTACCGTACGGACATGCCGATAGTGACAAAAAATATAAAAAGAGACAACATTGAAGACTGATAGTTCATTGTGACTACCAAGACGAAGAGAGAAGGATAATTCCTTATACACAGCAAGTATATAGCAAGAGTAAACTTGAGTGCGATTGGAGAGAAGCCGTCCACTGTGACCACACTGATTTAATACCACATTATCTTCATCGGATCTTTGCTATGACTACCACGCCTACCATGGAAAATGGTGATGATGCTATCCGTGTCAAACATGACGGAAGCCTCCTGTCATCGTACATCTTTTCAATTTACTGGGTTTTATGCTGGATATTATCCTCCACGAGAAACCACGCGACTACCACCTTACGGATGTCATGTAAAACTGAGCTTCCTTCTACACATTTCACCGTACCCTTATCAAATTGAGCCTGTATAAAACAATTATTCGTTTCCTGTGCGTTGGCCAGAATACTGTAACTTTAAACGTTGGATCCAAACCAAAATGGCCAAAATATCTGGGAGGAACTATCCCCGAAATATTAGCCAGAGCCAAATTTTTCTACTTGGGCGAATTGGATAAAGTCAAGTGCTACAGTTTTGGCGTGTCACTTCACGAGTGGGAACATAAATATTCTGTTTACATCGAACATTCTTGATGGTCTCCAAATTGTCACTACCAACTTTAAGCAGGGCCTCATCATTGAAGTGGGGCCAACCATGCGGTGTAAGAAAGTAGCAACGTGGTTAGGAGTCAAACGTTGAAACACCTCTGTACAAGTATTTAAACCCGATGACAAAAATAATCTTCAAACATTACCCATTGAATTTCAAAAGAACATCTGCAAGAACATTTGGCGAGGATTTGCTAGAGTCAAATCTCAATTCGTGACTGTATATTTTTTGTGCGGAGAAATTTACAAGACGAAAGTAAAGAAAAACCAACCGGCATGTTCGATGTCTCTGGATTAAGGATGTATTCATTCTACTCTTTCGCGTTAGACCATTAACAATGGAAGATTTTTCTGATATTCTTCACCGTTACCCTGAATGGCAGTGGACAGAAATAACTCTCTACGTTCATTACTTTCGCTCTAGGATAAGTGTTTGACTAGTACATGGCCATGGATACTTTACAAGATAACATTCTTAGCTTACCGGTGGAGTTGAGAGAACGCACTTACCGAGAGTTGATCAAAATAAAAGTCAAACGTCAAGAACCATTGCATCCGTTACGTCACCGTTGTTGAAACCACTGGTACCTCAATCAGAAGACTCATCAGGATGAAAGTGTTCCAGTGGTGAGAAATTGATAATTCGGGTCATATTTCTAAATGTCTGGATGCCACTCATTCAACTTACAAGATTATATTATGACACCAATTTCCAAAACACGAATTAGAGGATTACAACCAATCTTTAAAAGAAAAATCATTTGTCCTTCAAGAGAGAACGTCTGTGCGAGTGTGGTGTGTGAGTTAGTGACTACACGGTTTTGGTGCGGTACTAAAATAAAATCGAAGCTATTCAAAAAGTACATTTATTACCTGACGCCAAAGAGGGTATAAAAACGGACGCCCATGCCATAACATTTATCATTAGGGATACTATAGATTCCGTGGAAGGCCATCAATGACCATATTCAAGTAGTGGAGGATTACCATTGCCTTTTAGGAGAACTGTGTCCATTGAATTGAATCAACGTGTAGTGTGTGTGTTTTATTGACATGCTCTCTGGGATTTCTTTTACGAATAGTACTTACCACACGATAAAACATAAAAGCAGTCCCTTTAAATGTCCACGAGAGACACATTCTCCTGAAAGCATTCTGGATACTTCTAGACCATTACGGGTAAACACGATTCGTCATCTTTTAGTTACTGACAATGTGTATGAGGATTTGTGTGTAGCTTGTGACTTACACCCTCACTGGACAGATGTGCGTGACTGAAAAAATACTCAAAACGTTTGACGGATATCTAAAAGACACAATAAAATATTGATAAGTTACTAAATTAATAGACGCATATCGAACCATAGATGCCGGTGTCTGTTTTGCATCCAAAGATGTCCCCTTATTGTCGTTCTCCTGTTCAAAAAGAAAAAGAAAATGCCTCGTT
Source organism: Potamilus streckersoni (assembly GCA_016746295.1). NCBI lineage: Eukaryota > Metazoa > Mollusca > Bivalvia > Unionida > Unionidae > Potamilus > Potamilus streckersoni. The sequence continues at coordinate 1,331,503 of JAEAOA010000761.1, forward strand.
ATCAAAAAACGCTTAGTCAAACATCGTCGTTACCCTCAAAAAAGACACACTTGTCCAAAGAAAAAGAGTAGCTACCAAAAAGGAGGATTCTTTGACAATTTTGGAAAACACATTGTTACCTTTATGACAAAGCGATAGTCAGTGGCGAATGCAAGACTGTGTGTACTAGACCCACTGAACCTAACTTTGACCAGAAGAATTACTTTAGCTCGTAGTTTTCCCTGTACGAAGCTAATGGACAACTAGGATCCAACACTAGCCAAGGCATTTCGTACGACGATTGTGCTGGAGGTTACGCATTGTGAGCTTTTGATTTCACTTCAGACAAAGGCAGGGACGAGGGACATTTCCACCCTATAATATCCGGGTCAACTGCGTATGAAACTTCAGTTTAGAAGACCAACACGTATCGAAGAGACATTGAACGCCATCCTGTATTCTGAATTCGATAATACCATATAAATCAACTGTCTGAGAGAAGTCTTTCCAGATTATTAGACACTATGGAAGAAATTTATCCTTCTTTACAAGGTGAAGAATCTATGTAAATGGAGAATACTGTGAAAACAGAATCCCCAAACCAAGCCAAAAAGGACGAAGTATTCAAGTTCAGATCGCCAGAACAAGAACAACAATTAGTACCCTGTTTTGATAAACACTTGGCGGATAAAATTTCCGAATTGGTCCATAAGGATTGCTATGGATGTCAAAACGATCATCCCAGTCAAAATCAACACGATAAATGTCTAATATTTAACAAAGAGGAAAGATTGGACGAGTATCTGGACGAGGCTTGGAGTCCCATCGCAGAATAAACCGTGTTGCATGAGTGCTATAAAGGCTTGCGTGATCATTCCTGTCCTCAGTGACTACTCAAGAGATCTGTTGCATTGAAGCTCTCTTAGCCCAGAGTTGGGAAAAAGGCGGAAAACGGATACTTGTAAGAACTTTTCAAGCAAATAGTTAGAATTGATTTGATGATTTACCATTGCCTGTGAAACAATAGCAACAAAACAACAATAAAAATGGATACATTGAGAACTTTATTATATTTTGAACAACAGGTTGTATACTGCTTCTTGGAATCCTGTTATGTGTTAAAGATGGACTCCCTCGTCGCAAACCTCAAGTCCATCAAACCCATGTCATCAACACGGATGACACTCATCTTCCAGGAACTCACTGGATAGCTGCATACTTTCCACAAGAAAACAGTGTGGAGTATTTTGATTCGTATGAATTACCAACTTTGTAAGACGATGTAATTGACTTTATGAGAATAAATGTCCAGACAACACGATTCAATAATATGAAATTACAGGACAATAATTCCACAATAATTCCATGATGTGTGGACAATATAGTGTGTATTTTCTTCATCAACGCAGTGTATAATATTCTTTGGAACATTTAGTAATTTATTTTGATCGACATTCTTCTAGAAACGTTGAAAAAGTAGATGGATGGTTTTCTGACGTTTATGGTCATCTTTTGTCTGTAGCTAGAAAACGTAGTACACATCAATTACCTCATAAATTCATCAATGGAAATCTCACATGATTTCACAACGTTGTCAACCTTGTAAAACTAATTTGTATGATGGATACAAATTCATTCTTCCTTGTTCCTTATCTTCATTGTTAATTGAATATAAAAAATGTTGAATTTCGAAAAAAATGTGTCTGACGTTTGTTTTCAAAGGACACACTCACTGTGAATATATGATCTTTGACTTTCTCTCTATCCCTCACCATTTTATGGACTATCATTACGTTCCGACACTAAAACCCAGTAGGGATGTTTTCTATCACATCCGCGTTTGTACCATATAAAGCAAGTGGTCTCAAATCTGGCCACTGATTATTGATTGATTGATTTGGACGAGAGATGACGTGTTTTCTGCACATCACCGCCGAAACAATGGAACAAAGGAAATTCACCAGCGCACTACCGGAACACAGGAACCAAGGACGCATGCAAGGAAAAGAAAAGGAACCTGATTTTAGCCAACCAAGAAATAAGAAAACAATTGGACTGCAACAACATTGTAGAAAAGAAATGTACACCATTGTTACACAACAATGGGAAGGTGAAAAGATTCGTACTTTCAGTAAGCTATTTAAACCACCGTTACGCGACAGTGGAAAAGTGAAAAGATTTATGCTTTCAAGTGCCGATTTACCGATACAACAACTTCAGGTCCTTTTGGCACAACAGGACCTTCTTTTTTGGTTGCCCTCAAATTACCGGGACCCTTTAGATCCGCGGGCAAAAATTTACAAACTACTGAAATCATCCAAATGAAATCAAAACAGGCACTTATCCCAATCATTGGCAAAAACTTAGAACTAATCACGCACACTTTGTACTCAAAATTCAAATGTTCATGATATCAAACTAAACATATTTTAAACAACTCTACTACGTGACTTAGCTACACAGGTAGCTCATACAATATTGGAAACATGGTATCCACTAACATAACTGGACAAAATTTGAACACAGCAAAAACGCATCCATTGCAGTCACAAGGGCGTTCTCCAGGAACACCAACGAAGAGATGTACTCGTGCTACTGCGCCTGAAGAGGGAAAGGAACTGATACATGGTGAGTTCTTTGACGCCCTCCCTGACTGGTGTTTTGTCGCCCTTTCCTCGGCAGGTCGTGTTCTGTCTATGGGAGATGTAGGTGAGCCGAATGGTCAAATAGCAAAAGCGAAAAAGCCCAGCACTAGGGCTAAAGGCCTAGCATAAAGGCTAAGTGCCTCCTTGTAAAAGCGGTGTCACCCACCTGGGATGACATCAGCCTAGGCTAAGCGCTTTCCAAGGGGGTTATCGCCCAAATTAGGATAAGGAGAGCAGCCGGCGGAGGACTCTGGTCCAACCCGGGACTTAAATCAGTCGCGAAGCACAACGTGGACATTCGACTATAACAATTGAATTGAAATCTGGCCATTCATTCATCTTTGATCAACCATTATTTATTCATCATCATTCCTCATTGGTATTCAGGAGATCATTCATGGATGCCTGGACGAGGAAAAGGAAAAGAAAACACCAACGATGGAAGATCGGGAACGTCATGGATCACAAGATACGAAAATGATGGGGAAGCAACAAATACATCTCGAACCGGGAGACAGGAAATAGGAAATACGAATAAGGTAACCATTCTCAAATACTAAACTACTATAAATATAATACTAGATATAAATATAATTATTCATACAAGATACAACCCAATAAAATCTAAATTAAACTTCAATAATAATTAAATTTAATTAATAATAAACAATAATAAGAATAATTAAATAATACGAATAAATAATAAAATAATAAATATAGTTTTGAGATCTTTAAGACTAAAAACTAATAAATAATTAGCTTATTGCCGATCACGCATCCCCCTGCGGACGGGAAGAGCATTAGATAAAGCTCTACCGAAAATATGAAAAAGATTACCAAATAACCTTCAATGATACCACCAATTCAGAAGCAACAAAAGAAGAGCTACATAAACAAATATTACTGCCATCAACAAAAACACAAGAAAAACAACAGATGAAGATTTAACGAAAACACAGATCCAAGACAACAGAAGAAAAAATGCAGAAAAGATTAACAATAACTTTCAATAATGCCATCAAAATAAGGGGCGAACATGAAGCACTACCTGTTGCCCCACAACCCACAACCCCGCAGTCACACACAAAAACTGTCACTGCCATTGCAGTTGTTGGCTGCATGTGACACCACAACTGTACTTGTGAAAAGAAATGTCCAAGACTGCCATTCAGAAACGAAAAGAACTGATCAACAAATCTGCCAAAGTAAACCCGACCCAACACACCTACACAAGCGATATTACCCTCTTGGGAACAGAGTGCTAATATAACTGAGCAACAAATAAAGGCCATTTGAAACAAGACCTGGGTGCCCCGTACTTTACCACGATCCATTTAACCACAACGTTCAAATAGAATAACCTATATTCATACCTACCTACAATATACGGTGACCAACACCACACAGATTAAAACCCATTTATAACGAGAAAAGTACACATTGTACACAAAATGTCAACCAAGACAAAAGCAACTAATATTCGAAATTCACATCTTCAATTCCATGATTGCGCAGGTGGTTAACACAACATAGGCAAACGACCTACCATTAGTACAACTGGTAATAATTTGGCAAATAAAACCAAAACCGTGTGAGTGACACCCACTGCCAGATCCGAAGCAAAGCAACGAAGCAGACAACAGCGGATGAGCTGGGGGAACAAACCAGAGCCAGGATAGTAAGTGGGGTTGGGATGTGATGGTGTTGCCCCGGGGCCTTGCCCCTGTTTGGCGCCGTGCCCTCCCTGCCGCCCTTTCCTCGCCTGGACATGGCCGATTTCATCTTAGGGAACGTAAGGGAACAAATATGGTCAGAGGTGTTTGCTTTGGGGTAACCCTCAGGTCGGGAAACTCCGGTCTAGCCCAGGACCCGAACCAGTCGCAAAGCACTACGTGTATAAGCGACTATAATTGTCAAGGAAGCAATCTGGCCATCCACCAAAGTAAAGCCTACCTGACTTTATCTCTGTCAGGCAGGCTACCAAATCAAATCTCAACCAGTTATGCCTACGGGTTTCCTTATGCCAATGTTGTGTTAAGCCACCTAAGCAATTGACCAAATATCGCTGAATTGTGAATTTAGAATATTCTCATGTTTGAATTATGGGTACTTGGCGTACTTATAAGGTCAGAAAGTACTCCTAATATGTTCAATGGTCTTCTATGGCCAAAGTGAAGAGTTGTGAAATAGTATTCTGGACAGTAAGCAGGGAAGATTTCTGGATTCACACACGAATAACACCATAGGATATACCTACTTAGGAAAGGAGAGGACGAAATGGATTATTGAAATAAGGTTAATGACAAATGATTCTTGTTTTTTTTTGTCAACAGATAACATAACACATGACGGTTAAGGTACAGAAATTCAAATTACAAGTAAGCAGAATTAGCATAATATACCCTTTATATAACAATGCAATCAACAAATGCCTACCAGCTAATTTATTCGCTAACTCATCATTTAAATCAACATTATGCCAAGCTTATATTACTTAAGCTGCATTGTAAATATTAAAACAACCTCGCTTATCGTCTGTTCAATCACTACAATATTCATAAGGTTTTTAAGCTAACTAACCCTTTTAAAGCACAAAACCAAAATAATATTTTGCAGAAAACCTAGGGAATCTGTTCGATATATGCTTTCTGAGTCTATTCAACCTGAATGATCTTTGTTTTCAATAATCTAAGTTTGTGTAACCCTCGCTATAGATTTTTTTCTCATATGAAGCAGCAGGGGGGGGGGCGAATCCTACAATTTTTTTGCTTGACCCAGAAAGCGAAAATAAGACTTCCTACAGAGGCTGGAAGACGATAGTCAATAAAATTAAACCAAAACCTCTAAATTGTCTATAATGGTAACAAATCGTTTTAGTTAGCTCAGTTTTGTTAAACCATCATTGACTATTTTTTCCTTAAAATTTTACACGTTTTCATTTGCTTGTCTGGTCACAAAATTTTTGTCGTTCACCCTCCCTACAGCTATAAATTAAACAGCCATTATAGATATTATTAATAAATGAATATTGGGGAACCGCATACAGCTAGATAATCTTGAGAGCGGCTTAAGGCAATTAAAAAATATTAACCTGTCCGTTATATAGTTAACCAACAACTACATTATCGTCAAGGATCTCACGTTGAATTTGAAGAGGGTACAAAACAATTATTTAAACCTATCACTAAGACCACTAAAGGTATTCTACCTGTTAGAGAAAACTCTGAAGCAACAGGAAAAATAGCAGAAAGAACTAAGAAAACAGAAAAGATTCTTAAGAACTTCCAGCCCAAATAGCTGCTGAGATGCCAATTCTGGAAATACATGAGGATAAAGATCAACCTGGAGGTGCTGAAGCACAAATCCCCTAACAAAAGAGTCATGCAATAAGTACAACTGAACTGATCAATAAATTTGATGAAACTGTTGCTAAGGTAATGAACAACCTTAAAAAACATAGATCAATTAGCTGAGTTTGCTTTGGATGGTTTTAGTCGAAGAGATAAATTGATGAAGCCTGAACACGCTAAAGATATTAAAAGCAGTAAACAATGGAAAAATGTATTATATTCCATACGTATGAATGTGAAACAAATTAAATCTGATGATCCAGTATATCAAGAATATCTTAGGGCAATTGATGATTAAATAGGTCAAGAAAGGAGGACGGAGAACAAAGAAAGAACAAAAGAAACAAAAACCTCCAAAACAACACAAAAACACCAAAATCATTTGAGCAATCACTTCATGATTATCCAGAATTACCAAAAATACCATCAAAACCAAGTGAAGAGGACGAGGAAGAATTTAGCGTCAGTTTAGAAACTTCAATGAAGCAAAGCAATCAAATAAATGCATCAAAGACATTGCTAAGACGGGTGGTATATTTCCACTTGTAGCAGCTGTATCAGAATTAAAAGCAGCTTCAGCCCAATCTGTTGCAAAAGCAGCTGCATTAGGCGCTGTTGGAACAGCTTCTGGAATGACATTAAAGAAAGCAACCGGAAAAGGAATAAAAAGAGCAACCATAAAAGGGAAAAGGTTTCCGATTGCCAGGCAACGACATTCATGGTACGGAAAGAGTCTAAGACTTCCTGGGACAGTTCACTAATATCACCTGTGTCGAATTGTTATTTATTCAATCCTGGTAAAAGACTAAAAATACAAAATTTTAGAGGTCTTTTCATGCCCGATCAATTACCAAAACAACCGAACAATATTGAAGCTGGTATTATGAATCTCGATAAAAACTCTGGACTAGGAACCCATTGGGTTGGATATGCAATTGATCCACGTGGATTTATTTATTTCGATTCCTATGGATTAGCGCCACCAAAAGAATGTATTCACTGTCAGCAATAATACTGCTCCAATATGGTATTCTACGTTACAAAAACAAGAACCCCTAAATATCCCGTAACCGAAACTTTTAAGGCTCAAACGTCTGTCTGTACGCGTTATTTGTTCACCCTTACAAGAATTCCAAGGATAGCCGAAACCGAAATTCTAGGAACTAAAAGGGTTGTTTATAAATGTGTAGGTAATATTTTATTAACCAATCAGTTTATGTTTATCCTTTGTAAGAATTCCGAGACATCCGTTATCGAAAAAGAAACTAAAAGGCTGATTCGTCTTTGTGACCGTAAATCTTATTAGGTTTATTTTTAGTTGGCGATTGTGTCTTTTGGAATGGCCCTTGAGTTTGTACCCTTTAGTGAAGTCACAAGGTCACGACCTCATATCACCCTGCGCTGTCTAGTTTTGATGAGATGATATGATAATGCTGACATGATATGATAATGCCGCCTTCACGTCAGCACACATACCCCCAAAAGTCAACCAATGGGTGATTGACAAAACTCAATCAACCACGTGTTGACGTAGTGAATTGGTGTGCTGACATGATGGCTGGAGCCCCAATCTTGGCTGAAAATCGCCTCCTGTAGACATATGTCATTCAAGACTCTCGAACCACCGTCTCCAGTATCAGTATCAACATGCTAACAATTGATCTAAACGGACGCATAAGATAAAAGATAAGATAAAATATAAAGATATAAGATAAAATAATTAATAAATACTTATCCAAATCACAGCCGTCCTAAAAACTATAGTTTTCATTTTTCTTAACAAAAACCACAGTTTCTGGTATTTTATTTTTCCAGTTTCCAATATATATATATATATATATATATATATATATATATATATATATATATATATATATATATATATATATATATATATATATATATATATATAATTCTACATTAGCACTACTACTATGCGTAGGCCGTTACCAGGAAGAATGATTTAGTCATGGGCACAATTGGCGAGACACGCAAATTATACATGCAATATTAGATACACACTTTACATGATAACGGATTGACAAAATAAAACGATAATTCTTTTGTGGCGTATACTATTTATTATAAATCCACACATATTACGTTTATTTATTATAAAATATATAGCTTAACAGAGGCTAGTTTCTGTGATATATATATATATATATATATATATATATATATATATATATATATATATATATATACACACACACATATATATATATACACACACACATATATATATATATATATATATATATATATATATATATATTTATATATATATATATATATATATATATATATATATATATTAAATTTATTTATTTATTTATTTATATGCAATAAACTGACGACGAACAGTGCGAAACTAGTAACTAACTAGCCTGGGCGCTTTCGACTCTTATTGAGACTTTTTCAAAGAAAAAACACAAAAACGTTGTGTTTTTAAACCTCTACATGGCTGACGCCACATGCGTTAAAACTATAAATACAACCAGATTGTATAGACTTATTGCGGATTACTGAAAACTGGGTATAATTCCCTAAAAGTCTACAAGCCAAAGCGACATCTATTTTAACTTTTTGTACATTTATGTAATGCAGATTATATCCTTGATATTTTTTTCTATACCGATTATTCTTATAGTAAAATTTGACGGATACTAAGAAGATTTAGATAAGGTTAAATTCTACTAGTGCATAGTTTTCTTGTTGTAGTCTTCTTGGTTTAGATTGCTTAGTTTCAATGTTCTAAGGCGGCGTATCCAGTATGATTCCGTTTCCTTCCTGCTTTCAGAACTCCAGCTGTGGTTGTTGGCAATAGCGATAAGTGATATATCACTGCAAATGTGGCCAGTGGAGGAGAAGTGTTCTGCGACTGGGCTTCTGTACAGATTTTTTTTGTCATCCAATCAGATCTATGATGGTTTATCCTTTTGTGTAGATTTTCAGTTTCTCCGACGTACTGAAGGCCACAGATCTTACATATGATGATATAAATCACATTCTCTGTTTTGCACGTTTTGTTTGGACCATGTATGTTTTGTTTTTCTTTAGTCACTGTGCTAGTGAATGTCCTGGTCTCTGTCATATATTGACAGGTTTTGCATCTTTTATCGCCACAGGGTCCAGATTGACTAGGTTGGTTTTGACTAGCGATTGGCATTAACTTTGCCCTGACTATGCTACAACAGGTTTGTTCAGAAGTATTAGGTTTAGTATATCCGACGATTGCACGGTGGGCCAGTGTGCAATAAGAAATCCTGTTTTCACCGTTACCTGGAACAATCAATAACAGACCTATATAACTATGCAGCCAGTTAGCGAGTAAAAGTAACTAGACAATATATCAATTGCTTGTTATGCACTCTGTGAAACTTTTAAGTGCAGTGAAAATATTGCTGATGTCATTTCTGCTATCAAAAAGTTATTGCACCTCTCGCTCATTCAATTGAAAACATAAGGACAGCCTTGTCTAACGAGTACGAAAGAAAAAAATGATAGACAAACGTGTAATGCAATTGAGAAAAATTATATTATCTGAAAGTAAAAATGAAAGTGAATGTGGCAATGAAATATCTGGGATGTAAATTGTGCTTGCATAAAACAACTGTAGTAGTATTAGGAAACCAGGTTTTCAACTCACTTTGTTTTTTTACCCTCCAAACAAGTATAAATTATCCCCCACCCCACCCCCTTTTCTTCCAAAATAAACCAGGTTTTCAACTCACCCTAGAGGAAAACCAGGTTTTCAACTCACTTTGTTTTTTTACCCTCCAAACAAGTATAAATTATAGTCCTAAATTATCCCCCACCCCACCCCCTTTTTTTTCCAAAATAAAACAGGGTTTTGACTCACCCTCCCCCACCTCTTTTTTTCCCCTACTACTACCTGTATACAGGTATTTTGTAACCAAACAAAACAACAGGTGTTGGAATGTGATAAGCTCTTTACACAGAGGTGACTAATTTGTTAGAACAGCGCATGTGTGGAATACAATTATTCTAAAGACGGCAAACGGGTTTTACCACAAGATAACAGGATGAAAATTAAACTGTGCATTAGAATGTTTCAGTTAACAAGGTGGAAATTAAACTAGCATTAGAATGAAAATGATATTATTTTAGTTATATTATATCTTAAGTTTAGATAAAATTTTACGTTACTCATATTTTTTATGATATTTTTTTTCATACTTGCTAACCCTCATTGGTAGAATGTCTGTTAACATATTGTCAATAATACGAAATTCACGTAATAAATCATCCATATTATATTTAACTCCTCGTAGGTAAGACCGGATGTGATCAAGTAGTTTCTTATAAGTTTTAATTGATGTTAAACAACCATGCTTCTTTATCAAAAGTCTTGGTTCTACTTTTTTACACGCTGCTGTAAGTGAAACACCAATACCAGATATAATTAACAAAAAGGGATTTAACGATATCCCACTTGAAATTATACCAGAACTGGTCATTAACAATGGTAGATATGATATTACTCGAAGGATCTTGTTGTAGTATTTATAACATTTTTTAACGCACCAATGTTTTTTGTGATAATATTTGTAGTATTGTATTAGTGCGTCCACATCTTGTTTTGGAATATCTTTTGAAATATGATTGAAATCAACTATACTTCTTTTCATTATAATATTAGTTCACATAGTCCTATGTTTGGTTAATTCATAATAAGAGCTGGTTGTTCAGCTATAAATTCCAAACACCAGAGAAAAATTATTAATTTTAAAGTTTTATCAACTGGTTCAAGTACAAATTCTTCTTCAGAATTTTGGTTTATTATTACAGATAATACTCCAGATGAGTCATCATTTAGATGACGAGATAGATATTTGGTAGATATTCTAAACTTTGCACTGCTAAGCACTGACAATCTATACATACCAGTAACTTCTGCAGTGTATTTGATAGAATTATTTTGCCTCGTCCATGTACTAGACCCAGATGCAACAGTATACACAATATTTTTAATCTGTTTGTGAGGTATTTTAATCATATTTGTTTTCTCAACAATATTAGGAATTCCACTAATAATATCATTGAGTTTTGTGTTAATATTAGCGAGTGTAATGTCAACATTTGATGGATTTCCAAAAAATTCATCTCTAATTTTGTTTATGCTTCTGCGAAAACTTGAAAATGTGTTCACGTGACTGGTAAAATTATTTTTGAGTGCTGTGATTTCATTAGTAATTAAAGCGTCCCAATCATTGACATATTTTTTAGTGACAGCATCCCCATCCTCAGTTGGGTTTCCAAGATCTGTAATCTTATTTTGTTTCATAACAATATTCCCACTAAATACATCACCATCTTTTTTAACAAAATCATTAACTGACCTACCAGAATCTTGTATATTACCTAGATTGTTAAAAGTAACGATATTATTAGCAATCGCATCAGTATTTCGTACAACTACATCTGACAGTTTTACATTACTCGTCTTTAATCGTCCTTCTTTGTCTTGGAAAATGACAACTTCATCTGGATCTACGCTGGTAAGATTTAGTAAATTATTGATTTCATTTTTGAGCCGATCAAGAGTTGCATATTTGGATAAGTCACCTTTAAAACGTTTTGTGGATAAATCTTCTAATAGTGTTCCAAATTTTGTATAGTAGCTCATTATTTACTATCCTAGATAAAATTATCAACACTAGTTTAATATTATACAAAATGGCAAAATCGTCGATACTAAACTTTGATACAGAGAGACTAGTGAAGCATAAACATAATAATGAACTTCCTGATTGTCATTATCTTATTGTTGGGCGAACTGGATCGGGGAAAACAAATTTGCTTATGAACTTGCTTCTTGGTGATAATTTTAACTACGATAGAGTTTATATTTACACAATCAATCCACAGCAAGATAAGTATGAGTTATTAAGTGAGTATAATGAAAAGCTTCGTGATGATCTTAAAGCTGGTGAAGATTTTTTTATAATTAAGCAGCCAGAAGATCTTATTCCAGTTAATCAACTTGATGCAGATGAACATAAGATAGTAGTTTTTGATGATATTCCGCTAAACAACATGGAGATGAACAAAATAAGATCATATTTTTCACTGTCACGTAACAAACAGTGTAATTCTATTTATCTCGCTCAAGGATTTTATAATGTTGACAGGTTTATTAGGCGAAATACGGGTTGTTTTATTTTATTTCCAGGACTGGATAATGTTGACGTTAGAAATATTGCAAGCGAGCAATGCGGTGGCGTGACAAAATATAAGTTTATTGAACTTTACCGTAATGCTACAAAAGATAAATTTAACTTTTTCTTGTTTGATAAACTTACAAATGATCCAACTAAAATGTTTCGCTGTTGTATTAACACTTACTTACAATAAAGCGTTTCAATTTTATAAAATTTATAATTATAATAATGGACAAACGAGCAAGATACAGACAACACATAGAAGATCTAAAAAAACTTGCTCAATCTCAGGCATCACTTAAGCAAAAAGTACAAGAAGCGCGACGTGGGCAAGTAACTGCTACAGAAACAACAGCTACAATTTTCAAGCCGGTTACTGAAGCATTATTAGGTAAACAACCTGAAACTAAACCACTGTCAGAAGAAGAACTTAAGCAACTACAGGAAAAAGGTTTGGTTGGAATTGTTAGAGAACAACAGGAAGCAGCTGCTGCAAAACTTGTTACTAGATCTGATGAAGAAAAGAGAAAACTGATTGAGGCACTTACAGCAAATATAGCTGATCCTGCGGCTAGACAAGCAGAAACAGATCGATTGATAAACAATCCGCTGGAACTTGAGCGAAGATTAGCAGAGTTAACAACGCAAGGAATAACAAATATTATAACAAATTTATCAGGAGACATAAAAGATATCAGAGAGGAGCAACAAAGAGTCGGTGATCTTACTGTAAGGTTTATGGAGGTTGGAGATCAAAGACTTCATTTTACAAAAAAAGCAAATGATGAGATAAAAGGTAGTGAATATGATGATTTTTTAAACAAAGAAAATATAAGGGGTATTGATGATATAAGCAAGTGGACTGATGCAGAATATCAAGCATTAATCGATAAATTTAATGTAATATTTAATGACGGAGCTGCTGCTAAAGATGAATTAAACACGGTTACAGAGATTAATAATATGATTCCACTTTATGAAAGAATGAGAAAGGGTGTCATTGCTCTCACGTTTAAAAAAACAGCAGAAAATAGCAGAGCAAAACCTTTTGGTAAAGGGTGGAGTTTTAAAAGAAAATTTGATAAACTCGATAAATCTCGTGTAGAAAAATATAGAAAAGAAAAAACAGGAACTGGTGTAAAAGTATTTACTTCAACTACTGAAATGATAGGTAGATTAATGTTATTAATATCATCAAAGGAAGCTGGGAATGTTAGTGTTGAACTTGATAATGAAATCATTGACATACTTGATCATCTAAGATCGAGTGAATTATTAACATCTAACGAATATGAAACTTTACACCACGACTTAATCGCGGCGACTTAATTTTGTAAAATGATATAATATTAAAGGAATGCAAACAACATTATTACTAAACTCTAGCGAGTCTACAGAAGATAGCGCAAATTTTTCAGTAAATTATATTCCACCTATAGAACTAGATCCTACAAAACAATATGAAATTGGATTAATTTCTTGTACTTGCTGGAATGCTATACCTAACGTGAAAAATGATGTTAACGATGAAATGTATTTTACTATGATTACAACACCTACAATATCTACAACAAAAAAAATAAAAATTCCGCAAGGAGCTTATAATATTGAAGATCTAAACAAGACGATCAAAGAGCTCATAACAAAAGCTGACGGTGTGGCTGATAATTTTGAATTAGCAGCAAATTATAACACATTGCGAACTAGGATAACTTTGAAAAATATAGCAATCAATCTTGAACCAAGAGAAAGAAGTATTGCACAACTGTTAGGATTTACTGAAAAAACTTACACTGCACTTGATCAGCCTATTACATATGACAGTGAACTGCCATCAAATATAACAGAAGTAAATACAATATTAGTAAATTGCTCTACTGCTTCTGGCTCTTATACATCAAAAGGTAGCAAAGGTCAAACGATTTACAGTTTCTCACCAGAAGTCCCGCCAGGTTCTCTCATGCAAATAACTCCACGACATATTATCTATTATCCTTTAAACGTTGAAGATCAAATAACAAGTATAAGGATGCAGTTGACAGATCAATCAGGAAAACAGTTACATGTTAGTAATGAAATTGTAACTTATTATTTACATCTACGCGAGCAAAAGTAAAAATTATGCAACATCAAATATAATGAAACAAAGAAAAAAAGTTTATCGAAGAAAAATAGTAGGAGGATTTTTTGGAAATATATTCACTAAAGTTATTAAAAATATTCCAGGACTAGCGCGTAAAGTTGCACCAATTGCTATTGACGCGGGTAAAGCTTTTGCAACTGGGGCTGCATCTGCCGCTGGGACTGCGGTGGGACAAAAAATAGCTAATAAAATAAAAGGAGATCCACCGACTGCATCTGAAATAAAACAAGCTATCTCAGAAATCGCTCCAACAAAAGAAACTCAAAAAGCTATGATAACAACAACAAAAAAATTATTATCACCAAAGGGCGAGCAGATCATACAAAAATTAATATCTAAAGTAACAATGCCGCAATAAAATTTTATATAATCTAATAAAATAAAATGTCTACTAAAAATTATCTCGAGTTAACAGAAACTTATGACATCGACAACGATGTGACAGAATTCGAGTTTGTTGAGTACCTTGATGAAAATTCTAACGAACCAAATAAAACTGGTATTAGAACCTTTAACACCAGAGATGAAGATGTATTTCTACTGCCACATAAGGCTATGTTAGAAGTTCGTGGTCAGATTATGACAGTAGCCAATCCACCTGCTGCATTTGCAGTTGGAACAGAAGTAGCTCTTATAAATAACGGTTGGAGTCTATTCAAAAGTGCTAGATATCAACTGGCCAATCAAACTGTAGAAGATATTTCGAGTCACCTACAAGTTGCAAGTACAATTTTAAATATTATTTCGTTTTCCGACGATTACTCGAGATCAACTGCAACTAATATGATGTGGTTTAAAGATACTGGACGGGGTATAGCTGAATCAACAGAATTTTTAAAGAGAGGCGCTATAGTACATGGAGCTGATGCTGATGCAAATGCTGTAATTGTGAGAAATTTTCTCATTGCTAATGCAGACGCGCTAGGTATTGTTGCACCAGGTGCAGCTGCTAATGCAGACGCTACAAGAGTTTCTCTTACAGCAGCTTTTAATAATCTAAATATAACACCACCAGCTGCAGCTGCAGACGGTACTGCGATGTTAAATTTACTTCTTAACACACTTGATGTGAGAAATCCACGCTATAACGAAGGTTTTGCTAGGCGAAGAAAACTTGCAGCAGGATCACGTCAAATTACAATGATGCTTCCGCTAAGCATGATTTTCGGCTTTTGTCGCGATTATGATAAAGTATTTCGCGGAGTAAAACATACGCTTATTTTAGATCGAGCAGACCAAAACGATTGCTTGTTTAGATCTGGAGGGGTTGATGTACAGTTTATCATAAACAAACTTTCTTTGTGGATGCCACGTATAACACCATCAATCACTAAAATGTCAGAACTAAATAACACGCTTGATAAGCATACAAACAGAATTTACTTTAAGCAGCATAAGGTATATCAGACAGCGGTTCCAAATACTACTGACTACACGTGGAGGGTCACAACAACATCAAGCGAACAACTGCCGAGAAATATCTTTGTCGTATTTCAACAACAAGCTCGACGAGGTAACCAACAACAAAATAATGCAGTATTTGATCACTCTGATGTCAGACGAATATACGCTAGATTAAATTCAAAGCAATATCCAGAACGAGCTATCGAGTGTAATTTTGCTGATGATGTTAATAAAAATATTTCTCGACCGTACATGTACCTGCTTGACGCAATACAAAAATATCAAGATGTTGAAGATGGAACTCAAATATCAGTAGAAGAATTTCGTACGCTTTATCCTATATTTCATTTTGATGTTAGTAAACATAACGAGCGAGCTGTAGACAGCACAGCGGATATTGAAATTACCTGGACACTTGGGGCGGTTCCAGTAGCGCCGTTATACGTATACGCATTAGTGATTAGTGATAGATTTATCACGGTAGATTCTATTGGAGGTAAAATGACAGTTCAAGTTTAATCTACAGTTGTTATATAAAATGAGAAAATATATTGTAAAAGAAGTGTATTTGACTGATGGCCAAGTTAAAAAATTAGTAGCTGCTACTGCAAAGCGAGAACAGGTATCATTAAAAATCAATCCTAATATTTCTGATGGTGTTTTAACAAAATTAATGCTAACAAAAAATCAAGTAAAAAAGTATGATCGTAAAAAAACTTTTGTTTTAAATTTGAGTGCTGCACAAATGACAGCGATGGCAAAAGAAGGTGGTTTTCTTGGTCCGGCATTATCAGTATTAACTAGTACAATAATACCTAAACTTTTGCCGGTGTTGGGAACATTAGGACTAGCAGCAGCGTCTGGAGCAATATCTGGCGCAACGAAGAAAGCAGTCGAAGGTAATGGTATCATTCGTGGAAGTGGAATAAAAAAATTGTAAATTTTATGTAAATAATATATTATAATGCCACAAAAGAAAAAGAAATCACCAACAACAAAAAAAAAGAAAGTAATAAAAACAAAATCACCAACACCAAAGTGCAAATGCATATGCAATCAAACAAAACAAGGAGGAATTATTCCGTTCGCTCCACTTTTGGCGGGACTAGCGGGAAGTCTGCTGCCAAATCTTTTAGGAATCGGACGTGGTCTAACATTACCAGGAACTCGTCGACCCCGTTGAGTAATTTTGATATCATTGATAAGTTAAAAGCGGTTCCTGGATTTCACGGAGTTTATTCTAAAGATGAGCTCTCAGCAATAAAATCACCATCTGCTGTAAGTTCATGTGTTATTAATATACAAGATTTTAATGACGGATCTGGTACGCATTGGGTAGCAGTTTATAATAATAATTATTTTGACTCGTTTGGACTTCCTCCAAGCGATGTAATAAAAAAGTATATGAAAAAAAAATTTACAAAAGTATATTATTCGTCAAATCAACTCCAACCTGTTGGAACGTCTGCTTGTGGATATTATTGTATTATGTTTATCCGACAGATGAGCAGAAATCTTAATTTTTTAAAATTTATTTTACAGTTTGATAAGCAACCTTCTCACGCTAATGATGAGATCGCAATTAATTTTATCTAAACTTATAAGTATAATAATGTCAACATACTGTCTCAAGTGTAAAACTAAAACAGAAGGTATTAATGAAAAAACAGAAAAAACAAAAAACAACAGGATAATATTAAAAAGTATTTGTGCAATCTGTGGAAAAAGAAAAAATACATTTTTAAAGAAAACGTCCCCAGCGATAGTATCTCCAGCGACGTCGCTAGGATCTGGTTATCCTAATATTATTTTAGTCGACGACTAAAAATATAGAATGATATGCAACTGTGATTCTGACAGAGATTTGTGTATTGAGCAAAATAAAATTGTCGCATACTGTCAATGTTGTAACAACAGAGAAATAATAGGGTCAGGTATAGATATACATAAACTAATTGGAAAATTGCCAAAACCAAAAGGCGGTTGGACATTGCCAGGGCATCGGTATACTGGTCCATGGAATCCGCTACATCAACAACTAGATGAAAACGACAATCCATTGCCAGGCCAAGAGCCTTACAATCAAGTGGATGCAATAGCAATGCGTCATGATATCTGTTATCGTGATCATGAAAACTCAAAATTAGATTGTGATAAAGTAATGTTAGACGAATTACGTGATATGGAGCCAACAAATCTACGAGAACGTTTTGATAGAAAATTTGTTCAGGGAATAATTGGAGCAAAATATAAACTTGGACTCGGAGAGTCTCGTCAATCACCTCACGATCGGGGAAATAAAGTATATGATGATCTTGCAGTCGAACTACACAGACCTAAAAAAAAAAGTTCCAACGACGTAAAGTTGTCGCTAATGGTGTAGATGATATCTGGGCAATAGATTTGGTGGATGTATCCAATCTAGCTCAGTTTAACGTTGGCGTTGATGGCGCTCCAAAAAGGTATTTGTTTAATGTTATAGATGTTTTTAGCAAATATGCTTTCAGTGTACCTGTTTCGGATAAGACAGGAACTTCAATGACCGATGCGCTAAAGCAGATAATAACAAGCACAGAAAGAAAACCAAACAAAATCTGGACTGATCATGGATCTGAGTTTTTTAACAAAAAGTTTGAACAGTTTCTAGAACAAAATAATATAAAAAGGTATGTTACAGGAAATGAGGGTAAAAGCGTTGTTGTTGAGAGATTTAATCGCACGCTAAACGAGAAAATACACAAACATATGACAGCTAAAAACACCAACAGGTACATCGATGACCTTTCTCAAATCGTAAGCGAATATAATAACACGAAACATCGAACCATCAAAATGACACCTAAAAAAGCTGTTAAAAATCCAATATTAGCAAATGAAAACATGTACCGCAGACATAAATTTAAGGTTGGTGATAAAGTTAGAATTTCTTTGATGAAAAAGGTGTTTGCAAAAGGATTTACTCCGAACTGGAGCGAAGAAGTTTTTGTAATTGATAAGGTACTTTTAACAGTACCTGTAACGTACGTTTTAAAAGATCTGGCAGGGGAACTGATTGTAGGTAGTTTTTATGAACAAGAACTACAGAAAACTGATCAGGATGTTTTTGTTATCGAGAAAGTGATTAGAAAAAAAGGGGATAAAAGTTTAGTCAAATGGCGTGGGTATAGTGATAAATTTAACAGTTGGATCCCAACCAAGCAGATTATGATATAATGCTATTATAAATTAACTCATACTTTTGTTTGACAGATTTACATTTTACTGGTTTACATAATGATATTAGATACTGCTTACGATCGTTAGAGATCGTCATTAGATTAAAAATCTTGACAAATATGAAATCAAATTTAATATTTTTCTGTCGGCCTGGAATCTTGATATTTAAAAAAGGTTTGATTAACTGCCAGAACAGTTGTTGTTCGGCAACAGTAAAATTAAATTTAATTAGCTGCTTAGTAATGTGATACTTAACATTATACCGTTTAGTTGTTGATCTGCTGTAATTAGATCTGTCAGCAACAGTGACTATTTCACCATCATCAGATTCATTGTTATATAAAATATCATCTTCGCTATAACCAACAGATTTGTCTATAAAATCTTTGGAAAATGTAATACTATGTATGACATCATCACTGACGACCTTATCACTGACGACCTTATCACTAGTATCTTCTTCGTAGAGTTCAGCGAGTCGTTTCATCAAGTCCATTATTATAATATATTTTTATCTAATTTATTATTATAAGATGACCGATGAGATAAAATATCACCAAAAAGTTAATATAGTAAATTATAACGAACTAGCTGAAGCGGTAAGAAAATGTTTGTTGGGTTATAGTGTTGATGTTATTGTAATGCAAGGTGATTCTCATAAAATATTACTAACAGAAGCAGAAAAAGATAAAATTAATGAAAATGCAGTAACAACGTTAAAATTTAATCATGATGATATCATAGCATTTGCTCATCATTGCTTGACTAAAACTGAATTACAAAATATTATTGATCATCATATCTAAAACCAATCCTAGCATCGTATTCTCTTGAAAAAGTTGATTTTGTTGCTCCATCAGCTATAATTTTTACGACTGCGGGATTTATCTTATAATATTTCGCCGCAGCTGAAATCGATTTGAATTCGATCTCCTCATCCGTTTCGAGGTTTTTTGAAATAACAGGTTTTATTGGGCATCTAAAATTAATACCATTACTATTTTTTCCTTTTCTCACATTTTCCTGTTGCGTTACTATCTCCAGATTTTCCAATCGATTATCAGTTTGTATATTATTGATGTGATTAATAACAAGACCATTGGGTATAGATCCATTGAACACCTCATAAACAAACCTATGACCAAGATAACGAACTTGATTTGTTGATGTTCCTCTAACAGTTACCCTGATATATCCCATATTGCTAATATTACTAAGAACTTTTTTAGTTTTTCTATTTCTAATAATACCGCGATCGTTAGCCTCATATAAATCAAATACTGGGTGCGGCTGAAACTCATCTTGTAAGGATAAATTTTCAATATTATCATCAGTGACTTTACCATTATAATGATATACACGCTGTCCCTCTGGAATATCATCGCAGAACAACGTGTAAATAAAATCTTTTCTAAACATTGTAATCCTCTCAGCATTATCTCCCTTTACACTAATGTTATAACCCGCTGACGTTAATTTGCCAACAGGTATTCTAGTTTTAATGTTAATAACCGAACCAATTACATTTCCAGCGTATAAGTTATACTTTAGGTGAATTTGATAAATCTCTTGCTCACGTGCGCTTGTCAGATTTACTGTCATTATATTATAGGTAATATTTTTTATCTCTAATTGATTTTTAGCGCATGCGCAGTGTGAGATAAAGTTATACTTTGGGTGAATTTGATATGTTTCTTGCTCACATGTGTTTGTTAGATTTGCTGTCATTATATTATAGGTGATATATTTTATCTCTAATTGATTTTTAGCGCATGCGCAGTGTGAGGTAAAGTTATGTTTTGGGTGAACTTGATATGTTTCTTGCTCACATGTGTTTGTTAGATTTGCTGTCATTATATTATAGGAGATATTTTTTATCTCTAATTGATTTTTAGCGCATGCGCAGTGTGAAAAAATTATCAATTAGATATTACATTATAGTATAATAATGTTAAAATTGCGTGATATAGCTAAGAGAAGCTTTATGGGAGAACCTAATAAAATAGCGACTGCTTTTGCAGGTTTTGATAATAGTTATCAGTTTGATAATCAAATTGTTTTAGTAAATTTTAATGCAACTAATCTTTACCACCTATTACAGACAATTGTAAAACGTGAGCTCGAAAAACATAAAAGTATCAGATTATTTGTGCAATATCATGTTATATTTTCAAAGTTAGTTATAATGGAAGAATTAACTAACAAGGAAATTGCAGAACCTTATATTAACGCAAAATCGAGACGTGTTTTGCTTGGGACTGATCTATTATCACTATCTGATGAAATACACCAAGAAATTGAAAAAAAAATAGAGGAATTTAGTCAATTAGGTTCGGGTTGGAAGTTTGAAATGATCAAAGGAATATTGTTTCACACGATGAAATATAATGTATTACGAGGTAGTTCATACGTCGACCTGCCACCAAAAATAAAAAGTAAAAGATGTTGTATAAACATCAAAAACGTAGATAACAAATGTTTCCAATGGGCTGTTCTTTCCGCACTATTCCCAGCAGAAAAAAACGCTACTCGTGTTGAAAGGTATATCAGTCATGTGTCTAGATTAAATTTTAAAGATATTAACTTTCCAGTGGCAGAAAATCAAATACCAAAATTTGAAAAGCAGAATAATGTTTCAATTAACGTTTTCGGACTAGATGAAAAGGAGGACGTATATCCGAGATATATTTCAGAAAAAGCTTCACAATCAACTATAAATTTACTGTACTACAAAAATCATTATGTTTGGATTAAAAACTTTAACGGACTAGTTGGTAGACAGTACAATAAGGATAAGAACAAAAAGTTCTTTTGTTACCGCTGCTTGCATGGCTGTACAAGCAATGAAACATTACAAAAGCATTTGCAGTACTGTAGTGATGTGCAAAGAATAACAATGCCATCTAAAAAAGATAGTGTGTTACAGTTTGTCCATCATAATCACAAACTAAAAATTCCTTTCGTCATATACGCTGATTTCGAATGCCTACTTCAACCTGTACTTGGTGTAGAAAATAATCCTAATCAATCGAGTACAAGAAAAGTTCAAAATCATGTTCCGTGTGGAGTAGCGTATAAGGTAGTTTGTTGTACTGATTCTAGATTATCTAAATCAATCAAATTATATCGTGGTAAAAATCCAGCTGTTTGGCTTCTCAAGCAGTTGATTAACGAAGTTGATAATATATTTACTCATTTGAAAAAAGTAACGCCAATGTTAAAATTAACACCTCAACAAGAATCCGCTCACGAGCAAGCAGAAATTTGTCATATTTGTGAAAAAGCTTTTGACGATGATAAAAAAGTACATGACCATTGTCATTTGACTGGACAGTATCGTGGAGCGGCTCATAATCAGTGTAATTTAAAATTTCATGCTCCAGATTTTATTCCGGTTATTCTTCACAATTTTCGAGGATATGATAGCCATATTATAGTAGAAGCTTTTGGTGATCCTGAGATAAAAGCTCGTCTAAAACTCGATAACATCATCAAATGCATCCCAAATAATTTTGAAAAGTACATGTCAGTTACGCTAGGTAAATTGCGTTTTATTGACAGCCTGCAGTTTATGGCAGCCTCGTTAGATGAGCTAGTAAAAGGTTGTAGTAAATTTGATAACCTAAGAGACTGTTTTGGAGATAAATTTAATCTACTAGCTAAAAAAGGAGTTTTTCCATACGAATACCTCGACGATTGGAGTAAATTTGATGAAATATCTTTACCTGACAAAGACAAATTTTACTCACAACTTAAAAATGAAAATATAACTGATGACGAGTACAGGTATGCACAAGATATCTGGAAAGAGTTTGATTGTGAGACTTTTGGTGATTATCATGATTTATACCTGAAAACTGACGTGTTATTATTAGCAGATGTTTTTGAAAGTTTTCGTGAAGTGAGTTATAATAATTATGGACTAGATCCTTGCTGGTATTATTCTGCCCCTGGGTTGTCATGGGATGCTTTGCTAAAGTTTAGTAAGGTAAGGTTAGAATTACTGACTGATGTTGATATGTTCAATTTTATTGAAAAAGGTATCCGAGGTGGTATTAGCGTGATAACAAAAAAATATGCTGAAGCAAACAACAAATACCTGAAACAGTATAACCCTGACCTTCCTTCGAAGTATATAATTTATCTAGATTGTAATAATCTTTACGGTGGTTCGATGGCAGAACCAATGCCTTTTAGCGGATTTCATTGGATCACGGTTGATCGATTTCTATCAGAGACAGAAAAAAAGATACCTGACGATGTTTCCTATTTCGTTGAAGTTGATCTTGATTATCCAAATTCGCTACACAAATTACATAACGATTACCCTTTCTGTGCGGAATCGATGGTTATAGATTATAGTTTGTTATCAAAAGAACAACAAGCGTTAGCATCACCAAGGCAACATTCCATGGTCAAGAAACTAGTACCAAATTTACTTGATAAGAAAAATTATGTTTTGCATTACAAAGTTTTAAAACAAGCAGTCGATGCTGGTCTTGTGTTGAGAAAAGTTCATCTTGTACTAAAATTTAATCAGTCGCCGTGGATGAGAGGTTACATTAACTCGAACACTTCAAGAAGAGCTGTAGCGAAAACAGAGTTTGAGAAAAACTTCTTTAAACTGATGAACAATTCCGTTTTTGGTAAGACGATGGAGAATATTAGGAAACGCGTAAATATTGAAATAGTTAATGATGTCAAACGCAGAAACAAACTTGTGTCAGACGATGATTTTGTGAGCATGAAAATATTTAATGAAAATCTTGTTGCGATACAAAGAAGAAAAACAAATCTAAAACTAAACAAGCCGATCTATGTTGGAGCTGCAGTGTTAGATTTATCAAAGTGGATGATGTACGATTTTCATTACACTTTTGTTAAAAATCAGTGGCCGGCTAGTAGTTTATTGTTTACTGATACTGATTCACTCGTATATGAAATCGAATGTGAGGACATCTATCAGGATATGTATAATAATCGACATCTGTTTGATCTTTCCGATTATCCACGTGACAGTAAATTTCATGACGACACAAATAAAAAGGTTATTGGTAAGTTTAAAGATGAAATGAACTCGAGCGCTATCAAAAACTTTATCGGATTACGTAGTAAAATGTATGCCGTATTGTTAGATACTAGAACTAGAAATGTTATTAAGATTTCAAATAACAGTAAAACTCTAACCGGATAGATATTGTACTCACACAAATATATAAAAATGGAAGCCCTATAACAATCGTTGATCATAATTCACATGCATGGACTAATGCTGTAACGGTATTTCCATGAGGTAGAAAAGTTAAGTTTCATGATGGTCATATATTTTATTTTATCAGAAATATAAGTGAAAGTGACACTGTGTCTGTTTGGTTATTTCAAAGTTCAGAACACGATTACGATCAGTTTGTCAGGCCTAACGGTGATATTTACCATACAGAATCTCTTGATGAAAAGATGAAACATCTTGCACTGAAATATACCTCTGATAATGTTGTAGTTGGACAATTACTGAATAACTGTTTTACCTTACCATTGGTTGCTGCCTATTTTAACTCAGGAGAAAAAGTCATGGAAAACAACACGATCAGAATTCCTTGAGGATGTCAAAAAAGTTGCATAATATATGGACACTATGGATTGTGGAATACCAAATACAATTATAGTGATGTTTTTTCAGATGATATTGTTGCATATTATCCTGGGAGTTTTTTCGGATATGGAGAATGTTTTAAATACTTTAAGAAACTCGGACATCCTACATATGACATGACCAGAGTTTCAATAAATTGACCCTTACCAGATCTTGACACAACAGGATTTGCTCATGTAAAATCATTCGAGTTTAGAGAATGTCTCCATACTATTACTTATGTTTGGTTTGGAAGATATTTCAGAAAAATGTTTGGTTCCGATACTGTTATTTCGTTATATGCTTGATCCTGGATTTTTTTATATCATTGAGGGTAACAGAAGCAATTATATCGTATAGTTCACAGAAGCACGTTAGGTTACCAGAACCGGATAGATTTAGTGTCGACGATGACAGGACAGAATTCCCTGATCTTGATGATGAAATAAGCAAATGCAGGAATGAACATGATGAAAATCTTGCAAAAGATATGGACGATGCTGAACTAGATTTTATAATCGCTGATATGACGAAAAAAAACATTTGTAAGTCAATGTAATGCTTATTTATCAGATGGAACAAAACTAGATTCCATTTCTGAGCTACCTTGATGGCGGCTCACCACAATTTACTCATTTAAGATATTCGATGTTCGGGTATGTTTCTATAAATCTACTAATTATGATAAATAGATTTCCTCGTCACACTGTCAGAGTCGCTGCAAATTCATTTTATATACATAAAAATATAAGGATTTATTAAAACCGCTACTCGGTAATGGTGAATGGGGGAAATGGAGGATACAACAAGAAAATATACATAGTTATCCAGAATCTGCCGATATTGAAATTAAAGAAAATATATTACATAAAAAGTGATCAACTATCAAAGTCATGTGCACCATATGTATACGATCCTGTGGCTAGACATAAGACTGTTTATCTTAATGGGTGTGGTTGTTCAGGTACAACAACTCGTGCTATTAACCTATTTATGAACAACTATTCAGATATGATCCTTTTGATACCTACACATAAACTCACTAGAGAAATAAAGCAACGAGATGTAAATCATATACATATCATAGTTTCTTTAGATGGTGTAGAGATACGTGGACTCTTAAGCGAATCGGTGACAAATATATACCTAAGTATATTATATGTGACGAAATATGCACGGTGTCGTTAGAAACACTAAACATATTTTTTGAATGGTTATTGACAAAAATACTGATGTGATCACGTGTGGCGATCATGGTCAGCCACCACCATTTGTTGGACAGTCTCCACATGAATGGCTAAAGGATCATGTAGATTATTATGAAGAAATGCATGATGACCATATAGCGGCTGATGAGCCGACGAAATAGTTTAAAAGAGTAATCAGATCACAGCCAGATAAAATACAATGTGAAATAATGCGTAAAGTAATTCCAGAGACACCAATGAATGGTTTTTGGAATTTATGAAAGCCTGCTGATTTGGTAGTGGCAATTAGAAAGATAGTTCGTGATGAACTGCAAAATAAATTATATACGTTACAATAAGAACAGTTTTCAACGTTACCTGTACCTTTGTGCTATCGCCCAGCAGATACTCGATGACAGAATATTGAAGTTGAAATTCCATGAGGAGACAATGAAATTTCCCGAATACAAAATCTTGTTCTACATGACATTGTTTTGGTCACTATCGATGTTGTTGAGAGGGCATTGAACATGGAAAAATCACCGTGTATGTTAGGATATGATATAACGATTCATTCGTCACAAGGATTAACTATCTCTGATACAAATATATGAATTGTAGATGACCGTATCGAGTGGTGAAACTTAGTCTATCTTCCAGTATCTCGTATTAGGAGATTAACTCAACTGCATAGGGTTATTATAGATTACGTGACAACTGAGGAGATTAATAATGACCTTGTTGGCATAAAGAAAAAATTAGTCTTATAAACAATAGGACAAAACGATAAGCGCTACTTTGATATTGATACTGAATTTATTATAGCACTAAAACAACTGCTGAATAATCATTGTTCAATTTGTAACACAATTATGTCATGGCAATATTCGAATAACAATCCAAGACAATTTACCGTAGACAGAATTATTAATTACCATGGTCACACACGGGAAAACGTGATGCTGACCTGTCTTGAATGTAACCGACGTCAGGGTTCTAGTTTACATAAGTGAACCCGGAGGTAATTGTGCATCTGTAGGAATTACTTGTAATTGTTCACAACAAATCCACGTTGAGGGGCTGTAGAATCTAGTCTGTAGATTGCAGGTCTCCCAGTGGATCTAACCACGCTAGAAATTGCATGTGTGGTCACGCTCCAGATTAGATCAGTAGTTCTTTTTCCCACCCTCAAGCGCCTCTGGTTCGTATAAATATCTCACAGTTACATTACCTAATACCGTTGTTCACGGCGTTGTACGTTATCGCGACGTGGTATATATTTTTTGTTATTGCATCAGAAGGTTTCATGGAAATTGCACAAGTAATTTCGTCATTCAATGTAGATATCACACTGGTAACCTTGCAACCCATTCACGAGATCGCTCACCCGACTTAAAGTCAATAGATATTTTCATCGCGTAACCGTTCAGCAAGTGTTCGATTAAATCGTTCATCAATTGCTTGATCAAGATGAATTTCAGTATGTCCTTGTCTGATTTCAATGTTATGTTTTTTCATCAAAGTTAATACTGCACCAAGAAATTCTTTAACGTGATTAACTTGTAATAACTTTGGCCATTTTAGACAACCACGTTGATAAATTCACTCAAACTCAAACACAACTTCAGATGCTGTTTTTGATGATAATGGTTATGCTTCTTTATATTTACTTACAGCATCAACAAACAGTCTATGCGTATTAGTATGTGAATGATTTTCGTCCACGTGTTTTAACAGTATCATGTGGTAAAAACAAAATATCTTGATGAAGTTCATTGGGGATGCTGACATCAAAATGCGCGTATTGAATTTTTTAGGTAGTGGTAGATATATTTGCCATATTGCCTGTCGTGCTAACCATGATGCAGCAACATTATGCGAAACGTTTGCCGCTTCAGCAAGTTTACTGATTGCTGCTTTACCTCTCCAATATCCTCTCGGGGAATAATAAATGGATTCCATTATAATAGCAATATAATTAATTAACAGCAACGTGCATTATTTTACCTTTCTTAGCAGATTTTATATAAAAAAAACTAGCGAGTTTTTCTCTGAGAGATTTATTTAGCGCATGAATTAATTTAACCTCTGCGAGATGTCGCTGCTGCAAATCTTTACTTTTATAAGCAATGTCATGAACATGGCATGCTTGGTCAATTTTATTCACTGGTTACTCTCCTGGTTTTGGTTGATCTTGATCATCAAGTCGGATATCAAGTCGAGTTTCAGGACCACAGTAATTGTATCAAGGAAGTTGTTTCTTACCGGGGTATTTGGCAACGGAGCTCCTGGCAATTTCCCTAATGATGCGGCTATATCACCACCACGTGTTACTTGTGACGCAGAAATAAATTTATATTTTTGTATCACTTTTTGCACCTCTTTTATTTTTTGATGTTATCGTTGTCAATCCAACGATTTGGGTGGGAACTCTGCATCGAAAGCAATATAAACTCATATTATTTATTATATGGATATAATTCACTTTTCTGCAACACGAAAGCCAGAACCAGTAAAGCACCATCCAGCGTTTCCGATTTCCATTAGAATGATTATAATAGGTCCATCTGGATCTGGTAAAACGCAATTATTTTTTAATCTAATAATGCGGTGGATGAAGTGGGATAAATTATATTTAGTGGCACCAACTGTACATGATCAAAGATGCTACGAAGTACTTAAAGATTGTAAAAAGAATACAAAATTATTGAATCAAGAATGCAATGATATTATTGATTTTATCACCGATATTGATGAAGCCCCATCCGTAGATGACTTAGATGGATTCATTAATAACCTTGTAGTATACGATGATGTATTGCTGGACAAACAATCTAATCCAGCTAGACTATTTTCTAGAGGTAGACATAAAAACACGAATGTAATCTATATTACTCAGAGATACACACAAATACCTAAGGTGATCAGAGATAACTGTAATAATTTTGTTGTGTTTAATGGCGTAGATAATAATACTTTACAAAATATTTATTATACTTAGTGTTCAGGAGATATGGACATGATTAAATTAAAATATTTATTTTCAAAAGCAAAAGCTGTTCCATTTGGATTTATAACAATAAATCTACATGACTCAAGAACAAGGTACCGTATAGGTATGTATAAAATCTTTGGTTAATTCAATAGCAGCAGAGAGGGCTAACGACAAATATTATGTGACCAGACAAGTAAATGAAATCGCGTAAAAATTTGAAAACAAATAATCAGTGATGGTTTAAAAAAACTGAACTAACTAAAACGATTTATTACCATTATAGACAAGTAAGAGGTGTTGGTTTAACCTTATTGATTATTTTTTCAGCCTCTGTAGGAAGCCTTCTTTTCGCTTATGGGGTCAAGCAAAAGGTTATAGGGTTCGCCCTCCCTGCTGCTTTTGACATGCTCGTTGCAATGTGGGAATATGTTGCAAAATCAAGATATCCATACAAATAAGCAATTGATGCAAGGACTCAGATGATTGGTTGGATTTTTGGTGCACTTCTACTATAACCAAAACACAATAGCGAATCGAAGGAAGGATTGAAATGCAAACATCGATCCACCAATCAAAAGACGCTAACACCCTAACGTAAGCAGTGTGCGCTCTACTCACTCCGAACTCATTCATTCGTTCATTTATATACACCTCAGTCACATTCTACACAAAAACAAATAATACAATATATGAAGTCAACAGTTTTAATAGTACATAAGTACTATCAAGCCATTTTACTGAAATAAATATTCACCTCCCTACGTGAAGTGTGATAATAATAATAATAATAATAATAATAATAATAATAATAATAATAATAATAATAATAATAATAATAATAATAATAATAATAATAATAATAACAATAACCAAAAATGACATCAACAATAATAATTAAATAAATAAGTCTTATAAGAAATTTATATTATTACAAGTAAGATACTAAATGATAAAACTACTATCATTACAAATTATACTATTATTTATATTAATAACAATAACATAATAAAATACAGCGCTCACATACCTAAACCATTTTTACTATAACAATAACAAATAAAATAATGAATAAGCTGAATACCACATTATTTATTATTCACTATGTATCCACTTATACTGATTCCTCATACATCCAAAGCTATGCTGCCAAACCAATAATAAATCAGGTAAAATGGGTATACGTTTCTAATAATTCAATTAAGTATTACCTACCTAGTATTAATTATAGCACTTTTAGTAATTAGGCGAATTTAATTTGATTAATATACCCCATAACTATCCAACGGACATTCTGAAAACTGACCATGAGAACTTGAATCACCACGAGAACACAATACAGGAAGAATAAAGAAGGGACAACAATTGCAAGATAAGCCAGTCACAGTATGAACCCTCCAACAAGGAAATCCATATGTAACAGAGGAGCAAAAAATGGAGCAAGACAAATATACATAGAAAAGGCCTGTAACCTAGGTGTTGATCAATAACAACCGACATTGCCACATTGAAAAGATTGATAACTTTCATCGCCTATCCGAAAATATTTGCTTTTCAAATTTCCTCTCCGAAAAGATTTGCTATTCAAATTTCCTATCCGAAAAGATTTGCTATTCAAATTTCCTATCCGATAAGATTTGCTATTCAAATTTTCTATCCGAAACGATTTGCTATTCAAATTTCCTATCCGAAACGATTTGCTATTCAAATTTCCTATCCGAAACGATTTGCTATTCAAATTTCCTATCCGAAACGATTTGCTATTCAAATTTCCTATCGGAAACGATTTGATATTCAAATTTCCTATCCGAAACGATTTGCTATTCAAATTTCCTATCCGAAACGATTTGCTATTCAAATTTCCTATCCGAAACGATTTGCTATTCAAATTTCCTATCCGAAACGATTTGCTATTCAAATTTCCTATCCGAAAAGATTTGCTATTCAAATTTCCTATCCGAACAGATTTGCTATTCAAATTTCCTCTCAGAAAAGATTTGCTATTCAACAACAGTTGCTAATATCTCAAGTAAGAGGCAGTTTAGGAAGCTCTACCTGCTGCCCCACAAAAAAAGCCCACCCATGCACTCACACACAAAACACCTTACAGGTTTTGGCCTCGTATCAAATGTAAGGGACAGTCCAGGACTAATCTCTTACCCCTGCTATCCCACAATTACCTCCCTGGTCACGGACAACGTATACAGAACAGGACAGTCTGGGCCGCGCGGCCAACTGTCCAAAATATTATCTCAAAACTCCCATCTTCACTTCGGCCCTAGAAGACCAGTGAATAAACATTACCCTTTGGAATGGCGTTCAAAATTAATCACGCACCCTTGTCAAGCGGTGACAACTTTTGCAAATGGTAACATACACCCAACAGATTGGGAGCTTTTTCGGCCCTTATAAGTACACGAAGTACACACTCTTCCAACATGACAATATTCCAAATTCACAACTGCGATATTTGACCAATTGCTCCGGTGGCTTACACAATATTGGCATAGGGACACCCGTAGGAATGAATGGTGACAATTTGAGCTACAAGCCTGCCTGACTGAAATAAAGTCTGGGGGACTTATAAATGGTTGGATGGAGGCGCAGGTCGCAGTGGAAGATCTAGTTTTGGGTCTGCCTTATGAGCGGTGTAGGACGTTCGATTGGTACCGTGCATTAGCTCCAGAAAGGCCCACCTCAGAGCCAAGAGCCCTCTTAACGAGACCGCCGCTCAGCACTGGAGCAGCAATAAGTCGCATGAAGCTGCCTCAGCGGCATATACGTGACTATAAACAAGTTCAAGTTCATCTGGCCATTCACAGTTGACTCGTGAATCTATGAAGATACCATACAGACACACTAAGCTCAGTGAAGCTTACGTTCAATTACATCGTGTCAGGCTAGGCCTGATCCCTAAGCCTGAAGAAAATGTCAGGATGCTCTCTATAGCCCAAGACCTCTTAGAAAAGATATTTAGAGAAGAAATTAAGAAAGAACAAGAAGATAAATACAGACTTCAGAAGAAACAGAGAGAAGAACAGCAGTAGCAATAACAACAGCAGCAGCAGCAACAACAACATCTAAAATTAGACAGAAGTTTTGTGGACTGTCGAGTAGATACCATAGAATTATCTTTCTCTTTTTCGCGGAAGCAGGTTCAATCGTATAAGAAAGCCTGCTGCCAGACGGGGACTCAATCTGAGACAGTAAAAAAGATCATTATTACTCTCCGTTAACAAAAACAGGGTTTTTTCAGGGCTACCCAATACTCTTGAAAAGAGATACTCATTTTATTTGCCAAAACTGTTATTAGAAAATAAGAAGTGTATCTATAAGTACTTATTTTCTCTGTCTCGTCCAAAAAGGTGTCTGTGTTTGTAAGTAAAAAGCTAACGTGTGTGCTTCGTTTAGGTACACGCGTTTCATATCATTTCAAAAAGTTGTTCATTAGGGGATGCTTTCCATAACGTCCGTGCTCCACATATATAAATAGCTACAATTGTCAGTCTAGATACCCATTGTCGACTGGTCAACTCTTAAAAGAATTAATAGCACAATCAATAAATTGCACCTGGAATATGCCATGCGGTTGCTAGATGAACTAACCAGGGAAGCTATTCAAGAAAAAGAAATAATTAAGGAAGAGGATAATAAAAAGAAGAAGAGGAGTGGGTAAAGAAGGGAAGATTCCTGCCTCACTTCATGACAAGACCTGTGTGCGAGGTCAAACCTGAGGTGAGGACACCTCCAGTAGAAGCAGCACTACCACCACCACAGCAACCAGTGACACCGGAAATCATGCCAGATGTTCATCCCCGAATCTGGCACCGAAGACAAAGGACACAAGTGTTCATTATTCCACAAACGGATGAGTTGGATAGCGAAGCCAATCAAGCTCCATCACCGCTCATATTCACAAATGTAAATTGGGAGAATGACTGGAGCAGACACTGCATATCTGGAGCCAGACCTTGGAGCAAGGTGTAATTGAAGTTCAAGAAAAAAAAACAGAACTTCTCAGGACTAACCAGATCTCTAGAAAGGATGGACTTATCAATTTTCCTGTTGCAATGAATGCAGTGTAGTGTGACTATAAACACTCACTACTTTCCTTATATGTGTGTATCTGTGTGTTTGCATGCGCGCTCGTTGGTGTGAATAGTATGCTTGATTTTGTCCTCATCCAACGATGAGGATAGTATATTTGTGTTTTAATCTTCCCATCCGTTGACATGGATATTATAATTGTGTAGTTTTCTTCTCGTCCCTTGGTGTGGATTGCATATTTGTGCAGTTTTGTTTTCGTCTCTTCCGTTGGTGTAGATAGTATATTTGTGTAGTTGTTTTCTGTTCATCTGTTGGTGTCGATATTATATTTGTGTAGTTTTTTTTTTTTCGCCCATTGGTGCTGATAGTATATTTGTGTTATTTTCTTCACATCCGTTGGTGTGGATAGTATATTTGTGGGCTTTATTTTTCATCGGTTGGCGTAGATAGTATATTTGTATAGGTTTGTTTCTTTTAATCGGATGGTGTGGCTAATATATTATATGAGAAGTGAATGTAAGGGATGTTTTCCTTCATGTCCGTACTCCACGGATATAAATTCATAGCGTTCGTCATTTGCTTCCCACCTCTCAACTCCCCTAGAGTACCAAGCTACCCTGATCACCATTGGTACTATGCAAACCACAATATACAACATCTATGATCCACCTAATCATCACAAAGATACTACTAAAGTTCCCAAACAGATCACCAAGGATTTAACCAAAAACAGCATTATATGTGGGGATTTCAACGCCCAAACAGGGAATGGGGAGCAGAATAGGGGAGAAAGAATAGCTACCTTGGCTCGTCAAAAGACAATGCAAGTAATAAACACAGGAGCACCTACTCGTTCAATGTCAGCAATGGGAAACTCTCTGTCTTCAATCTAACCCTGACTACAGACACTATGGCACTACATACTGACTGGCAGGTACAAACTGACACAACAATGGGCAGTGACCATTTCTCATTCGTGTCAGCACCCAACTCCACAACTCTAAAGAAATCTTCAATCTACCCCGACGATGGAAACTCCACGAGGCTAATTGGAAAACCTACTGTAATATACTCAGACACCTTCCCTTAGAAACAAATATTGATCCAAACCACAATATCTACGCCGACAACCTCACTTCAGCCATCATGAGTGCAGCAGAGGAAACCATCACAAAAACCTTCGGCAAACATACAAGAAGCAAACAAGCATGGTGGACAGAAAACTGCAAAATGCTATCAGAGAAAAGAAAAGAGCCCTAGCCAAATTTAAACGAACCAAAAATTCTACAGATCTATCCACTTACTAAACCACCGAGGACAACGTCAAACAAATCATCAAACAAACTAAAATCGAATCATGGCGGAACTTCTGCTCATCCTTCGCTCATAAAACCTCTACCAAAGAAGTCTGAACTAAGGTAAAAGCTATCCAAGGCAAGAGCAGGAAACAGGTAATGCGCCTAGAGGGAACAAGCAATGAATAGGAACGAGCCGAAAAAATGGCGAAACACTTTGCCTATGCGAGCAGCGACAGCAACCTTAAATCCACCTTTCTAGCAGTAAAGCTTAAAGTCAAAACAAATTTCCCTTATCTATTCACCATGCAGGAACCCACACCCCCGGATCAACATTTCCCTCTTAATGATCCTTTCACCACCTATGAATGGCATCAGGCGCTTAAGACCAATAAAAACACCTCTTCAAGACCGGACAATATCAACTACATCATGCTTAAACATCCCGCACATAATCGTATTCAAATAACACTCAACCTCTTCTACCCAACCTGGGATATCGTTACCCTGTCAGCAAAATGGAAAGAAGCCAATGTAGTTCATGTCCATAAGACGGGTAAAGACCCACTGCAGAAATCTTCTTACCAACCGATGTTTATAATTAATGCTTTATGTAAACTTATGGAAACCATGATCAATAATAGACTTAGATATCACATGACTACCAACACATCACTTTCCGACTGCCAAAGCGAATTTCTCAACTGACGCTCAACACTGGATAACCCTTTAGATAAGAAGCCGATATCAAACGAGCCTTCAACACCCCCAAAAAGAAACACAGACACTTTATAGCCATTCTTATCGACTTAGAGAATGCCTTTGAACTAGTTTGGAGTGAATTACTAATTACAAGGCTAAAACAATACCGAATCGAAGGCAAAATACACAGATGGATTGCAAACTTCCTGCAAGGACGAAAGATCAAAGTCAGAATAGGTAATCAATACTCTTCATCATACCCATTGGATAACGGCACACAACATG
Source organism: Potamilus streckersoni (assembly GCA_016746295.1). NCBI lineage: Eukaryota > Metazoa > Mollusca > Bivalvia > Unionida > Unionidae > Potamilus > Potamilus streckersoni. The sequence goes on from JAEAOA010000761.1 coordinate 1,366,568, forward strand.
GTAATGTTTTAAGCCAAACATTATTTAACATCGTGATCAGTAGCCTCAGAAATTATGTCCCACACCCAATCAATCTTTCACAATTTGCTGACGATTGTGGCATATGGCTAGCTGGGAACCCAACCGACACCACATATGTAAAATTACTCCAAGACGGACTAAAATCCGACACCAAGTGGGCCACATCATAGGGTTTTAAAATCTCTTACGAAATGACAGTTGCGATCCTGTTTGCCAGACCGCGAACCAAAAAACCATCGGCACCGAATCTAGTACTACAAAGTAAGCCTATCATTTTTGTCACACTCACAGCGTTCCTAGGGATGATAATAGACGACAGACTAAGCTGGAAACATCACCTTAAAACACTCATTGACAACTGTAAATAAAGATCTCAATCTCCTAACACACCTTAGAGATACTAATGTTGGGGGAATCAATTGACACTCCTACAACTCTACCGAACCATAATTAGGTCAAAACTTGACTATGGTTGCCAGATATATGACTCTGCACGACCCACACTTCTCCGTAAACTAGACAGCATTCAGTACAATGCTCTCCGACTGTGCACCGGACAACTCCCTACCACCTCATTAGACGAATAACAGGTTTTAACTGGGAAATTACCATTACAACTAAGAAGGGATGATCAAATTCTCATCATCAAAAAGAGGTAGCAAAGCGCAAAATTCATACAATCCATCCTAACCTTTTGTCATCTTAAATCATTAAATTAATTATTACTAAACCAAATAACACCCCATCCCAAACTCTGCCCTTTCAAAGTAATTTAATTATTGCTAAATCATCTAACAAATGTTAATTAAGGTTAATCATATGAATTCCCACAAACTCAACTATTAATGTTAATTACTATTCCTATATTACTAAACCCAAAAATACCTACCTCTCTTCTTCTTTTCTCTTCTCCCCTCTTTTTTCAGAAACTTGGAGAGAAAATAAAACAACCAGCGGAATCAGCACACAGTATCAGTTGAACAACAAACAGCGCCGAGAACCATGAACTCAAAAATAGGCTATAACAGACAAGACCTGAGCCCATAACCAGCTGATTACACTATCTATACGCAACAGAGGCATCCCGCTTCTGCCAAAATGAAAAGATTTATAACTCAAATTGCCTTTCAATCAAGGGTGGTTAGATAGCTCTAATAACACCCCACAAGCCCCCACTACTTCCATCAAGAATAAAATATTCCCATAACCAATAAAGTAGGGGTAATTTAAGCTGCTCGGCTTAACTTCCGAATAACCCCATCCCACACGCAAACAAAAACAAACACATCCACGCACCCATACAATAAATCCGGAGCAGACCAGAGCATACCTCCGCTGGCTGCCCAACTAATATAACCAAAACAGCACTCGCAAAACAAATTTTTACAATACCGAAACCACAAGCAAGGGACAGTACAGGTAGCTCAACCTACTGTTCCACAACTCCCCACCGCACACACACACACACACACACAAACATACACACACATAAACACCTTATAGGTGTTGGCATCGCTTCAAAGGTAAGGAACAAGTCCCGGAATAAGCTCCTTCCCCCTGCTGTCCCTTAATCTCCTCCATGGACACGAACAAGCTCTAGAGGGACAGTCCAGGTCGCACGACCAACTGTCTAGCATATTATCTTAAAACACAGTCTTCACTTTAGCCTTGAAGACCTTTCAACAAACATGATCCTTTGGATAGGCGGTCAAAATCGAACACCAATATGAATTATGTGGTGATAAACAGCAATGGATGGCATCCACCCAACAGATTGGAAAAAATTGTTAGGCTCTTATAAGTACGCCAAGTACACAACATTCTAATATTTATATATTTAAAATTCACAACTATGTGGCATTTGTGGCATTGCCTTGATGGCTAACACACCATTGGCATAGGGACATTGACATAGGGACACTCGATGATATTACTGGTCATAATTTGATATGATAGCCTGCTTAACTGAAATAAAGTTAGGCTGAACGTAATGCGGTGACTTTGGGGGTGGGGATAGCGGCCTGGGTGGGAAACCTGGTTGCTGATCTTCACGACTCCAGTAAGGCCCAGCTCGGGGCCAAGTGCCCTCTTAAAGGGATAGCCGCCCAGCCTGGGGCTCCAACCAGTCTCACTAATGTCAACAGGTAGTACGCGATTATACTACTACTACTACTACTACTACTACTACTACTACTCGTCATTCGCACCATTCTACAGAGAATGCAAGATAGATCATTTTAATCAGCTCAAAGATCTGTAGTATTGCCAAAAATCAAGGGCTAGACACGGCAGAAGAAGAATTGGCAAAGTTAAGAGGTTTAATTAAGTTAAGGTATGTCATAGTAGGAACTTTGAAGGAGGCATTTGCTGTTGTTATTGAAGTGAGCTTCTTTATGGAAGACGTTAGGTATTCGACTGAGTGGTCCTTTGTTATTTGGGGAAAAAGACATTAAAGCAAGTAGAAGAGATGGAGTGAATGGTAATGCAAGAGAAAGTGAAAAAAAGATAAAAGAGTCCTGAAGAAAGAAAAGAACTGGACAAAGAGAAAATGGAAAAAGAAAACATAAAGAAGACATTGAGAAACAAAATCAAAATTGGATCAAATTCCAAGAGAAATTTAGAGCTCTAGGTCATCCTGACTGGATGCAACAAGATAAAAAGAGTAACAAGAAAGGAAAGGAAGTTTTAACAGAGTGAGAACATGGTAGAAGTGGAGACAATAAAAGAAGCTCCCAAAGGACAGTTTCAAGGCCAATTTCAATGCCTCGAAAAGATTTTTATTTTTAATATTGTCTAAAAACATTTACACAAATGAATTTTATAGTATATGTAAGTTGTAAAAAACAAACAAACACACATTACTATATTCAACAACATGAACGCTTGACGTCAGTATTTGATGAACACTTGACGTCAAAGTACTTGTACATTGCAACAGTGTTGTCAGTGTCCAGTATATAGACGACATACCACCTGTGTCATTCCTCTTCTTCCTATAGCAAAATCCCATTGTCCGTATACAAGTTAAGCATATGCCATTTGTCTCTATAGATCGTGTCTGTATACAGACCCAGGAGCAGCAGGGAGGGTGAACCCTACAAAATGTTTGCTTGTGAAATTAACCTGAAATAAGGGTTCCTACAGAGGCTGAAAAAAAGGTCAATAACCCTAAACCAAAATATCTAACTTTTATATTACCGTACGGACGGTTATTAACCGCATAATAAACCACATGAGGTTAGCTCAGTTTTGTTATGCTATTATTGACTTTTTTACCCTGATTTTATTGAACTATTTTTTACGTTAAAAACTCGAGCAAAAATTTTGTAGAGGTTCACCCTCCCTGCTGCTCCTGACTTTGTCACCTGACTTTGTCAGGATATTAATATCGGGACTTTTAACAATATATTTGGGTTTTTAAACAGACATACAGTTCATTAACAGATAGTCCTGACTTTTTCACCTGACTTTGTCAGGGGGAATTAACCAAATATTTTATCCAGACTTATACGATATCTGGATCTAGGATCATGTAAATTTGTCGTTATAAATCCAAAAGGAACTGATTGTGCTTTAGAAAAGAAATTTTTAAATTTAATCATATCCATGTCCCCTGAGCACCAAGTATAATAAATATTCTGCAGGGTATAATTATCTACTCCATTAAACACAACCAAAATATTACAGTTATCTCTAATCACTTTAGGTATCTGTGTAAATCGTTGTGTAACATAAATCACGTCTGTGTTTTTGTGACGACCTCGAGAAAATATTCTAGCTGGATTAGATTGCTTGTCCAACATTACATCATCATATACTCCGAGATTATTAATGAATCCATCCAAGTCATCTACAGATGGGGCTTCATCTATATCTGTGATAAAGTCAATAACATCTTCACCTTCTTTATTAACTGATTTTGCTTTTTCATTAAAATCTTTAAGTACTTCGTAACAATGCTGACCATCCACAGATGGTGCTATTAAATATAGTTTGATCCATCTCATCCATCTCATTATTAAATTTAATAATAATTGTGTTTTACCCGATCCAGATGGACCTATTATAATCATTCTTATTGAATTTGGTAATGCTGGATGGTGCTTTACTGGTTCTTGTTTTCGTGTCGCTGAACAATCAATTATTGTATCCATATTATTAATAACATGAGTCTATATTGTTTTCGATGCAGATCATCTACACCCACCGTTGGATTGACAACAATAACAACAAAAAATAAACGACATGCATTAACAGGTAAATGTGTAAAATGTGGTACACAAAAATATAAATTTATCTCAGGGACAACAAAGATAGGTGGGGATATAGCCGCATCATTAGGAAAATTACCCGGGTTACCATGGGCTAAATATATTGGTGAAAAACACCTCCCTGGATATAATTATTGTGGTCTTGCAACTCGACTTGATATCCGACTTGATGATCAAGATCAACCAAGACCAGAAGAGTATCCAGTAAATAAAATTGATCAAGCATGTCACATTCACGACGTTGTTTATAAAAATTCTGATTTGCAACAACGGCATCTTGCAGATGTAAAATTGATTCATGCATTAAATTCTATACCCAATAAATCTGTTAGAGAGAAACTCGCTAGTTTTCTAATAAAATCCGCTATGAAAAGTAAAATAATGTTAGGGGCTGGTAATTAGTTATATAATTATTATAATGGAATCTATTTGTTATAGTCCTAAAGGGTATTGGAGGGGTAAAGCAGCGATCACTAAACTTGCTAAAGCAGCAGAAGTTTCACATTCTGTTGCTGCAGCGTGGTTAGCACCACAGGCAATATGGCAAATTTATCTACCACCACCAAAAAAATTCAATATGCACATTTTGATGTCAGTGTTCCCAACGAAGTTCATCAAGCAGATATTTTGTTTTTACCACATGATACTATTAAAACACGTGGACGAAAGTCACGCACGTACAAATACGCATTGACTGTTGTTGATATTGCAAGTAGATATAAAGAAGCTGAGCAATTATTAACAAAAACATCATTTGAAGTTGCATCTGCGTTTGAGCGAATTTATGAACGTGGTGGTCTACAATGGCCAGAGTTATTACAAGTAGATCCTGGCAAAGAATTTCGTGGTGCAGTATTATCTTTGATGAAAAAGCATAATGTCAAAATCAGACGAGGGTATACTGAAATTCATCGTGGTCAAGCAATCGTTGAACGATTTAATCGAAAACTTGCTGAGCGGTTATTTGGATATCAATTTGCGAAGGAAATATCTGCTGATTTTAAGTCCGGTGAGAGATCTCGTGAATGGGTTGCAAGGTTACCAAGTGTGATATCTGCATTAAATAATGAAATTACTCGTGCAACTTCCATGAAACCTTCTAATGCAATAACAAAAAATTATATACCACGTAGCTATGAATACGGACAACGAGGTCAACAACCAGTATTAGGTATTGTGATTGTGAGATATTTATATGAACCAGGGGAGTTGGAGGGTGGCAAAAGACAAGCTACTGACCCTATCTGAAGTGTGACCACACATACAATTTCTAGCGTGGTTAGATCTACTGGAAGACCACTCATATACAGACTAGATTCTACTGCCCCTCCACGTGGATTTGTGCGTGAACAATTGCAAGTAATTCCTGCGGATATACAATTACCTACGCGTTCACTTATGTAAATTAGCACTAGGGCGTCCAGCACCCCGACGTCGGTTACATTCAAGACAGGTCAGCATCACATTTTCACGTGTGTGAACAAGATCACTATTTATTCTATCTACGGTAAATTGTCTTGGATTATTATTTGAATATTGCCATAACATTATTGTGTTACAACTTGCACAGTGATTATTCTGTAATTGTTTTAGTTTTATAATAAATTCAGTATCAATATCAAAGTCACGTTTATTTTTTGTCACATTGTTTATAAGACGCTAATTGTTTCTTTATTACAACATCGTCATTAGTAATCTTCTCAGTTATCAAATAATCTATAACAATTCTATGTAGTTGAGTTATTCTTCTGACGCGAGATACGGCAAGATATACTAAATTTGACCACTCGATCCGGTCACCTTCAATCCAGATATTTGTATCAGATATATTTAATCCCTGTGACGAATGAATCGTTATAGCGTATCCTAACGTCCACGGTGATTTATCTATACTCAATGCGATCTCAACAGAATTGATATCTATCAAAATAATATCATTCAATACTAGATTTTGTACTCGGATATCTCCACCGGGAATTTCAACATCAATATTCTGTCTTCGGGTATCTGATGGACGATAACATAATGGTACAGGTAGATGTGAAAATTTTTCTTTATGTAGCGTAAATAATTTCCTTTGCAATTCATCACGAACTATCTTTCTACTTGCGACTATCAAATCAGTACGTCTCCATAAAACCCAAAAATCATTCATGGTAGTTTCTGGAATTATCTCACGCCTTACTTCACATTGTATTTTATCTGGCTGTAGTCTGATTAATCTTTTAATTTCTTTCAGTGGTTCATCAATAGCTCTATGATCATCATATATTTCTTCAATATAATCTATATTATTCTTTAGCCATTCATGTGGAGACTGTACAACAAAAGGTGGTGGTTGACCATGATCACCACACATAATCACAGCAGTATTTTTTGTTAATAACCATTCAAGGAATGTTTTTAGTGTTTTTAACGACACTGTACATATTTCGTCCCATATAAAATACTTAGGTATATATTTCTCACCCATTCGATCAGGAGTCCACCTATCTCCACACCATCTAAAAAAAACTATGAGAGGTGCAAGTTTGGACACCTCGTCCTTTTATCTCTCTGGCTATTTTATGTGTAGGTGTCAAAACAATCATATCTGAATTGTTGTTCATAAATAATTTAATCACACGAGTTGTTTTACCTGACCCTCCACAACCATTAAGATAATCGGTCTTTTGTCTAGCCACAGGATCATACACATATGGTGCAAATGATTCTAATATTTGATTATTATTTCTGTAATAATTTCTTTAATTTCAACGTCAGAAAATTCAGAATAACTAAGTATATTTTCTTGCGTTATCCTCCATGTTTCATTCACCATTACCAAGTAGCGGATTTAATAAATCCTTATATTTTGTATGTATATAAAATGAATCCGTAGCAACTCTAACAGCGTGACGAGGAAATCTATTTATCATAGACAGTAGATTTATAGAAACATAAGCTAGCACCAAAGATCTTAAATGAGTAAACTGAGGTGAATCGCCCTCAATATAACTAACAATGGTACCTAGTTTGGTCCCATCCGATAAATAAGCATTACTTCGGTTTATAAATGTGTTTTTCTCCGTTGTATCATTAATTATAAAATCTAACTCAGTATCGTCCATAATCAATCTTGTACAGTGTCGTTTATGACCGTATGAACTACCCTGAGTAAATTTACCAATTATCTTTCAACCAAGATCTTTTGCACGCTTCTCATCATGTTCATCCCTGCATTTACGTATATTATTAGTAATTTTAATAATGTCATCTTCGGCAAATCAGAAAATTCTTTTCTGGGATCATCAATATTAAATCTAACCATCAATATTAAATCTATCAGGTTCTGGTAACCAAACTTGCTTTTGTGCATTATAGGATAAAATCGCTTCATTAACTTTTAACGATATTAATATTCCAACATCAAGCATATATCTTAATAATACTATTGGAGCCCAACATTTTTCTGAAAGGTGTTTACCAAACCAAACATAGGTAATAGGATGGAGATCTTTTGCGAACTCAAATGATTCTACATATGCAAATCCTGTTATGTCAAAATCTGGTAAGGGTCCATTTATTGAAACTCTGGTCGTGTCATGTGTGGGGTGTCCGAATCTGTTAAAATATTTAGAACACTCACCATATCCAAGAAAACTCCCAGGGTAACATGCAGCCATATCGACTGATATAACATCATCATACTCGTATTTAGTATTCCATAATCCCCCGTGCCCATATTCTATGCAACTTTTTTGTATATGCTCAATAAATTCTGATCTTGTAGGTTTACATGAATTTTTTTCCTGAGCGAAATGGGCCGCTACCGCTGGTACGGTAAAACAATTATTCAGTAGTTGTCGATCTTTGACCTCGTCAGAAGTATATTTTAGTGCAAGATTTCTCATTTCTTCATAAACAAATTCTGTACGATAAATATCACCATTCGGTCGTACAAAACAAATTGATCATAACAATCGTGTTCCGAACTCTGAAATAACCAAATAGATACAGGATCATTTTTACTGATATTTTTAATAGAATCAAATATATGACCATTATAAATTTAATCATTCTGTCTCGTGGACATACAGTTACTGTATCAGTCCATGCATGTGCATTATGATCAATAATCGTTATAGGGTTTCCATTTCTTATATATTTTGGTTTGTATAATATCTCTCCTGTTAGTGTTTTTACTGTTATTGGAAATCTTAATAACTTTTCTAGCTTAGCAACATCCTTAATAGATGCACCCGAATTTTTAACGGCCTCCCCCATTCACATATATTTTGCGTCTTAAATCTGTTAAGCCATTACCACGCATCGCATTTGTAAAATGTTCGGTAATGCTTTCAGCCAGGCAATTTATTTTTAATTCTGACAGTTTCATCGGTTTGAGATCTTCAATATTAGGTTTATCATTCACTAAAAACAATAAATATACCACAGCAGTAACTGGATACCCTCGCTCAAAATACGGTCTATCAATACCAGTCAGTATTCCAGGTTTGGATTTGTTACTTAATAATATCATTTTATTATTTCCAGACTGTTTATGAATAGGAGTTCTCTTGTCACAAAATATCCAAATATTATCGTCTGTATTCACAATAAATTTTATTAAAATAAGATGTTTTTGATTATCAAGGTGGTTCATAATTACTTCTGCTCCTTTGTCGTTCATCACATTAATAACTTTTCCAACTCTAAAAGTTGACCAAACATACACAGCACCATCTTCTCGAAATTCCATTTTGGCCTCATGGGTACGTTTAGTTATATCTACATTTATTGAAGCTAGATCTTTCATCGAAACACTAAATTTATATCCTAATAATCTGTGAAGATCATATCTAGTAGCAGATGGTTCAAAGGTTGATAATTCTTCCATTATTATAATTAAGACAAATATTCAAATTGAAATTTAGTATATATAAAATGATTCAAACAGAAAATAAATGTGTTTGGTTAAAAATTGGACATATTTCTTATTGTAATAAGTCATGCGTAAACAAATATTGTGGTTACCATATGCAGAGTATCAGACATGGAAATACTTGACCAAAACCATGTATTCAATGTGGTATTGGAGTTAGAGGAAAAACGCAATTATGTGAAAATTGCGTTGGTAAAAAATATAGGGAACTTAAACGATATTATGACAAAAAAGATACGTCGACAGGTAAATCTCCTATAAAAACAGAAAATGATTATCTAACCAGATTTCAAAAATAGTGATTTAAACAAATAAATATTATATACAAATGCAACAAAAAGATTTTCTACAAATCTGCATATTCAATAAAGTGTGACCAAAGGATTATATTTGAATATGTATAATTGTGTACCCTTACTCAGAAAAATATAATTTTTTATATAAAATTTGACTATCAATCTTGCTAAGGGTCCTGCTTAGCTACAATTATATTTCCAGACTATTACCGTCTTCACTTGTAGGGCCATTTATCGCAGAATCAAAAAGCATAAGCTTTCTCAGTTGCATGATTCGGCCATCTGTGCGTTTTTTAATTTCGTATTCGTGAGATAGTGCATTTTTGATCTTTTCGATTGAGCGTGCAATAGGTATGAATAGCTTTATGTGTTTTTCATCCACGACAGCTAAAGATTCTAAAATAGAATTATAAATGGATTTGACAAACCTATAATCAGATGGTAATGTGAATTTATTTTGAAATTTTTTTTGCTGCAACAATTCAAACTCATACATAATTTTTTCAGAGTCAATATTATTAGATATCTGAATTCCTTTATGTTTTAATTTTTTAATATCAGAAATAATATCATTAATGTTTTCATTATTCATTATATATATATATATATATAGATAGATAGATAGATAGATAGATAGATAGATAGATAGATAGATAGATAGATAGATAGATAGATAGATAGATAGATAGATAGATAGATAGATAGATAGAAATATATATATATATATATATATATATATATATATATATATATATATATATATATATATATATATATATATATTTGTTTAAAATAAAAAATAGTATTAAATTGACTTAACTAAAGATGATAAAATTCATATTCTTTCAGAAATTTGTAGATTTTCTAGGATTCACATGACTTATTTATAAAAATCTGAAATTAGGCCCAAAAACAAAATAAAATATTAATATTATTACACTAACAAACAAAAATTAATATAAATTATTATTTATGTTAATATCTGTAAATGTTTCAGAAATCTGTAGATTTTCTAAGTGTTTATTTGTCTGTCTGTTTAGAAACCAAACAACGGTTAGTTCCCTTGCCGGTTGTTTATATATACCTACTGACCTTGGATGACGTAATATTACCTATGTATTCAGACGTAATTGAATCCTTTTTGTATAGTGTGGTAACTTAAGACCGATATCGTAATCTACAGCAAAGCGTGCTGCATTGGTCTGGTGAATTAATAGCTTGAAGCAGACAGGTTTAAACAGTTACCTTTATAAACAAACCAAGTCTTACTTGTGTTTATCGATCCATAACTCATATATCTGGCAGATGTATTTTAGCTGCAGACTGCACAATCAGTACTTCAATTTAATGAATTACACTCTCTCAATGTATACAGATATGGGTTATTCAAACGCGTTAATCGATTTCCGGTATGGGTTATTTCCCATTTTTATGCTTGTAATTTTATTTATATATTTTAGTAAGATTCATACACATAAATTTATAAATGCTTGTAATTATTTTATATATTTTAGTAAGATTCACACACATAAATGGCTAACTAACTTAAAAAAATTATATTTGTAAAACCATTACATAATATAGTAATAATTAAAACTTATATTCATAGAACGCAGCATGGTGTAGAGGTAGATCGTTGGACTCTAAATCTATACATCTGTGGTTCGACTCTAGATTTCGCCGAAATGGATTTGGTCCCGAGGATGCCTTATATATATATATATATATATATATATATATATATATATATATATATATATATATATATATATATAATTGTGGGCGGGGCGCGCCTCAGGTTTCGATAAATATCTCACTGTGTCAGCCATGTGAGTACATTTTTGTGTACCCACAGGCACAGGGTTTTCACAGGGTTTTATTTATCGAAACCTCTGAATTTCTAATATTTCGCCTTTCGTCAATTAGAAATTCACCGGGGGAAGTGTCTATAAGAATAGGCCCACCCCTAAAATAATCAGTAGCATGCCTTGAACTCTCTGCCCCATGGAGAACCCCCAAAATAACACATTCCAGAAAGGAATGCTAGCCAAAAGAAACAGAATTATGAAGTGCCGCATAATAAGTCATAAGAGAGATAAACATGTTAGGACTTCATAAAAGACGCACAGGCTATCAGGGGTTCCAATGAAGGGTAATCGCTAGGATCGCTACTGATTATTTTTGACAAAAATCAGACAAATATATATAATAAATAATGAATATATTTATCAGAAATATAAAAATATAAAATATTTTTATGAGACAATATATATATATATATATATATATATATATATATATATATATATATATATATATATATATATATATATATATATATATATATATAATTATTAATAATAATGAATATAAATATCAGAAATATAAAAATATAAAATATAAAAATCAGACAATATATATATATATATATATATATATATATATATATATATATATATATATATATATATATATATATATATATATATATATATATATATATATATAATTTTAAAAAATAATGAATATATTTATCAGAAATATAAAAATATAAAATATAAAAATTAGAAAATATATATATTAAAAATAATAAATATATTTATCAGAAATATAAAAATATAAAATATAAAAATCAGACAATATATATAATTAAAAATAGTAATGAATATATTTATCAGTAATATAAAAAATATAAGATATAAAAATAAAACAATATATATATAATTAAAAATAATGAATATATTTACCAGAAATTTAAAAATATAAAATAAAAAGAAAAGACAATATATATATATATATATATATATATATATATATATATATATATATATATATATATATATATATATATATATATATATATATATATATATAATTAATTATTTAAACCGATAACAGATACCACTAAAGATATTCAACCTGTGTTAGATCAAACAACTAAAACAATTCAGAAAATAGAAGAAAAAAACTAAAAAAAAAACAAAATAATTCTCGAAAAACTTCCAGCAGAAATAGCGGATTCAATGCCAGTCCTAGAAATGCCTAAAGATGCAGACCAAGCACGTGTTGAAATAGGTGATCTATCTAACATAGCTTATAAATTTGGCGTAGATGCTGTTGCTGATATTAAAAGCGTTAAAAATGTAGAGGATTTAGCTGCGTTTGCTGTGGAAAGTTTTAGTGATAGAAAAAAGTTTTTAAATCCTGAATATGCTGATAAATTTGTAAGTCATGATACTTGGAACAAATGGATATTTCGTATACACTAAACGTTAGTCGGGTTAGAAATAGTAATCCTAATTATATACAGTATATTAACTTTATACAAAAACCACCAAAGCAACAAAAAACACCACCACATCAATTACCACGATCTCCAGTATTGTTACCACTACCACAACAATCATCACCTCCAGAACAATTGCCTATATTATTATAACCACTACCACAATCAACCCAAATAAAAAGTGAAGAAGGGCTGGGGTCGGATACCTTTTTCAGAAGTGGTCTTATTACTCAGTGTCCTAACAACGTCCTTGCTGATTTTGAACGACTAGAAATTCTGATTGGAGGAAAACGAGCTGGTAATAATTCCCCAGAAATCATTAACGAAACAGCAGATATTTGTAAAAGATTATTTAGTGGCGGTATTATGGATATTGATGTGTATCAGTCTCTCATTAATGAAATTGCCGATGATAATTATAGTGACTAAGTCACAGTGATTACGTCAGAGTGATTAGATGCAATTAGTGATAAAGTTAATTAATAATTAAATGATAATACACAATGCTCACCGTGGACAAACCATGGTCAGGGCAATTAATTCTCGAATACCGATTTACAGGGCAACCTACGGAGATCGGTTAGGAGATATTGTTCAGGGTTTGTTTAGAAGGATAGCCCCAAAAGCAATACCAATTGCAAAGCAGCTGGGTATGAAAGCCATTGATGTTGTTCGTGAAAAGGGTATAGGTGTTGCTGGTAACCTTGCCAGTAAAGCATTCTCAGCGATTAAAGATAGACTAGCGCAATTAATACGTAGACCTCAAACCAGACCTCAGTCGGTGAAATTGCCCAGTACTGAAGTGATGCCTGCAAGTGTAAGTAAAATAATAAATCAAGCCGCTAATCAAAAACTAGCAGCAATGACTATGCCATCTATGGCTGATATACCTTTATCAGAAAAAGAGAAAAACTTAACCGCTAGTCTGATAGCAGGAAGTGGTCTTCATTTTAGACGATAATAATTATAATAAATATGTTCAAGCGTATGAGTGATCCCGCGTTAGACATGGACGCACCAGTTCTCAAAGATGAGGCTATACACGATTATCAGTATTATTCTTATGAAGCACGAATTCCAAATCAACGAGGAAGAATTGAACTTCAGGTTCATGATACAAGTAGATATTTTCTACCCTCAGCTTTTATTGAGGTCAAAGGTGAAATATTAAAAACCGATAATACTGAATATGCAGCCGAAATTAGTGTTGGTTTTGTTAATAATGGTATTATGGCGTTGTTTGATAGCGCTACGTACATGATTGACGGAACAAAATATTGAATCAATTCAAAAAGATGTTGACGTAGCTACAACCATACTTGGTCTTGCAAGATACAGTGACGATTATTCAAGATCAGCTGGTCCATCAATGATGTTTGCAAAAGATACAACTGATTCTCCATAAAATAGAAACGTAACTATTAGTAATGTGAGAAATGCCACCGGGGACAACACTACCCCTGCAGTATTATCGATGAATGCAAATTTCAACTTAGGATTTACAACACTTCGAGCGATGTTAAAAGGAAATAGAAGAATATTTTCATGTGCAATTCCACTATCACATATTTTTGGATTCTGTAGAAATGTCAGAAAAGTCATTTTCGGAGCCAAACATACAGTTGTACTAGTACGAAAAGCTGCAGATGATGATGCAATATGGAGACCCGCTGGTGATGTTGGTATGGTAATTCTTACAAAACTTAGTCTCTGGATGTCAGTAATGACCCCATCAATATCTGAAGAACAACAATTATTATCTTTTATGAGTCAAGGCGGTAAATCAATGCTATCATGGCTGACAATGACTACAGATGCTATCCAGAGTAATATTAACGGTTTATTTACATGGCAGATAGCCTCTCAGCAAGGTGTTTCTGCACCAAGACACATATTTATTGTATTACAAAATGCTGCACGAGTAAATGACCAAACGAGTAGTATTATGATATTTGATAAACTCGGTGTTTCTGAGATTTCATTAAGGATAAATGGACATCAAGAACCATCCGAGGATATATTACTTAATTTTGATCAAAATCATGTAGCACGTGCATATCATCGTCTTATGTCGTTCATGGGCCGTGATCAAAATGTTGATATTGGATTACAAATATCACAATTAGATGTTACAAGTTTATATCCTATTTATTACTTTTCGCTCGAACATTTAGATTTGACCAGACAATCAGTAGTCGATATACATTTTCGAGCTAGTGTTAATAAAGGAGTTATTGATAATTATAGAGCAATTGCTGTTATACTTAGCGATAAATCAATGCTCATAGAAGGTGTTGGTGGACGAATGAGAGTCGTTGATGCTCCAGTAGAAAATATGTAATTAGATTATTTATCATTATTATAAATGTCATAAAATCACGTTAATGTTACCCTGACTCCTGGCCAGGTCAAAAGACTGCAATCAGCATCAAATAATAACTGTGGAATAACAATATCATTAAAAAAGGAACACATGAGTGGTTCAAATAAATTATCGTTAACTGATCGTCAATTCAAAAATTTTAATAAAGCAAAACAATCAAAGGTGTCAAATTTGATCTTTTTGCGGCAGCTATTAAGGATACTTTTAAAACTGGTGGTATATTTCCCCTTCTCGCAGCTATACCAGCATTAATAGCCGCTGCAGCCCCAGCTGTTGCAAAAGCAGCTGCATTAGGCGCCGTTGGAACAGCCGCTGGAATGGCATTAAAGAAAGCGACCGGACAGGGAATAAAACGAACATCTAAAAAAAGGGATAAGGTCTCAGATTACCAGGGACCCCGCCTTCGTGGTACGGAAAAAGCCTAAGACTTCCAAGGACAGTTTACTAATCTCGCCTATGTCTAATTTTGATTTACTCGATGCTGTTAAAAAATTAAAAATAAAAAACTCTAGAGGTGTTTTCATGCGCGATAAATTAGCAAACCAACCAAACAATACTGAAACAGGTATTATAAATCTCGATCAAAATTCTGGACAAGGTACCCATTGGGTAGCTTATGCAATCGATCCACGTGGAATTATTTATTTTGATTCATATGGATTAGCGCCACCGAAGGAATTTATTCATTATGTCAGTGATAATACTGCACCAATCTGGTATTCAACGTTACCTACACAAACATTAACTGATCCAACAATATGTGGTCGAGAAGTACTTAGTGTACTTGATGCTATATCCATGGCATCGCCAAGAAAACCACCTCATAAGTCGTGCATGAATATACTATGATGTCACATTTAAACAGATATCAGTAAATATAATGGTAGATATTTACAGAAGATCTGCTCGTGGTAAAGCTCAGCAGTCAGGTGATTTATCTAAATATGCAACTCTTGATCAACTTAGAAATGAGATTGATGATTTATTAAATTTTACAAATGTGGATCAAAATGAAGTGGTTATTTTTCAGAACAAACAAGGACGATTAAAGACAAGCAATATACGACTACCAGACGTACTTACACGAATTCATAATGCAGTTGATGATAATATCGTAACTTTTACTGATCAGGGTAAAATACAGGATTCCGGTAAATCGTTTAATGATTTTATTAAAAAAGCTGGCGGTGAATTTAGTGGAGACGTTATTATGAACAAAAATAAAATTACAGATCTTGGAAATCCAACTACAGATAATGATGCTACAACAAAAATAAATATGTTGACGATCAAGATTCAAAATACGTGTTAAACAATGGCGGTATAATGCGTGCATTTCTGAACATGAATAATAATAGTATTAGTAATTTAAAAACACCAGAATCTGAGTTTGATGCTGCTACAAAAAATACGTCGATGATCAGGACGTTCCAATCAATAATGAAATAACAGCGCTCAAAAATGAATTTACCAGTCACTTGAACACATTTTTAAGTTTTCGCGAAAACATAAACAGAATTAATACCAAATCTTTTGGAAGTCAACCAAATGTTAATATAAAACCTATTGATATTAAAACAAAACTCAACGATATTGTTCAGAAAACTAGTCTGGTTAAAATTCCTTACAATCAGATAAGACATATTGTGTATACAGTTGCATATGGGTTTGGATCGTGGACTCCAGAAAAAAATACCATCACACATACTGCAGAGATTATTGGTATATATAGGATGTCCGTACTTAGCGTTGCAGATTTTAGAATATCCACTACAAATCCATCGACGGAGAATTCATTTAAAACTATATCTGTGTTGTTAGATAAAGATTCTGAAGGAACGTTTACACTGGCATCATCGAGTAGAAATTTACCTCAAGCTTACTGGTGGTGTTTGGAATTTGTAACTCAATTAACTACTTAACATCATAGTATGTATAATGGATCAAATAACTACGTCATCTATCGACGTTCAACGTCATAGATATCATCAAGCTTGCGAATGTCTGGCCAAACTAAAAAATACCATCGACCATTATACAGTAAAAATAAAAAAAATATCGTAGACGTATGGTCGTTATTGATATAATTGTGTATTCAGTTTCTGCTATTGTTGCTGGATCCGGATTAATATTATCAACATTAACGAAGACAGCTCCAGCAATTATAACAATTATTGTTTCAACTTCTACCACTATAGCGGGTACTCTTAGTATTATTGCTAAAAAGATAGCTACATGTGCGAATGATAAATTGCGTGAGTAATTGATAAAATTACACACAGCAACAGCAACATACTCTAAACTATCTGGATATATTTCCACGTATCTCAGTGATGGTAAAATATCTAACGAGGAGTTCGTAATTATAATTAAAACCTACGATGAAGCATTTAAAATTGTTAGTGATTCTACTGACAAAATAAATGGAGAATTAAATAATAATAACAATAATATTAACAATAATGTCAGCGTCTGAGTCGAGAGAGTTGTTACAGCAGATCGTCACTAATACAACTCCTTCAAAAACTACTATGATATCAATAAGTTCGCCAAATCCTGAATTTAGTGTTAACTTTCCAACTGCAATTCCAGTAAAATAGATAGCATTAGCTCAGTTACGTGTTTATTATAGCTGGCCTAATATTAGATCAAAACCATTTGGTGGACAACAACCAAATAATTCATTAGTATTCGCAAATAAAAATTAATCTGATGGAACTCCCGATTGGCAAGTTGTTAGTATTCCAACTGGCAGTTATCAGTTAGAACAGATTAATGAGGAATTCCAGCGCAGAATTAAGTCTTTAACCGGGAAAGAGTCTAAAATAGCAATTACTGTTTATGAGCCAACATTATCGTCAGTAATTGAAATAAATTCTCCTGACTATACTGTAGATATTTATCAAAGTTCGATTAGATCAGTACTAAGTTGGCCTGAAGTCGCGCCAGATTATCAAGTTCCACCAGAACCCAAAATCGAAAAGTTTAAAACGGATAACCGAGTATTTTTAAAACAACCAGAATATCAAAAGACCAAACGAAATCATGATTATGATATCAGAATAAAATATATTACAATATTTGATATGGAACATTATGCACAATTTAAGGGTATGGATTACCCAGTTGATGAAAATTTCTTTAAGACATACTCAGATGATGTAAAAACTGAATTTGCAAATGTTTATAACAATTTGAAAAATGTATTTTCTTCTATATCTCAACATTATTCTGAGGGTGTGAAAATGCAAATAATCGAAACAATACATCATTTAAACGCCGTTGCATCCGACCTTGATCTTATCAATAAAACTATTATGAACTTTTTCAATAATTATTCAGCACCGAGATTGTTTATGAAACATTATAAAATAAACGCACAACAGCTATCAACATCCATCATCCCCGGATTCGAATCTGAGGGGCTAAACAAATCAATTAATGGTCTTATTGATGAACACTTTAAAAGAATGTGCGATTCATGAAAAAAATTAATCCCGCCACCAGTAATTCTGAAATATAATAATAACCAATTTGGAACAGGTCGTCATATCTCACCTAATATTGTTAATATAACATCCACCATCGCACTGAATTTAACGTGCGATATAATTGATAATAGCTACCATGTCGATATTTCAAAGTCTAATCAGGCTTAGCAGGGGTATATATTATATTCATCCAGTATTCAAACACCACCAGGGTGGCTTATTGTATCTGAGCCAATAAATTAAGTCTACCTGCGTGTACATAATCCATTATTGTCCAGAACAAATTTCAAACTCACAAATCAAGATGGTAATATTGTGGACCTGCCTGCGCGGGGAGACATTATTTATTAATTTATATATACGATCCTAGATTGGTCTGGATAAAATATTTGGTTAATTCCCCTTGACAAAGTCAGGCGACAAAGTCAGGTGACAAAGTCAGGTTCAAAGTCAGGACTATCTGTTAATGAACTGTATATCTGCTTAAAAACCCAAATCTATTGTTAAAATTCCCGATATTAATATCCTGACAAAGTCAGGTGACAAAGTCAGGAGCAGCAAGGAGGCTGAACCTCTACAAAAGTTTTGCTCGAGTTTTTAACGTAAAAAATAGTTCAATAAAATCAGGGTAAAAAAGTCAATAATAGTATAACAAAACTGAGCTAACCTCATGTGGTTTATTATGCGGTTTATAACCGTCCGTACGGTAATATAAAAGTTAGATATTTTGGTTTAGGGTTATTGACCTTTTTTCAGCCTCTGTAGGAACCTTTTTTCAGGTTAATTTCACAAGCACAAATTTTGTAGGGTTCACCCTCCCTGCTGCTCCAGGAGAGGGGATCTGTAATGTTAATTTTCATTGTCCGTATATCGCCCCACTATACTACTTACATCTACAGGTCAAGACAAATAAAACTATAACAGATTCAATGTGAGCACTTAGTTCGAGATGTTCCAACAGGAATAAATAAATTATATCATGACTTTCATATTGTAACTTCTACACCTGTGAAGCAGCGTCTTTTTATAGGACAAAATCCTTACAGGAATGTTCATTTTTTGAAAGCAAAATAATCAACAAATAATGTTGAATTTATTGGTTTTATTTTTAAATTACATCGATGAATATTTCCTGAATTATTGGTTTGAAACATTTTCCTGATCTCGTTTGCTTTTGGATATAAATCACATAGGTCCTGAACCTTTATCATATACAGCAAGTATGTACATAAGGAACTGAACCTGAGACTGTAATTCCATTGGATATATATATATATATATATATATATATATATATATATATATATATATATATATATATATATATATATATATATATATATATATATATATATATATATGTATCCAGTGAAATGAATTACAAATTCAAATAATGAAGATTCAACTCAAACTGGTCACAACAAAACATCTTTGACCTTCAAAGGTTTAAAACACAACTAACTACTTACAAAAAAGTTATATAGTAGGTTAAGTCGCAAGAGATTCCCGTACGAGGATCACGTGGTCATTTCCCCAGAACAATGTAAAAACATTACACGCCGAATATCACGCACGCTAGGTATAGACTTAGTTAAAATCAATGATTCTTGCTCTGGAAATGAACAATAAGTAGAAGTTGTTTACTTCAAACTTATGTGATTTCTCAATCAAGGTTAGAAAATAGATAAAATGTTTCAACTACTGGTTGTTTATCAGGTTAATAAGACTTGAATTAAATTTATAGAAAATAATATCAAAGCCAATATACAGAGTTATTATTACCACAGCATATAATGAAATGAGATAGAAATAAAAATAAATTTAATTCAAACAAGCGGTTATTTAAATTACATATACGTAACACTCACGTAGCTGAAGTAGATTGTTCGATATCCGATACACTTTAGATGTGTATTAGTTTGGCTCATTGAAGGTAGATAATTGGATGTTTCATCCAGACAAACAAATCTCCGAAATCTGCATCAGAAAAAATATGGAAATGTTTGGTTTATCTCTTAAATGTGTATTGTTTTTTTCTTTTATGTGAGTGGAGACTAATCCGAATCTTGGGGCTTGAGAGAGACCTAAACCCATTCGTTCCCACCCCACCCAACCTCCATCTAAATAAAAACAGTCAAGGCAGAATACATACACAAAAGGAAACAATCGACAATCAGCATCACATTAACACCAGGCAAATCATCTTACCTAGGAACGATTGACAAACTCGCAAAATACATTATTACATGGACGAGTAATTTTGAACCTAATTTGAGAAATCCAGCTCGGGCTGGTGTTTCTGTAATAAAGCATCAGAACTCCTTGGCCTCAGCAAATAGTATGACACAAAGGGACGAAATGAACGATGATACCTTGATAGAGCCGGCAGAAACGATAGATTCAAGCTGCGTGGGAAATGTAATGCCAGATAGAAAATGAAGCAAGGAAACTTAGTTAAAGATTTACATCTATTGAATATTCCCTAGATGTTCTAAACAAAACGCTTTGCTAACAAATCAGACTATGGTAGTGTGACGGAATACTGTGTACCTGAAGGAACGTTGATGAACTGGAAACACCATAACAAGTGAATGATCAAAAGCTTGCACAAAGAGAGGCGTATTTCCGTCGAGAGAATTAAGTATTTTCTGTGGGCAGAAACTATCGACCTGTTTCATACTAAAGGTTACAAAAACATTTATATCGTAAGAATTAAATTATAATTGGCTAAAAGAAAATCACGGTAATCTCTGTTGTTTTTTTTTTTGCGAACTCCTCTTAAAGCATTTCTGTATATCTGTGGGGAAAGAAGTGTATCTCGACATATTATTCGGTTACTTGTATTGTCTAAGGAAATATACTGACGTGGAACTTAATTTTTAATTTCATTTATTTATCACCTTAATAATCCTCTAATTATTCCGAAGAAAATGTATATGCAGTGGTAGAAAATTAGCTCACCTAATAATGAAATACGCTGACTATAAAGCAATAAATGCGGATCTTTTTTAATGCCTATATTGGTACGAAAAAAAATTTGATCAAATATGATAGTATTACTGACCTACATCAATAATTTAATTATTCAGAAGACGAATAAATAAATGTATGATCGGGCTTATCAAAAACTTAAGGGAGATAAATCAAAATAGAGATAAACGTCTACAGCTTTGCCCAGTGAATGGATTGAGAATTGCCAATGATAAATGTAGATCAGATAACGCAAAAGGGACATTTACATGCATCCATGGCAACTCGGCCTCGACAATAGGTTGTTTTAGCTTATGCATGTGTTTTAAAATATATATCATCCTTTAACAGATGATAAATTGTAATCAATACATATGCTCATTTTATTTTCACTTGTCTACATTGGTAAACTAGAGCAAATGGCTTTTTTGAGTAACGAACTAAATAAATACATATGGAACAAAGAAAAAGGTCTATCTTTTACCCAAACTGTGAAGACATATTCTCTCCAATAGTGGATAGCATTTTAATTGATATAAACAATCAAAACATGATGACTGTATCAAGACAATTACTGTTATTTACTATAAAGCATCTATCACAATGAAGATAATAAATAGAAAGCAAACACTAACTGTGACTTCTCCATCGTTAAATCTCACCCTTGTTTTGACACAGCCTGCGTGCCTAATATATTATATATCGTTAAGTGGCAATGTGGTGCTCTCATTGCCCCCACCCCACTACGGAGAAGGATGACGAACATTGATCTTACAAATAGGCACATTTCGCGATTAATACGGGTGTCACAGAAGCTTATTCGAATTTTATTTACTATATTTTGGATCAGATTCCGAACAAAAAAGAACCAATTAAATATTCATTTCAAGGGAACTTGCTTATTATACATTTTCATCAAATATGATCTGAATTTCCCAAGTGTCGGGTCGGTAACTTATTTAGTTCAATTTTGCATCAAAATAATTTCATTTTTCCAAGCTCAGAAATGCAGTCAGTTTTATGTAGTAAACACTGTAATTGCTTCAAGTGTGTTCTTTATCTTTTAAACTGCTTTTGACAATAAAAACATCAACAGCTGCAACAACAACAACAAAAACAATCTTCATCATAACTGATGATGTTATAGTTACAATTTTATCACAACAGCAACAAGAATAACTACAATCATCATTTTTATGATCGTCATAATTATTTGATTTTGTCATATAAATGATTTTGTGCATCTAAAACATAATTACGCGATTGTCTTCTGTAAGACGCCTGATTGTGTCTTAAAAAATATAATAGATATATATCTTCATTGCGTCAAAAGGTTATTCCAAATGGATGCAGACGTTACAAAATGATGCCAAATGTAAAAGCAGTTTGCAGAACTGTGCTTTCTTTACCAAAACCTTAAGAAATATGATCATAACATTAATGAAAGCAAATATACGCTTATATCTAATTATGCCCGCCTAGTGGAACCTCTGTACATTATATAGTCCCAGTAAATCCGGAGTTTTCAATATTTGATAAACTATTAATAGTGTCGATACGGATATAACACTGCTCATTCTAAATAGAAATCCATATGCAGTTTTCAAATGATATGCCAAGCTTCAGGTAGCGTAGTTTAATCAGTGATGCCACTTAGAAATATAGTATTATCTCGACTTACATATAGATATGTAAACACATCCATGTCAAGAAAAATTATTGAACTGATACACGAGCGAAAGTTTCACAGCTGAGTATCCATAAAGGTAAATAGACGCTAAATGATGTCCATGTGTGCTAAGATGGATATATATATATACACGTATTTGTGTACCTACGTAAGTGTGGATGTATGTATATAAGTATATAACGCATGTTGTGCCAACTTTGCGCTATTGTGTCTTCATCGCAGAGAAGAGGAACTCCTTTTCGTTTTCATTGTAGATATTTTTTTCACTGCGTCACTTCACTCCACAGGGTGATGTGAATGTGTAGTTTTGCAATAGTGAGTAAGAACCTTGTGAAAAAAAAAAAAAAACACTTGAGCCACACAAAAGATCACGAGTCTACCTTGCTAGCGGGAAAATTAACGTAAGTTGTTAGTAGATGTAAATCACAGGAGGAGGTCGGATGATGTATTCTGTCCTTAAGGAACCTAATGACTGAATATCGCCGGGACTATATTCTCTGCGTGGAATAAATGGTCATTCAATAGAAGATTCACTGTTCGTTCTGCATTAAGCTACATTTGGAGCGGAAAGAGATCACGATTATAGATATCGATACACACGAACGTATTCTTATCTTTGTTGTTAAAATAACTATACACCAAGCTCAGTTGATATTCCTACTGCGGACCTATACAAGCATAGGAATGCATTACTTTTTTATTTTGGCAAGATCATCCATTGCATTTAATTTGTTTATATGACATCAGCAGAAAGGGCGATAAATTACACATTGCCATATTCATCTATGTTGTCTGTCATTTCTCAACCGCTACATTTATTCAGAACAAAAGCAATACTAAATGTTAAGATGATTTCCTGTGTTATCGATTTAAATTCGGATTGATAACAAATTCGCATCATTTGTGATAAAGGACATAGTTACACATTAAGACAAGTATCATTTAAAACACATAACACATTGTATAGGACATTGCTACACAATAAGACAAGAATCATTTAAAACACATAACACATTGTATAGGACATTGCTACACAATAAGACAAGACGTATCATATAATAAATATGCCTTAGGAAATAGTTACAAATTAAGACAAGAAGTAACATTTAATAAATATGCCATAGCACATAGTTACACACTAAGACAAGAAGTATCATTTAATAAACATTTCATAGGACATAGATACGCATTAAGACAAGAAGTATCATATAATACATATTGCATAGGATATAGTTGCACATTAAGCAAACCCAGTAGACGCCTTTGATCGATGTGTTAGTCAAGACAGTTTGGCAGAATTGTGGTAAATCTTGAGCCAGCTATTGACAAGACGTCTTTTTGCGGTTTGGCAGGCGGAAGACTATATTGGTGGCAAGGAGGTAGAAATAGTCCATTGTTGTTCCATTTGTTGACGCAATTATTGACAATGCCGCCTGATAATATTTGGTTATCCTTGCCAAATCTAGTATTGAAGTCACCTAGGATGATGAGCTTGTCTGTTTTCGAGATGAAAGACTCCGGGTCTTCAAAACGTTTGTTGTTGGTCTCATCTGGTCTGGTTATGGTGGGTGCATAATAGCTACCGATATTCACATGTCATTGTTTGGATAGTGGGAATATTATTTGCGTTAGTTTGCTACTCATTCCTTTTACGAATGTTTAGGGCTTGCTCTATGGTTGTGCTTTGACACAAAACCTACTTCAAGTTGCCCTTCCGAAAAATATTTTAGCCTGTTCCCACATTAGCAGGTTAACATTCCTCTGCAAAGCGAGTTTCACTCAGGTTTAATTTCTTAATTTTCATACCGTAAAGTTCCCTAAGCAATATGTTGTTCTTCTCTCTGGTATAACTTCTGATGTAATGTCCATTAGCGTGCTCACGTTACTGACATTCTTCTGGACAAAAATGTTCTGATCTACAAAATATCAGAAGTCAGCCGAAAACGGTAAGAATATTGATTCCGGATAAACCATTGCATTTTAATAATTGGACGTCGAGCACGAATACTTACATGGTATATTGCATCCGATTCTATTTCATATGGTAGACTTTTCGTATCTTACATTTACGTATAAAGAAAAAGTACTATTTGAAAAGGGCTGACTAAAAGATGTCACATTCAAAATCATGGCATATATTTTAATTCCTAATCTAAAGAGTAACAAAACTCAGGCTTTTCTAAAGTAGTGCACATAAAAGAAAACACCAAACAAAATGAAAATCTGAGACACATACCACATAAAGAAAGGCATACACTCCACGAACCAAAGAAACAGAGAGCATCCCAAAAGAACGAGGAAAATGGAGCTAGCATCAAAGTTAGATTAAAATTAAATGAACCAAAAAGTCCCAAGA
Organism: Potamilus streckersoni; assembly: GCA_016746295.1. Lineage (NCBI taxonomy): Eukaryota > Metazoa > Mollusca > Bivalvia > Unionida > Unionidae > Potamilus > Potamilus streckersoni. The sequence goes on from JAEAOA010000761.1 coordinate 1,392,256, forward strand.
ACAAAATGATTTTGGCGGACAATGATGGTGGCGCATTTTTATAATCTGAACTATGAGGATTAAGAAAATAAATAAGAACAAAAGCGAGTAAGTATTTAACATCAGAACGTGTAGCATTCTATATGCAGCTTTGGAAGCCATGCTGGTAAATGAGTCATCACAGCCATTCTGTTAAATAAGTAATCACAGTCAAGCTGGTAAATGAGTCATCACAGCCATGCTGGTAAATGAGTCATCACAGCCACGCTGGTAAATGAGTCATCGCAGCTATGCTGGTAATGAGTAATCATAGACTGTACATCAGACTCCATTGTGCATATTTTAGTTTCCCTTTACAGCTACCTATTCCTCCTGCCAATCTAACCCAAATTGCCGTGTAATCAACTGGTAAAATCAAATGAAAATTTGTAAATTATCATAACTGAGACTACTCTGCAAAATATAATACTAAAATCACAATTAATGTCAATGTGATAAATTGGTGGCGTTCAAAACGTTACACCAACCTCTTCGATGCGAAAGAAGGATAATGTACTAACATGTACTCAATAAAAGCAACAAAATACCACTTTACTAGTACTTGTCAGTGACAGAATTAATACAGTTTCATCATAGCCTACGAGTTGTGACATTGAGATGAACGATGAATGACATCATCACCTATCTTATCCGGACATCGAATTGTCCGTTCCTTCCTGCACTGCCAACCTTTATCTAATTGTCTGGACCTGGACTCTTGCCAGTCGAAACTTGAGCTTTTTGACGATCGTATCTAGAACTGGAGTTCGGCTGTGAAATTCTGCTGACGAATTCTGCCGTAGAATTCGCTCAGAAATTGCTCAGGAATTTACTAAGGCATTTGCCTAGGAGTTTGTCCAGGAATTTGTCCAAAAAGATTTTTCCTTAAATAAATAAAATGTCCCGCAATAGACACTAGGTCACCTTTTCCAAGTATATATATATATATATATATATATATATATATATATATATATATATATATATATATATATATATATATATATATATATATATATATATATATATATAAATCCCATCTCAGATAATAAACCGCATAATCCTGTCTAAATGACTTTCTTTCTCACTAGTTTTGTTTACAAATAGAGACGGCCATTACAATTATGCTGACCGGCCATTACATGTATGCTGACCTTAATTCAGGTCAAGAGCTAGTGGGGATTCATTAGATTCCGCTTTTCTGCTAGCAAGTATGTGCCCATATATAACACCCCATGAGTTCTTTAAATTTAATACAGTCTAGTATTTAATTATAAATGGCTTAGTCCATCAAATCTAACTACTCTAAAATAGTTTACATTATCAATTAAACATTACGAACTAGTATATGAATATACCTCAATACATGGCATACTACACAGAGATTTAAGTCATAAATCTACGAATCATCACCTATCCTGTATTCGGTTGAATTTCGTAAAATTCCTACGCATTACAACGTATCTAATACATAATTTCATGCAATCTTGTCAATTCTCTCTATGAACTGATAATTAGAAAATCAAAGAATAAAATGTCGTGAATAACATTTCACTAAAACCCTTAAAGATGAAATAATACATACATATATCATAACATCAATACATTTGCAAATAAATCAACAAATGAAATAGTATATTAAATCTGGAAACTAAGATTGCGTACCTTTGCCGCTTTTTATTCGTTTTACCAGAACTTCCAATGTATATTCTATCTCCTATCTGAGACAACTATCTCGCCTTACTGTAATCATGAGAAACGTACTTTCTACGTTCCCGGAGCACCTTCTGACTTCTCGCAAGTAAGATTGAAGACTGAAGCAATTTTTCCCAAGTAGACCCACTAACTCCTTACAAGAGTTACGCCCTTAAGTTTCCATTAACCAATCAGAATCTACCGTTTCCTAAATTCTGTTACGTATAATGTTTGATTGACGAAAATAGCTAATCATGCGGCATTTAACTTTCCTTTGAACAATCAATTATTGACCTTTTTACCGGTCGAGTTTGGAAGTGTTATGTCAAAACCCTTGTACCATAACAGACGACTCGGTCAAATTTCTTGACGTGGAACCGAATTGCCTTTGAGGTTCAGTGATGAAATGAGAATAATCATATAACTGTCACTAGCCCTTTCTACTTTAATTAAGTTAACTTTGGTACAATTCATTTTATCAATACTTCTAAGAGTTTCAAAATTCGACACATCACAGTCATGTGCTGTTATTTGCAATGCAGTTTTTAGTAGGGGAATTAAAGCTAGATTTGTAGAAGTAGAGCACGCATCCTTCCGCTTCAGATGACACAAATATCACTTAAACAAAACTGCATACAACTTTGGTAAATCTAAACAGGTTATTTAACATAAATAAAGCTATACAATTTCATGTGTCTGTTTAGACAAAATCATTTGGCCAAACTGTTCAAAAGCGTGCAAATAATTGGAGCAATTATTGTTACGTCCTGGAAATATTTGATCCGAGTTAGCTTTATATTTTGGTATTAAACAGGCCATCGGTGTAACACGCAAACATATCAGATAATGATAAATTTCTCCCAGTCACGGCTTTGCAGTAGCGCATAACCCTACAGGGCGTTTGGGACATAACAGAAGAGACTGATAGAGGACTGGGGGATGAAGTGTTTTATGTGATGCGAAAGTCATTTCTCCATTTGAATTTTTAAGGCAAATATAGTTATAAAATGAAAAAAAAAACATTCAACAATTTTGGGACAATACACATGTTCATGTAGTAAATAATGGCATAAAGCTTTTCATCCTTTTACCGACCTGTCAGATTAGATATGGTCGGAACTAATGTATCGATCATGAAGTTCGTTTGCAAACACAGGCCAGAAACCGTCATTATAAACAAAATCAACATTGAAGTGAAGGAAGAAAGTTATTGAACGTCAATGATGGAAAATTCCATGACAATGCAACTCACAGAACTCCCTCACCTCATCTTTGAGGCCCAAAATGCCTGTCAATAACGTTTATCCAACTGCATTTACTCAAAGTTATATTGGTTTTAGAAAAAGGAAGCTCACCGCTAGATTGTATCTGACAGTGTTCAAGAGCAAACATTTGCATTTACAATGAAACGTTTTTTCCTTACACGTTCTTTCTTATACAAGATTTTTCAAACTCTTAAAAGATGTAATTGTTTTTTGCAGCATCTCCGTCAGTAAAATGGGTAAAGACATTTATTATGTTAAACAATAGCGGCTAGTTGTGACTCGAAGTTTACAATTATGTCCCAGTGCCTTTTGTGAAGCTCCAGGGATGTAATTAAGCTTAGTTTAGTACGTCATATAGTTTTGCAATCCGGACACATCGCTATTGGACATTTGTATGTGATATGTGTGAATCTGACAGCCAAGATGCCAAGGGTTCTTTACAATGTCGGAGTTACATATATTAATACAAATGATAATGGGTCTCAACCCAAATAGCCACGCTTGCTCGGTAACATCATTTTCGTGCAAAAAATAATAATTTATCTCGAGGAACGATTAATATTCTTAAATAATAAGATTTTGTAAATAAAGTATCCTAGTATTCTCTGTCAATATATGTCATATCTTAAGGTAAATATGGAAAGCAATCATTTACAACGGGCGTCTATCAACAAGACGAGACATTCATTGAATCTCTTCACAATTATTTTATTATTACGATAGACTGGTTGACGGACGAATATCTCAACTACAGCTAGACAATATGGTATAATACCTTAAAAGGTTTGATGATTGGATTGAAAACACTTCAGCTTCCACAGAGATATTATGCGATATTCCTCAGAACATCCAAGGTCTGCTACTCCAGGATGAATGTGCTACGCTGTAAAAAAAAAAAAAAAAAAAAAAAAGATGAAACGTGTGCAGACGAGACTCTCTACTAACTGAAAAACGAAAAACGACTATTTCGAATAAAGAAGTTAAGTACCATGTCAAATATCAAGAGACACTAACGTTGTCGTAACTTTAAATAAACTAACCTCATTGCTGTTTCTAAAGATCTCATGAGACAAAAGTATTAAAGAAAACGAAATGATTATTGTTTTTGTTTTATCAAAGCTTGTATTCGTTTAAATCGTTCAGCAAAAAGTGTATACAATTGTCAAAAATTGTTTTGAACGAGAAAAGAAATTGCATGATCACAACTTTTGTTCCTGACATTTGGTTTCCTTATTATTTCTTTATTCCTGTGGATTATCTGTTTTAGAATCGTCTGGATGTTTCCAAATTGTAGCACATGATACCTCGGTTATTTTAAATATGCTTTTCATCATCAGAGACCACAGCATTTCCTACAGTTTCAAAGTTCAATCTGTGTTCAATATACTATTTAGAAGACACATAAAATCAATCTTATCCAAACAGTCACCTTTGTAATCATGTTTCACCCTACGACAGGGACAATTCCTGCTCAAGTGGCTACTCACTTTTTTATCTGATACTGTAGCTGCAATGTAATTACCTCTTAAATGATAACAATAACAAAAATCGTGTGTTCAGAAAATGTGTGAGGGATGGTTTCAAGAAACTTTCTAAGAACAACACACTGGCAAAGTAGCAAAGTAGAAACTTTAAACCTGCTTTAGGTTTTGGGGAATCTATCAAAAAAACCATTACTGTCCTTCTAAGGATGAGAGGTCATGGAGAATAATGCTTATAGCGATAAAATTCACCAGAAATTCTCTTTCGCGACGCAGTAACTAACGAAGCAAATGCTGCTTATGTAGTGGACGAACTGGTAAAATCGATCATCTAGATTATCCATGTCAGCATCAAAAGTTATGTGGAACAGGCAATCAAGCTGGCATGTCAGAACATTCTGCATTCTTAGATACTGGATGAGAAGTCTCGGCGTTGACGGAGCGTTTGCGTCAGAAAACATTTAACAAATAAGCCACCATTGATAAATGTAACGAAGTGGATGAAAGTCGCTGGGGCATATGATCTGTACATTTCTTACAAAGGATACATCCAAAGGAAGCCTCTTGGGAAAGGAAACCTGTTATTGGGAACCAAACAGACCCAGTCAAGATGAATAAGAAACTAAAAACTATTGGATTTTACTGTTCACTTAATGAAAGAGAACTTGGAATATGCATCTTTTGAAGAATAATATGGTTGTAAATAAATTAGCTCGTTTGTAGTCTATCGGTTGGATACATACATATATGTATGTATGTATGTATGTATGTATGTATGTATGTATGTATGTATGTATGTATGTATGTATGTATGTATGTATGTATGTATGTATGTATGTATGTATGTATGTATGTATGTATGTATGTATGTATGTATGTATGTATGTATGTATGTATGTATGTATGTATGTGTGTATGTGTGCATGTATGTGTGCATGTATGTATGTATGTATGTATGTATGTATGTATGTATGTATGTATGTATGTATGTATGTATGTATGTATGTATGTATGTATGTATGTATGTATGTATGTATGTGTGTATGTATGTGTATGTATGTATGTATGTATGTATGTATGTATGTATGTATGTATGTATGTATGTATGTATGTATGTATGTATGTATGTATGTATGTATGTATGTATGTATGTATGTATGTATGTATGTATGTATGTATGTATGTGTGTGTGCGTGTGTGTGTGCGCGAAGTTTTAGTCCCATAGGTAATCTTGCAAGAGAACAAGAGAAATTTAAAAGCGAAATGATTATATTCATTGTAAGCATCTATTTATATATTAAACATGTATCAATTTTACTTTACATAATTAATACCGTCCTTCAGCATATGTGTATAATTTATAATGGCATTTTTTGTATGCTTGTTCATGTGAACGTTTTCAACTTTCAATTTTCTTTACATTTCTGTACCTTACATATTAATTATTAATGAAAAGACAATAATCCAATAATTTGAACTCAAATCATATGTACATTTATATTTTTTCTAATGTTATGAAGGGTTAATTAACGGACCAATCAAAATGCCTGAAAGTAAATTTGGAACTAGCATTGTAGCTTTTGTTTCCTTGCATGCATTAATTCAACCTGTTGTACAAATCAAGCTGATTCACTGTAAGCATGTTCGAGTACTACTCCTTATTAATATATTGTTGCTTGTATCTTGTGTTCGTGTGCTATTTAGGAGCAGCTGACCTATTCATTCACTTGTTCAATTTAGCAATATACGTCTTCGTATGTTGTCTAGTGGGTAAAGTGCTGTATTTACATGCGAAAAGATTGAGATTCAAATCTCACGCAAGTGCTAATGTTTTCTTTCCGATATGCTTATATTTTTGGGATATTTGTAACAACAATCAATGTTATCTGAACTTAGCAACATTGAACGTTGTTCAAAAACTTGAGCAAGGACTTGAGCAGGCAAACAGGACACTTTTTTCTTTCAAAGTCTGGGTATTGTTGCTGTACATGTATTATTTTAATAGCTACTGTTAACTTATTATTAGAATAGTCAGTGCCTTTCAACAAAGCCATGCACATTTGATATTTGCTATAAATATTACACATTTTTCGATTCTGACGGGTAAATATATTTCACTACCTTTCGACAAAATTCGACTCAATACAGTATGCATTTTTAATATCTTATGGATAATGATGAAACTTTCATTCATATGAATCATAAATTAAATTGCATAATTAATGCTGACAAAATGAAATTTTGTATCATAATACATTTCTTCATGGTGATGACTGTTTTTATGCTGATGAATATATCGATGAGTATATCGATAAGAAAGATTTTATGACTCGAAGGAGTGTGATAATGAGACAATGGTTATCGTGTTTGACCAATACAGATACATAATGCCAACTATTTATTAAGCTCCAGAGTCCTAAGCGGATAGTGTTCGCCTAGGATGCGTGAGGTCTTGAATTCGAACCCTGGCAGAGCCATACCAAAGACTTATAAAAAAATGGTACTAACAGCTGCCTCGCTGGGCGCTCAGCATTAAGAGGTTAGTGTTAGGACTGGTAAGCATGGTGTTAATATAATATGACTCGGAGGGACATAATGGTACATATCTGGGGCATTATGCCCCAGTGCTACACATCACTATAAACTGCCACGCTACAAACATTGTAGTGAAATAACTGAAACATTTTAAAGGTACATTTTAAAAATCTAAATCTCACACACGCCAACTATTTAGTATTATATTACAGAACAAAAAATGCAATAGTTAAAACAAATAATGATACTGTGTCCTACCAGTCACATTTTGAATCTACTAGGCTTCCAAGTGTGCACTTTTCATCTCGGCTAGGAAAAGTCTAACAAGAGACGATACGCATTTAGCGGATCTGGCACCACGCGTAATTACCCCTCATCATTCTTAAAAATAGCCACACGTAGGCAATGTATTAAACACCCTACAAACAAACATAGAAACATGGTTACTAATTTTTAATAGTTATAGCTAACTGAAAATGACGTTCTCGGAGTGAAGTTACGTTACATTCTTTTGGTACACGTAGATTTGTGTAGAGAAACATTGTTCACGAGTGATATGGTGTTGTTCATCGTAACATCACAATGTGCACACTCCAGTTTTGTCCATAAGCAATAGGTCAATGCAAATAAATTCTGTTTGCAGCACAAGACCAATTCGTAACCAACAATGTTAAGGTTTCTAGGCCCATTTATGGCATTACACCATGAATGAATTTTGAGCCATATAAATTGAAATGAGCACAGCATTAGCTATACATTGCCATATCCTAGATTAAATTATTGTATTTACAAACAGAAAGAAATTAATCATCTGCCACTAGAAGTAATTTAATGTTTTGGTTTCTAAATCCCCACTATAAATAACTAAGTCCAAATATTATTTTGAGTTTAATTCGCCATACGTATGGAGTCGTAAAGATGATGCTACTCACCATGGCGAGAAGATACATAGATACATGTTTATGTGCTTTCCTGTGTATTAAGAGGGAAGGGTCGTGTAACACTTGCTATATAATGATGAAATGTGCTAGATTTTGTAACTTGATGGTGAAGCGTTGCAGATCAGAAAAAAAAATATTTGCTTGTTCTCAAGTCAGTTGATAATTTTGTTAGCTGTTTGCAATTACAGTAATACACTACCGTTGATAGGTCGGTGAAAAATAATTACAATAATAATCTTGATTCAATGTCGATTATAGGGTAAATACATTAATAATCTTGTTTCAATGTCGATTATAGGGTAATTAAAATAATAATCTTGTTTCAAGGTCGATTATAGGGTAAATACATTAATAATCTTGTTTCAATGTCGATTATAGGGTAAATACATTAATAATCTTGTTTCAATGTCAATTATAGGGTAATTAAAATAATAGGTAATTAAAATAATAAAAATAATAGGTAATTAAAATAATAGGGTAATTAAAAAAATAATCTTGTTTCAATGTCGATTATAGGGTAAATACATTAATAATCTTGTTTCAATGTCAATTATAGGGTAATTAAAATAATAATCTTGTTTCAAGGTCGATTATAGGGTAAATACATTAATAATCTTGTTTCAATGTCGATTATAGGGTAAATACATTAATAATCTTGTTTCAATGTCAATTATAGGGTAATTAAAATAATAATCTTGTTTCAAGGTCGATTATAGGGTAAATACATTAATAATCTTGTTTCAATGTCGATTATAGGGTAAATACAATAATAATCTTGTTTCAATGTCAATTATAGGGTAATTAAAATAATAATCTTGTTTCAAGGTCGATTATAGGGTAAATACATTAATAATCTTGTTTCAATGTCGATTATAGGGTAAATACATTAATAATCTTGTTTCAATGTCAATTATAGGGTAATTAAAATAATAATCTTGTTTCAAGGTCGATTATAGGGTAAATACATTAATAATCTTGTTTCAATGTCGATTATAGGGTAAATACAATAATAATCTTGTTTCAATGTCAATTATAGGGTAATTAAAATAATAATCTTGTTTCAATGTCGATTATAGGGTAAATACATTAATAATCTTGTTTCAATGTCGATTATAGGGCAATTACAATAATAATCTTGTTTCAATGTCGATTATAGGGTAATTAAAATAATAATCTTGTTTCAATGTCGATTATAGGGTAAATACATTAATAATCTTGTTTCAATGTCGATTATAGGGCAATTACAATAATAATCTTGTTTCAATGTCGATTATAGGGTATTTATAACAATATACTCTAGTTTCAAATTATGTTATAAGTAATTGCAATAATATAATCTATAATATAATTAAATCCTTCGTAAGAGTTCCCACACAAATTAAATATTTTAAAGAACGCTGTCACAGTCCAGGATCGTGATTCTGATTTTCGCTCAGATTTTCAGCATACATACGAGGATAGGGAGAGTGGTGTTTTCCATAATCAACCATACTTTTATCCACGCCAAATTTTCAGCCAGTAAAACCAACCTCAACCCCAGCAGACTGGACACGAGTTTTTTGGTGACAGGGAATAAGAGGAATAAGATAGGAGTCAGCTATTCATGATAATCATGCTTTTCGTAAACTATGAAAATATTCTAGACTTCTTGGTATATATCGTGATAAAAATGACACAAACGTAATTACCTTATGCTATAATGTTGCCAACATGACTTAAATTAGCTACAACATTGCATAATAGCTATTTGATATGATCATGATAATATTACATCTTGAGTGGTCAAAAGGAAATCTAATTACACTATGAAAAGGAATGTGTCATTTTTCACCGTTATGCAAGAGTGGTATCACTTCGTATTAGACTGATAATGATAAATAACGCAAAGAAATAAGTATGTAATACCCTTTTTGGAAAGGACAGTACGTTGAAATTTATAGTTTACTAAATTACATAATGTTCGAAATCTGGGAAATGTATTCATATAAAGCTAACTGAACTTGATAATATGATGAATGCTGCATACAATTAAATGATTCAGTTAATTCGTTATTATTATGTTTTTCTTAAGATTATTGTTACTTTTACCTTATTTCTATTTCATTGTCAGATAGATCGACAGACAGACAGACATACAGATAGATAGATAGATAGATAGATAGATAGATAGATAGATAGATAGATAGATAGATAGATAGATAGATAGATAGATAGATAGATAGATAGATAGATAGATAGATAGATAGATAGATAGATAGATAGATAGATAGATAGATAGATATGTGTGTATTCATGTATGTACGTGCGTGTGTATAAAGTGCGAGCTTTTTCTTATTGAATAACATTTTTTTTCTTCCTCACAAGCTAAACCCCTTATTTTGTGCATGGATGACAAAATGTTTTTACCCCCTCTCAGATCCCCTACGCTAGCAAAACAAACACAAAAACAACTTTGTTGAAGCAACAGCGACGACTTCTGAGTCGATTATCTAACTCGAGGACCTATCAAGAAAATCATCATCGTCATCAGACAAAATGCGGTTGGCTCAGAAACCGTTCCATTATAAAAGACTACTGCGGTTTTTATTTTATATTTCACACAAAATTTTACTTTTACCTAGTTTTAACATTCACACAAAATTGTACACAGCCACTTGTCGAGATATTTTTTGCGTCTTAGTTTTTGTTATTAAATAACTCATTACCATAACAGAGCAAGTACAAAATTAATCTTACCACCCATAAAAGAGACAGGTTCTATCATCTTGATAAAAAATTTCCATGTGAGATTATTAGCTTATCAAAATAAAATTGTTAGCTCATCATCAGCTGTGATCTCTGTGTAAATGTATTGTGATATCGGGTTGTAAAGATTATCAGTAGCATCAGAAAATGAGTATGTGATCAAAGCCATCTTACTCAAATATTCTGAATTTTCTCTGTAAATAAAAGACAACTTTATCTTATTTCTGCTTTTGAAATACGTGCTGTAATTTTCCTTATTATTTTCATTTTTAGCGTAGTATCTTCTCCTATAATATCTTCCATATTTCAAACATTACTGAGTATCGTTTTACATATTCACAACTCTGTTCGGTATCATTTCTACAAGCAAATCGTCTTTGACTCGCAGTCCTTGTATCAGATCTAAAATAATAAACTTCCCAACTCTGATATAAGCTCGAAGTTGATTAAGAATTTTCATATAGATACATATTGGTATTTTACAAGTAGTATCGTATTATCGCTCTTTTTATTTATTGCTGATAATACAATACCTGCCCTTGACACTAACAGGAGTAATGTATTTAATGTTCTGCCCGCTGACGCAATTCAAGTTGTTGCTAGTATCACTGGAATGTAATTCAGCAAGCGCATTCTTTTACTGTAGAATTTTCTTACTCATCAGACGCAGTACAGTATTTATCCCTATTGAATAAATTAAAACCTTGATTCTGATTTTCACAATAATTACTCATCTTTCTGGCGTCAAGAAAAAAAAACAACATGATCACATTTGAAATCAGGACACAATAATTCCGGTTCAATACTCACGAATGTAGTGCCAGTCTAATTTTACATTATTTTTTTTTTCTCTCTCCGTTTGGTGGTGATACAAGAGTTAAATTTAGGCATTCTTGGTAATGATTTAAAGGCAATTGTTTATTCTTTAGAATGTGAGCTTATGGTGTGGTTGTCGGTGTGTATATCAGCGACAGTACACAGGGAATAATAAAGCCATGGTGATGAACCGGAAGTGAAATCTGTGTTCCGTTGCATAGTGTTTTGTTTACAATTCAGCATCTAAAAAAAAAAAAACGCAGGTCAACCCTTGACAAGAACTTCACCGTAAAGTCATCTTTTAAGGTATTTTAGATTAGCATATGATTTGCATTGATTGTCACACAGTGGAAAGTTCAGTACTGGGAAAATGTAGATGCTATATAGTAAAATTAATTGTGTTATCTGGCCATTAGTTTCCTGCCATATGTTTGTATGTTGCATTTCCGTCTGTAGTCCGATTAATGAGCCCAACCCCACCACCCAACAACCGGCCAAAATCTGTGATGAAACTGGGAGATGATAAACCGCCAGTCAAAATCATCACAGGTGTGGTGCTGACTATCGTCCTGTTCTGTCTGTGACCTGTTTTATTTACTTTGAAGCACACACATATGTTAATAAACAGTCTGGCTTTTCACAATCATGATCTCACTCCTCAAATATATGTTCTTATATTTTAATTTCTGACCGATTCAACATTTATAATCGCAAACGAATACGACTGAGTGACATCATTGCATGAATCGTACTATAGGTAAAACCTACATAATGTTGTTGGCATCCGTCCGTCTTCGAGAGACGATGGTGTAGCTCCCTGCTTTGGTGCCTTATATGCAGTTTTTTTTTTTTACATAATTCTAATGAAAATCGCACAAATCAAAGTTCGTTTTATTATTATTATTATTATTATTATTATTATTATTATTATTATTATTATTATTATTATTATTATTATTATTATTATTATTATTATTATTATTATTATTATTATTATTATTATTATTATTATTATTAAAGAAATTGCTAATCATAAAATCGGTGTGTACACCGATCCATACGTTCATACTTTTATATTTCGCTGTATCCTGTTTTTTTTTTTTTTGTTTTGTTTCGGGGGGTTTTTTTGATTGTTTTTTTTTTTTTTTTTTTTTTTTTTTTTAGCGTCTTTTGGCTTTTCTAGTAACTCGATAAAGATTACTGACATGAGTCTGGTGTCCTAACCTCTTCTCAAGTACGTTATAACGAATTGGCGTGACTTCAGGCAATAAGACTAAGAAGCTTAGGTGGCGCTTTATAGTTTTGTATTTAGCATAGGTTAGAATTTTAAAGAAAAAGTTTCCCCGGATTTCCACACTAGTTATACTGGCTATTTAAAAGAGACTTTGTATATCTTAGGTATTGTTTAAAGAACCTTTAATTCCCTTTATTTTGATGTATGATGGATGGGTGTAATATGGGTTAGAGAGTATACAGCTTGGCCTTACTCCAGATGTGCATCTTTCAGAAAGGTGCTAGCTCTACTTATTCATTTTCACTTCTCGAAATTCAGAGTTAAATTGTAAAAAAAAAAAACAAACAAATAGAGCCGATAACTTTTTTTACATTTTATGTATTTGGTAATTCATTCATTGCACTTTTAGAAGCTGGTATTGTATAGTTTGGCAAAAGTCATTTTCCATATATTAATAGCTACCAAGAATAGTGTACTTTAGACAAAGTCAAGTTGATTTTTGGACCACAAGGGAGCAGTCATTTTAGTTAGCAGTTTCCTAAGATCATTTAAAATTTACAAAAATACAATATCCAAAGAAATTTCAGCCGCATGACATGAAATTAGTATATATGTATGCCAACATTCTCTCCACTATGCATGTTAAAAATGCAAACAACTTCACCTTACATATATCCCTCAAAAGTACATAATAACTGGTGAGCGCCACCACATTGACATAGATTGTTCGGAAAACTCGGTTATTTTCGTTTTAACGAATTACACTCATTTTCGATGACTTGTTGATAATAAAAAAGTATGTAGGATGAGTTCTGAAAAGAGCATAGAGAGTTTTGAACAAAAGCAACAAAGTATTGGGGAACCTGATCGTATGCATCCAATAAGTTCTACAAACAAAGAGGATATAGACGAAATTGTGTATGCTTTAAGCAGTTTTAAGGGTGTCGGTCAACATCAGGTAGGTGCTCCCTAATTTCGAACAAATCAGTGTTACTTTAGTTTATGTACAGAATCAGTGCGTCAATATTTATTATCATGTCATAGGACAACAAATATTTATTGAACAGAGCTGGCGATAAAGACTTTGTTGTAAACTCGTTCATTGATTCAATACAATTCCTTTAATCTCCACTATCTATTTAATATATAACTACACTCTTGTACTGTGTGTTTATAGTATTACCGATTGTTTCTATCCCACATCTGTCCATTTAAAAAAAAAAACATTATCTGTAAAAAAATGAATAAAACCTTGTAATTTTATTAATAGATTTATAATTTCAAACTTGGTTGTAAAACTTTGTCATTTGTGTCCAACATTTGCAGTGCCTAGTTCTAATATTTCAAAAATATATTGAAAATACAGAAAGGGGGAAATACATGTGTTGAAAGAGATGCAAATCCAAAATTTATAGAAATATTGAGATTTTCAAAGATGGTATATTAAATCACAACTGTTGCTTGATCACAGACTGTCACAAGCGGATATGATGACCATGTTGCTAAAGAACACCCATTTGATTTGAAACACCAACAAATTGACAGTGATTGGGACCCCTTGGCAAAAACCTGGTTAGAACTTACAAATCAATGAATGAAATGAATAAGTTTTGAGCAACAGCAAAGATTGACCGCTATGTCACAGCACGCTCATGATTATTCATATCATGTGATCTAGCCTCATACAAACAAATTTATGGCATCCACTGAAGCTTTTAAAGCACTTAATTTAACTTATGAAGATGTTATGGGTGCTAAAATCAACACTGATCAACCTGATGGCTATGGAAATCTTCAATGAAAGAGACAGCTAGAATGCCGGAGTTTAAGTACAGATGGAATTCGATCTGACCTACTTCAGAGGTGAGTAGACACAGAACAACGCCCACATCCTTTGTCAATAACTCCTACTTCAGAGGTGAGTAGACACAGAACAACGCCCACATCCTTTGTCAATAACTCCTTCCCTGAACAAAATAATCACTTAGCTGAACAGATAAAACTTGTTTATGTAAACAATTGGCAGTTGAAACTGTAAATGTGTGATTTAATTTTTTAATGTAGCTTTAAAAATTTTCGATAGTATCACTGCAATGTCTGCACTGTGACAGTTTATAGTGATATTTAGCACTGGCACATTATGCCACAGACATGTGGCATGATGTCCCACCCAGTCACATTATAATGACACCTGGCCAACCAGCAGTAAGATAGTAACATTTGTAGTAGCAGGAGTGAAAGTGTGTGTGTGTGTGTGTGTGTGTGTGTGTGTGTGTGTGTGTGTGTGTGTGTGTGTGTATATATATGTGTGTGTGATTTGGATTTTTAACATAGCTTTAACAATTTTTCAGTCATATCCCTATGTCTGCAATGTAGCAGTTTTTAGTGATGTATAGCACTGTGGCATCATGCCGTAGACATGTAGCATGATGTCCTACCCAGTCGCATTATTCTGACATAAAGCCAACCAGTCCTAACACTAAACTCTTAATGCAGAATGCCAAGCTAGGTAGCTGTTAGTACCATTTTTGAAAGTCTTTAGTATGACTCAGATGGGGTTCAAACCTGTGACCTCCTGAATCCAAGGTAGATGCTCTATCACTAGGCCTACAGTGCAGTCAGCAGTTGAAAGAAAGGTGTCACAAATATTTGAATGAGCTACCTGCCACACTTTACACTCTAATGGCCACATGCAAAATAAGCTCAGTCACTTTACAACTGTCTGCTAAGGGAATATTGAGACTTTTGTCATCATAATACAATGTAGTAAGTACATTTTGGTCAAGTACACTGTATTGAGGTCAACATGTCAAGGTCAAATACATTAGAAAAGAAGTAAAATGAATGTGTATCCAGGGTTTTAAAAATTAAAGGAGTTGTTTTTCCAGGTGTTTCACCTATTCTACAATGGAGGGGTTTCAATGGACATTTTTGATCTAATTTTTCTTGAATTTTTAAAAACTTTTGAAACTGTGGTTCCCTTGGATCTGCCGCTAGTATAAATGTATTTATTTCAATTCTACAGAATTAATTTGATAAAGATATTTTAAAAAAATATATTACTATAATATTATTTTTTATATACAGGTAAAGAGATGTGGTCAATGCAGTGAAATTAGAAGATATTGAGATTAATATTGACCAAGGTAAATGGTTCAGTATTAAAGCAGTAAACATAAAAGCAGCAGAAGCCAAAAAGTTGCATCCAACAATTCCACCCTTTCCCTCAAAGGTGATACCAAGTAACTTTAATTATGGGCATATATACTTCTACTTGCTAGAAAGTGTCATACTTGTAAAAGAGGATGGCAGGTTAGATGATACCAACATGTCATATATGACAGCAAAGCCTCTAACCAAGGACATACTTTTATGTAAAAAGCAGTATGGTATCTAATGTGATGGACACAGAACTTAATGGAAACTACTATGTGAAATCAAAAGTGGCAAAAAGAATAATGAAATGTTAATGCCACAATATTAATATGTGCAAGAAGCTAGGATTAGTACTTAGATGATGATATCATCTTGCAGCATTACTGTTTACATTAGATGAACATTGCAAGGAGTTTGGATAAAATTCACATCCTTGCACAACCAAACCATGCGAACGGAATATAAGAAAGAAAGACAACAAAAATCCAAGGAAAGTAACTGATGCAACATATCATACAAGGAAAAATAGACAAAACTCAGTGATTTTTATCCCAGGCCTACAAGCATTATGAAGAAAAGCTGATTAAGAAAAACTGAATGGCTTTTTGTGTTCTCTAAAAAAAAAAAATTTAAGACAGGCAAAATGTCAGTGTGAGAAAGCCTTTTTGATTACATGTATTCAGACCATGAAGATTATGATGAAGGCAAGGGATTCTGATTTTTGAAAAACCTACAAGAGGAACTTGAACAATACAGTTGTATAAATGATTCCAGGCACAGAATTAAAATCAGATTCCGAGCAATGGAACACACGTCGATGGATCAGAGTTATTGCATCAACAGCTGAAAGGCTAACAATCTTGGTACTCTTTTGAAACCACCAATTTCAGATGCTACATTAAAGAAAATTAAAAACTAAATCAGTATTCACATTTTGCATTTAGATGCATGATATATGGGATTGAAAATGAAGATCGGGCTAGAAAGGATTACCAGTCTTTTATGATGGCCAAACTACCATCAATGAAAGGTTGTGAAAATTGGAATTAATGTTAACAGTGTAAATTTTGATAGTAAATTTTGATAGTAAAAGGCAAGAAACATTGACATCTTGACTATCCCAGTCCATTTTCTGCATATATATAATTATACATGTATTATCTTTTTATTATCTTCCATAACTCCTGTATGGTCCCTGCTACATAGGTACATTGAAACTACTTGGTGATGTTACATGTACAGCATTCCTAAAGAAATGTTCAGATTTACGAAACATTAAATATCAATTGCAGAAAATAGTTAAAACATCCTACCTTTGATGCAATTGTGGAATCATTTACAGCTGGCAAAGTTGTTACTTTGGGCAACTCTATTGGACCCTAGGCAGCTAATGTCACATTGTTTTTCCTCAATTTCACTGGGTTGCTTCTTTGGGTTGGTGCTTTTCTATTCATCTGATAGCACTCCACCTGAAATTAATTGAATAAATGTAAATAAAAGAATGTGTATCATATGTGTTTTTTTATGTATTTATCTTGACTATGCTTGGCTATTAACATTACTGGAGTTTCCAAGACAAAATTTCATAATAAAATGGAGATCAATACATGTTGTACTACCTGTAAATACACATTCATAATTCAATGGAGATCAATACATATTGTACTACCTGTAAATACACATGCATAATTCAATGGAGATCAATACATATTGTACTCCCTGTAAATACACATACATAATTCAATGGAGAGCAATACCTATTGTACTACCTGTAAATACATGTACACAATATGACCAAGAAATCAGAACTAATATTAGATACCTGCTTGCTCTAGTTGTAAGAATGGAAGCCTTGCATGCAATCAAACTAAGTTCAAATCCCACAGTATGCACTGGGGCCTTTTCCCCATCCTTTTTTATAAATGCTGTTTTACCCTTAATATTACTACTGTTAATTTCCGTTAATATAAACAAAACACAATTGAACAAAAACATTAAGTCAGAATGCAAATCAGTAGATTACACTATGGCTTGAATGACATCTGGGGATTTGAACAATGACATTCAAAAAAATACATTTCTGGTTTATAAATAGCATGGTTTATCTTTGCTATTTGTATATCCTTGATGCCTTCTGTTTTAGTTGGGTACAGACAAATGGGATGATATAGTAGGTATCATCGTTTTTCGAGATAGCTTTAACTTCTTTGAGACAATGTAAAGGAAGATTTGTGTACCTAACAATGAGACATATAGGTACAACAGTAGCATTATACATGACTGGGGTTGACGAGGAAGCCTCACCTCTATTAAATTCCATAACTCTCAAGTTGTATGCATTTTCAACATTCTATGGATCTGAAGAAATTGAACTGGCAAAATGCTTGGCATGACAAAGTTTACCCTTTTTAACATCAAAGCAATTCATGAAAATCC
The DNA here is from genome assembly GCA_016746295.1 of Potamilus streckersoni. Taxonomy (NCBI): domain Eukaryota; kingdom Metazoa; phylum Mollusca; class Bivalvia; order Unionida; family Unionidae; genus Potamilus; species Potamilus streckersoni. The sequence continues at coordinate 1,410,578 of JAEAOA010000761.1, forward strand.
CCAAGACTTGTGACTTTCAACCCCACAAAAAAATCTAAGCTGAACTACAAACCAAGAGTTTAAATTTAAGATCCAATGAACATTGATTCTTTTGTGAAAATATAAGGCGCATTTTCCAATGCATACATATATGTAACAGTGAATGCACCATGTTTTGCATATTAATATGATCCCACACAAATAGTCTAATCCATACAGAATTACAATAAGAAACTAAATGAAATGAATAAAGTGAAAAAACTTTACAACAAAAAATGTTTTTGCCCCAACCATTCCTATGGAGGCAACATATCATGCCATGTTTGTCATCAGTCCTATTAATTAACAGTCATCACATGTTTGGTTTGGGGTTTTCTGATAAATTGAATGGAGTTGTTGACCATGTTTTGACGTACATTTGTTTTTTCCTTCAGTTGCATGGCATTGACAAGAAGTCTTTGCTGTATGGACACATTTCTAGACAGGATATGCATTTTATGGCAACATTCTTTTTCGATTAATACTCTCTCTCTCTCTCTCTCTCTCTCTCTCTCTCTCTCTCTCTCTCTCTCTCTCTCTATATATATATATATATATATATATATATATATATATATATATATATATATATATATATATATATTACTTATATTCTCTCTCCACACAATACACCACAATCTGTCATTGCATAATATACTATCAAATCATATTTATCTTGTTTGCTTTACTAAATACTCCTAACAAATGGGACTCAAATCTGTTATTGCATTATGAAATGGCAGTTCTGGATCTATGTGATTTGCAGTTGACTGACTTATATGGTACATGTGATATTTTTTTTTCTCAAAACTTGGCCACCATGACCTATCTCATAGAACAGTAGTAATTCAACATTATGGCTTTTAATTGATACTTATCAATTTTTCACATTTTAACCTGAATAATTTTCCTTAATATATATGTACTTATTTTTTAAATAGAAATGTAGAAAACAATTTTTTTTTATTTGATCACATGGCATGCTTGTAGAGACTGCTATGTAGATGTATTGAGTTTTCACATGTTAGAAACAACGTTTCTACAAACAACTTTCATTTCATTTTTTAGCTGTCATTTGGCAAGGGTGCTACCATAAGGATTTTGGAGAAACCAGATGATAATTGGTGGTGGGGAGAAATAAATGGCGTGCAAGGTTACATTCCTGTTAACCATCTGACTTATGAGTCAGTGCAACAAATGTACTGGGAAGACAATGAATATTTTGGAAACTATGGTAAATTGGTGAGTGTGACAGAATGGTAACCAAATTAGTTTTTGGACAAATGAAAACACAACACAATAAAAGTGAATGGAAGTTTATGAAATAAAAAATAAATATTTACAACAACACTTACACAAGTGTTACTGGTTTGTGTCTTGGACTGCAAAATAAAATTTTAAATCCGGAAAACCTCTTACAACCACCCCTTCAGATCTTAAAATTGAATTTCACTTTTAACCATGAGGAAAGGTTTCTTTATTCAGGGCCACTAATTTGGAGCAAAGCAAATTGGAGACTGTCAAATGCATTTAACTTTACTCTAATTCATTGGATGAAAAGTGGAACCTATAGACTTTGACAAATGCATGACAATTTAAGTAAAAATTCTCATTTATTCCACTTTGTTGTCCCATTATTTTTGTACTATGTATAGACTGTGTACCTAGTTGGAGCATGTTCATTCAAAATCTTTTGTTTATTTTCTCAACATATAGCAGATTGTCAATGCATTTTATATTAACCCTTTTTTCATGTATGGGAAAATATATACTCTGTAGGAAAATATGTATATATAAAAGATGGCCACAATGAAAACTATTCCTTGCAACTAATTGTAAAAAAGTTATTATTATTATTATTATTATTATTATTATTATTATTATTATTATTATTATTAATATTATTATTATTATTATTATTATTATTTTTATTATTACAGTTTAGCCTTTTCATGTCTAGTTATGTATTATCAAGTATGTCCCATACCATATTTTCTAATTCTCTTGATGTAGTTTTCCTTCTGCAGTTGCCCCCCTTTCCCGTACACAGCAACATATCTTTAATTATCCCTTGCATGGCTGAAAGATCATAGAGACTGTACTGTGTATAGTAGACCCTCATCACAATGTACCTCAGTATAACACTTGGTATGGAGGGTTTGGTCACTGACCTAAGTACCAGTAAGTTATGTAATACTAAATATGTTTGCATGTAAGACAAGTCCAACTGCAAACAACATGGATACCTGATCTGCCATCACATAATGTACAAGCAGATTAGGGTCTGTGTTGTTTGTTATATTGATTACTCCTAACAAACTGCATATACTCAGATCTGCCAGTACATTGTGTGACAGCAGATCTGAGTTTGTGCAGTCTTCAGTTGGACCTTACTTAAAAGCTAGTATGTACAATTATATGCTGTACAAGTAATCTCTGATGTAACAGTACAGTTTTAGAGTAGCATTATCATGACAGTTCACTGTACTTCCATTTTATTACATAAGGATTATGGTTTAAGGATAAGGATTAGGATTAACAAAACCAAAGAGGGCATAGAGCTTTACAGCAGATTTATAGATTTTGATTTATCCCAAAAGTGTCACAGTGTTTACATATTGAAATGTTGTCTGTTGGACTTATAGTACTCCCTCATTGTAAAGCACCTTAATAAGACAAGCCTGTATGGTCATGTTCCAGTTTCTTTACATAATATCACTATTATGTATAACATACCTCAGTATAAGGTTGTCTACAGTCAGCAGTATTATAGTGAGGGAATGATGTGTTTTCTTGTCATACAAATGTCATGAATAAGATATTGTTCTTTAGCAACCAAGATTAATATGTGTATAGCTGTGTAGAATTAATTTGTGTATAGCTGTGTAGAATTAATTTGTGTATAGCTGAGGTAGCATTTTACCATTCATTTTTGCCCAATCTTCAATAGCAGACTGTTACACAGATGTGACTTTTAAAACTCCATTAGCCAACATTCCCAAAAGTATAACCCAATGCAGTTGGGAGCCTGAAGTATCATAAAAACTTGAAATTGCATGATATAGGGTAAAGAATACAACTTGGGCTTGAATCCTCAATTGTGAGCTATACATTTTTATCCACTCTTGTTGTCATTTTAGGCTGTACTCATCAAGACCAGACCCTGCATTTTCAACTCATTATGAGTATGATTTTCAAGTTGGATTTCAGTAGCAAAAAACTTGGACACTCTGTACATTTTATTAGAATAGATATAACTTTATGAATCTTCTAGCCTTTGGTTCTGAAAGTTTAATATCTGATTTGGGAGAGAACATGAGTTCAAAATTTTACCAAAATATGGGGCAGTGAGAAAGTTTTACAGTCCATGATACTGTAGATGACCATTGACATTTGTTTACCCTCCAGCCTTGACAATTTAATTGATTTTGTATTATTAGTATGAATTTAACTTGGTTGACTTTATTAGCATCTACATTGTGGCCTTGTTTTAATATTGTCCTTTTAAGATTGGAATGGTCTAAAGGTAAATCGCATAGAGCAAAATTCTTCCTTCAGTTAAAAATGAATTAATAAAATCATCCTCAGAAAAGATACATCTTTATCCTATTTGCATATGTGAAAAAATATGATCATCCTTAGAGAAGGTAAATCTTTGTCCCATTTTGCAGGTGTAATTAATACAATCTTTCTCAGGGAAGGTAAATCTTTGTCCCATTTTGCAGGTGTAATTAATAGTATCTTTCTCAGGGAGGAATCACCTTAATCCTCTTTGCAGGTGAGATCATTTATGTCCTGTCCATGTATGTTGGCAGGATAATCCAAACATATGAGAATAAGGTTTGTGTCAGGGATGTTTCCAAGTCTTCACACAAATTTTGTCCCATCAGTTTATATTTCCCCATTTTTTCCACACACATACAAAAGATTCTTTTTCTCTCCCACAAAAATTCTTTTCTGCAAATGTTGCAGAATATGAATAGTTATTGTAAAATTTGCCAGTTACAATACATGTAATTGTGAAGTCCAGTCAGTAATGTCATCTTGACAGTGCATGAACTTTTCACTCCCTTGTGCAATATATATTTATCTATCCCTTGAGCTAGGTATATTTATTTTTACCTTTGACTAAGTATATTTATATTTCCCTTGGGCTACATATATTTTTCAATCCCTTGGGCTATATATATTTATCTAGCTGAATGGCATGGTAGATTAATGTAGCCAGTGTAAAAATTTGAACTGCATACAATAGGTGAGAAATACTGATTCATGGGACTTTTGATTTTGATTATCAAATGTTCTGACATCTAAATATTTGCTAGAGATTAAAAAATGTGCATGAACGGTTTTCTGTTATACTTACTATTTCTTTAGTAGTGTTGATTAGCTGTCTTACCACATTATCATCATTGCTGGAAATAAGTGTTACATACATAGAAATTCCTAATTTTTCCTAATGCTAAATTTCCTAATGTATTCTATGTGAATTTTAGAAAATCCACCATGAAATGTTGAGTGATCAACCACGAACTCTTGCATATCAATCAGCTATACAGAAAAATGCCCAGCAGCTGAGAGGAAAGGTAAAAATTGATAAAGTACTTACCAAAATTCCAACCCTCCTTTTATTGTAGTTTCCTTTTACTCTAAGGAGACAAGAATATAAAATAGCTACTAAAAGTAACTTTTATCACATGAGTGCAGACCTTTTTATGTTTTCTTCAGGTTTACATTCACATTTATGCAAATAATACCAAGATGTTCTTGGTTTCTGACCTTGAGTAATTCTTAACTAAAACTAGTAACCTTACTTCTGATCCATTAGTCATGCTATGGTTGGTGGTGTTGTTATAAGATTAAACAACATTTTTCAGCACAAGATAGGCTATATATAGCAGCAAGTATAAATGGTGGAGGAAGAACCTGGCAAAACCCCAGAAAAAACCACTGACCCATGAGAAGCTACTGGTAAGCTTTCTCACATATCCACATTGGTTGAGCCCGACACTTGAGCCCGACACAGACAGAGGTGAGATGACAGTGATCCATGTGATCGATTTAGACCACTTGGTCATCAGGGCCCCATTGAATGTTAGATCATTTGCACGTTATAATAATAGTTATAATTAAATGTGATAACATGTAAACCTTCAAAATGATCAGTGCAAAATCACTCATGGGAGAAGCAGAATTTCTTTAATGCAAAAGTAGAAAAATAGCTTAATAACTGTAATGGCTGTAAAGTTTGGGACACTGAAAGTCTTGTGACACCCCAGTTTATTTTCAAAAGTCATTTTTTGTGACCTATAAATGTTGGAACATGTAATTATATAAAAATTTCTCTTGTAGTACAAGTCCAGGGACACTTTTGACATTTTTTGTTATTAATTGATCAATGTATTGATTAATCATAACAACACAAAAGATTTGTTATTAAGGAATTATAAACAAGAATTATTACATGGAAATATTATAAGATAATATAATTTGTTTGAAAAGTCAATACATTTAAGTTTCTCCCATTTTATTATTTCTACATAATTTAGGTTTGTATATAAACTGATTGGACAATCATGAGAATTGTGCATTCGTGGTTGCTGTAACAAATAACACTACCTTTTGACTCTAGTTAATTAGTGTTTGTTTATGCATTATTGTATTAGAATTTTGTATCAGTGCACTAGTAAATGAGTTTATGCCTTGAAAGTTCAAATACCTATCACAACAAAAGTGTGATCCCAGTATGACAACAACAAACAGCAGTAGTGTTTGGTTTAGCATTTGCATTTAGTGAGCATATTTACAGAATGGTACTATTGCATTCACATTGAAGATTTGAACTTGCATGGAATGAAGTACATCCATTGGATTCAAATTATATATATATATATATATATATATATATATATATATATATATATATATATATATATATATATACCACTGCATTAAACTTAAATAATATATCCATAATACAATAAAGAATAATACAAGGTTGTGGTATGGTGGGAAACATCACAAATTGCTCAATAAAAGAGGTTTAAACTGGAAATAAAGACATAAAAACATTGCATTTCATATTTTTTAAACTATATTGTTGTACATGTATGTTGATATGATTCTGGTTAAGAGGTGTGGAGCAAATCATATTATTATATATTTTATAATGAGATGTTGAAACATAATTGGGAGAAAAAAGACATTGCCACAGTAGTGATACCACATTTATCACCACAGTGGTGATTTTTATTTTGGTATTAATCAAACCGGTCACTAACAACCACTCATCAGAGAAAGAAAAACTGACCATTGCACACAGATGAGTGCAGTACATAGGCTATAAACAAAATTCAGAATAATGTAGTTTGATGGTTCAAAATACAATCGGATGCCTTTTGTATTACACTATTACATCATTTTTTGAAGTCATCAGCTGATTTTACATCTGTTAAATATATCAAAATTACCGTAAAAATATATCACAATAATTAATACTTAAATTATGTGATTTATTAGATATCTCATTTGATGTCATTACATAGGTTTTCTCATCAAAAATTAAAATTTTTACTGTATGAGTAACACATTTGTCTCATTTCCTTACTACATTTCAGAGAGTTATAGATGTTGGCTGTGGTACCGGAATCCTTAGTTTAATGTGTGCAAAATATGGTCAACCATCCAAGGTAATTTAACAAGCTCAAATTTATGTTAAGGAAGTACTCGATCTGTTCTCAAGTTGACAATCCTTTTGGCTGAGCCTGGAATGTGTGTACTTTTTTAGTGTAAAGCAGAGGTGTGACTGTTCCATTAGATAATTGATGTTATTCCGATAGCATGTTTTCCTTGTGACAACATTTTGATTGCAACGAAAGTGTGATTCATTGGCAAGTAACAGAGGGTGGTTACAGTCAAACCCACTTATCTTGACCTCAGTTGTGTTGACAACCCACATATGCCTGGAGTTTTGGTCTGGTGCCAGAAAAATCCTTTATTTTGCTATTTTTTACCTGCTTATCTCGACCTCTGTTATGTCAGGCATAAGTTTTGGTTTGAAGTGACATGTGGACCCACTTAATTTGACAAAGTGCAACTTTTTAACATCAATCTTGCAGAAGTTACACAAGAAATGGTCAGCAAAAGCAATTGATTATCACTCAGTTTTGGTAAGTTATGGCGGTTTATTTAGTATTCTTTCTATTTTTGGTTCCTAAGAGTAGCTTAATTGATTAGTTTATTAAGAATATATCATGTTCACTGTATAAAATATTTAAGGGTTTACAAAGACTAGATTGTGCACAAATTACAATGTAAGTTTATTTTACGAAAATGCAGAATCGTAGACATCTGCTACATGTGTATTTTAGCATTTCCCTTTTGTTTCTTAAGGTGCATTTCAGATCTGAATTATTTTCAGAAATACATGTATAAAAGAAACAATGACCGAGGAGATACAAGTGATTAAATTAGTAATCAATGTGCTGAAGGAAAATTGCTGATCGCCTGAATATTCAAAAGTCATAAAATTGTTCCAAATGTACCTAATATCATGACAATTTACTTTATAGCATTTTATGACAAAATAGCCAAACACGTCGGCAATATTTTCAAAATATCTAGGAATTATAAACATCATAATCTGCACTACATTATATTTTTAGTAAACATGAAGTAATATCAGTCTGTTTTTTTTTTCAATCCGATGCTGATTTGTAATGAACAATTAAAAAGCAGTTATGTTTTCTTACATATGCTCAGCACTGGTAACACTTGCCAGAATTTCATTTTTTAATGCATTCAGCCATTTCAGGAAACAGCATATATATATATATATATATATATATATATATATATATATATATATATATATATATATATATATATATATATATATACACACACACACACACACACTCATATATATGCTTGGCTCGGGAATGGATAATCTCAGGCACTTGGCTTCTATACAATGGCAGTCAAGGCCCTATAATTTAGTTTTCAGGCTTGAGCTCTTCTAAATTTTGTTTAGTTTTCTTATTTGTAATGTCTCTTCTTTCTGTCTGACAGAAAAATTGGCTTCCATTATCTGGCAGAAAAATTGGCTTCCATTATTTTTATTTATTTTCAAAATTCCTTTGAATACCTATAAAAAGGTACCATAGTGGACTGAAAAAATAAAATAAAAGAATTGGCACACTTAAAAGAATCCAAAGTCAGTTTCCAGGGCTGGTTTGCTTTACAATAAAATAACCTTTGTATTTGATAATTTTAAAGAATGAGTTTACTGCTAGCTAACCGGATATGCTTATTCACCACCCAGATATCTATTTGTCATCTAGAATCATAATTGATACAAACTTGCATTGATGCCTACAGGGTAAGTAGTATACTTCACATAACTTGCTTTAATAATACTCTTTGTAACCCATGCTAGCGAAAGGATTGTTGTTTGCACTCAGTGAATGTACATGTATTTTCAATAATGTATTAATAATTTATTTGCAAGATACTGTCATATATTAACCTGGATATAATATAATCTTGGTTATTTTGCACCTAACACTATGTTATGCATGAACGGCAAGTGCCTGAAAGTCTTCTGTTGATGTTTATCTCACTCACTTTCATTTGTAAATTTCTTGGATCCATTTTCAGTCATGATAACATTCAAACCTGGGAGTACAGCCAAAAAATTTTTTTTCAATGTGTTGTGTCTTATATGGCATAAGTGATGCACGCTACAGTATATATGCATACACTACATTTGATATAGGGAGTTCATATATTTTTTCTTTAATAAATTGCTCATGATGATAAAAATGGAATAAATAATAACAACACCAGCTTAGTTTTGTTCATTTTATTATTAGTTAAGCATTTAATTTATTTTATTGCAACATGCAGTGGGAGGAGATTCCAGTTAAACACAAGAGCAAGGTTTTTATGAATATGATATCTTGGGACCCAGTTATGTCAACAATTTTTTTTACACCCCTGATACAATTGAGATAACCGGGTTTGACTGTATTTGATCTTGCCACACAACTGGCATGTGTTTAGTTGCAACAGTTAATAGATTTCACAAACTGCATGATCAAAGTTTTACTCACAAATCTCAAGCCCAGTCTGTAAATAAGCATCTGCATATAACAGCAAGGCCAAGGAAAGGGAACCAGGCAGTATTTATGATGACTAGTTTTTTGCATAACATCCCATTTGCTTGTGCTCCCTACTGATTATAAATATGAAAAGCATCAAGGATATAAAAATTGCACAAAACTTAGTCTTTTCATTCACTGATTTAAAATTTTTAACCTAAATGTTGCCAAGGGGTCCCTGACACTATTGAATTATTATGTTTATATGCAAATTGTAGCTTCCAATGTAAACATTTCATCTGACTGCTTGCTGTCTATTTCTGGTTTCTATAAACTGTGTTATCTACCTCTAATATAATTTATATCCAAAATTTACAGAATTATAAAAATTTTACATCAGGTCCTTTAAAGCATAAACTGGCCCAAGCAAATATGGATGACAGCAAGCCAACAGGATAACAGTGCTTGGAACCCCTGGCAGCAATCAGGTTATAACTTATGAATCAATGAATGAAATGACTGTTTAATGCATTGCTATAGTCTTGATGATTTATGTTTATAAAATCAGTATCGGATACAAACAAACTGGATGGTGTGAGAATACTATAGGCCACAATGATTGAGGATTTCAGAATTTTATCAGTCAAAACAGCCAGAATGTTTCCTGTTGTAAAGGTGTTAAATTAAGGTTTGTGGGTACATTTTTTGTTATACATTATATATCCAACAGGAAATATTTGTTTGGCCTTAGACATTGAGGATGAATTCTTCAACTTTGTAGCAATTGACATTAGGTTGTGCTACATATCAGATACTGTGAGTTTAAAAAAATGTGGATTTCAGGTTTGTACACATTTAATACAATTTTACTTTGACCATTAGGATCAATGGGTACCTGGTGTAAGTTTTCTAAAATTTTGACAGCTCTGATCACTATGTTGGTATTTGATATAAGAAAGAGGTTTGAGGTTTCTCAGTCAAATAAATTACCTTTGCAGATTTAATTAGGATCACCTGATATTTCTTTTTTTCATTTTTCTCTAGAAGCATAGAAAATACATGCTTTTTTTAATCATCTGGGAGGTTATGTTGGCAGTTTGAGTAATGAAACAATGAGGGCCCAGACTGGAATAGCTTTGATTACCGCACTAAGATAAATCAACAATCAGCATGATTTATTGACAGACATACCCAGAGAAGTCATAATACAAATAATTCTCCAACCCTTCCTGGTAATTCAAGCGTCCTTTAAAGTTTGTTTAATTTCTGGTTCATATGGGTATAAGGGTAACCACCAATGGTTAATTTGTAAGAGTTACTTCCCTTTTGATGCTATGTAGACAGATTTTATTCTTTTTTTTTTTCTGCAATGGCTGGATTTGGAGTTATCAGGGGAAGTTATCCTTACATAATGTGATCATACAAGTATTATCAGAGAAACATAATTTACCCAAAAATTTGCCTTTTCCACTTTCAAGTAAATTTGTACATTGTAAAGTTTATTATCGATATGCAAATATTTAAATTAATTAAAATTTGGATTAAGATGATTCAATCTATGATAGCTGAGAAATCATTAATTGAATATTCTTTAATTAACTACTGCTGTACCAAGCCATATCTAGATGTAGATTCTGCAGATATCTACTGATTATCAAATCATTAATAACAGGATTCCAGTACCATCTATTTTTGTCCATCAAACATGTACTTATGGCTCATGTATAACATCATTTAAGAGCTCAAAATCACTCAGTAGTATTATCATTAACATTTTCCGAGCTCCAGTAATCTTATATACTTCATAACTTTACAAATAATTGTCATCATTGCTTTCATCAGGCAGTATTTGCCTGAGTAAAAATGTAATTCACAACGCTGGGAATTAGCGGGGGGGGGGGCCAGATTATGATCCATATCACTTCATGTTAATTTGTAGACAGCAAGAGAGCATTCTCATTATTTTTTGCTTTTACTAAAAAAATAGAGTGCATGTGACTGCAAAATTTGTTTCAGATGAACTATAAATTTAAAGAATAACAAGACAAAACTAATCATAATTATTCATGACTGCCGAAGACTCAAATAACTTGTATTCAGTAAGTATCATTTTGCATCGATTCTCCATCTCTTGTGTCAGTATGTGTATCACCAGAGCAAACATATTGAGGAATTAATATATTGATGAGTCATTTCAGACAAAAGTTATACCATCAGTATTTTCACAGCTATGTCATTAGCACAGTGGCTTAAGAATGGTAAATTTCAGCTTAGATCCCTATCAGTTTTAGACTTTATTTAAAATTTCATTAACCTCTTTCGTAGCATGAAGTCACTGGTTTGCACTTTGGCCGAGACATACCAAATACTAATAAAAATAGTATGTGCAGCTGCCAAGCTTAAGAGGTTAATGTTAGGACCGGTTGGCCTGGTGTTAGGTTAATGTGACTGGGTGAGATATGATACTACATGTCTGCAGCATGATACTATAGTGCTAGACATCACTGTAAACTGCCACATTGTAGATATAATAGTGATATTGCTAAAATTATTAAAGCTATATTAAAAATCCAAGACACACCTAAACACACAAAATTTCATTTAGAAATTGATTCATGCTGAAACGATAATTGCAGTTTATTATTACTAAGAAATTATGCAAATATGTGTGAAAGATTGGCTTTACCAATGGCTTTAAGAATGCTAGACTGATTTATTTTAACAATTTCATGATTGTTTACCTGACAATCATTTGTATGTGCCAGCAAACTTGATTGACATAATGTTGACTCTTGATCCAGTCATAAACCTAAGTTATCTCATTTGTATTATCCATACACCATGATTCAAACTGGAAGCTGGAAACACCATGGTGGTTTTTAAATGCCATTCAGGGGGGAGGCTTGACTATCAGTATACATCTGCAAGATGCATATTTACATTTGATCCAAAAGATGCATATTCACAAATCTTCTAGGAAGTACCTGTAGTTTGGTTTCAGAGAGACACTTTACCAGTTCAGAACACTCAGCGTCAGTCTATGGGTCTGGACACATATTACAGACAGAGTAATGACTTACTTCCAGACCATTCCCATACTGACAACATTGAATTATCTGCACAATATTCTTCATAAACACCAGGTTATTTATATTTTGAATCAAGAGATGAAATCCTTTGTTACGCTTCTCATTAGCCATGGATTCCTTCTCAACAAGTAACAATCTGGTATCATACCAGCTAAACATTTTACCAATGTTTGTATGGAATTTGGACACATCTAAATAGAGTAGATCTCCCACAAGAGCATGTATTGAAAATCAGTTAAACCGTGGCTTAATCATCTCAGCCAGAAAGTTCCTACTTCATAGTGTTTGATAACAGATGATATTCTTGTCCCAGTGGAGGTTGAAACACTGCCCTTTACTCCCTGCATATGAGGTATCATTTCAGAAAATGGGAAAACCTTATTGACTTTTGTTGGGTGTTCTCTTGCAGATAAAACCTGAAGTTAATGGTTTGGATAAATATGAGCAGAGTGGTGCAGGTGGCGTACAGGGGTGTCCCACAGACGAAAGGCTTAGTGAAAGCATTTCATTGGAGGCAGGAGAAGCTACATGGAAAGCGCATTCTTATCTTGATCCACTAACTCTGTTGTCATGGAGTGGAATTTTCTTATCTTCATCCACTAACTCTGTTGTCATGGAGTGGAATTTTCTTATCTTGATCCACTAACTCTGTTGTCATGGAGTGGAATTTTCTTATCTTGATCCACTAACTCTGTTGTCATGGAGTGGAATTTTCTTATCTTCATCCACTAACTCTGTTGTCATGGAGTGGAATTTTCTTATCTTGATCCACTAACTCTGTTGTCATGGAGTGGAATTTTCTTATCTTGATCCACTAACTCTGTTGTCATGGAGTGGAATTTTCTTATCTTGATCCACTAACTCTGTTGTCATGGAGTGGAATTTTCTTATCTTCATCCACTATGTTGTCATGGAGTGGAATTTTCTGAGTTGGTGTCATTGACAAATCCATATACAAGTTCATCATATTTTGGCAGACTAAGAGTTGTTGTTGAGCTTAATGCCATTTTTCAGCACATGATAGGCTATTCATGGCTGCAAGTATTAATGGTGGAGGAAGAAACCGGGAAATCACCGGAAAGAACCACCGACTCACGAGAAGCTACTAGCATGCTTTCTCACATATCCACATTCGACGAATCCTAGACTCGAACTCACGCAGACAGAGGTGAGATGGCAGTGATCCGTAACGGACATCGCTTTAGACCACTCGGCCACTCGGGGCCCCTGGCAGACTAAGTGCATTAATGGACTAAGTCTTCTAAAGATATGAACTAATAGAAATGGAATGGTCAATTCATTGTTGAGATCTACCACTGATGGGTTTATTTGCAACAAGATGGAGTTCAAAACTTCCAACCTTTGTGTCACTAGTTCCAAACCTGAAGGCATAGGTAGACTTCGCTCTTTTCCATTGATTCAAATGGTTTGGACACATTTGCTTACTCACCAACACCTTCCAAACATAACACATAAAAAGCAAGAAAAATGGAGAATCAATTCACCTTGATTGCTTCCCTCAGGTGGAAAGTTACATGGCTTAATGACCCGATGTATCTTGCAGTGAAATTCCCAAGGAAATATCATCTCAACATCATATTTCCTATCCTGCTTTAGCAAGCGTGTTGACAGTCATTTCATTTCACCCAGGTGAAGAGTTGTTGAACCTGCATGCCTGGATCATGAAATTAAAAACAAAGTAGTTGACATAACAAGTGGTGGAAAGAATCACTAAAATGAGAATGACCTCCACTTTGAAAACATCTGATGGGAAGTATATAATGTTGTTACATTGTTATGAGCATGAACACATTTCTCATTTTAATGCATCAGTACCTCTAATAACTAACTTCTTATATCTGATCACTGAATAGAAAGGGTTTACTCCAGTCTTGATACATGATTGCCATTGCAAAATCTCTGATACACTGCATCATTCTTGATTAAACACAGACCACTGTGATCTTCTGTCAGCTTTTGATTTCATGAAGACATGCAGGTTCAATACTGGGCCTGCTTCCAAATTGTATTGACTACAGCAGGCAGAATTAGCAAAATTGTTGGTTTGTATGTTAAGCCAAACTATTTACAGTGCCATTGTGATGACCCATGATGACCACTGTTTTCGCTGCCAAGAACAGGCTTCCACTCATAGGCAATAAGTCTTTTCTTGTTAAATGTTTTTTTAGCCAGAATCATCTACAGGAACATGTGATTGTTTGCTGAATTGGTGCTTGTAGAGAACCAAGCTGGTGCAACAAGGAATATCCTGTCTGCTATTAACTCAAAAAGGAAAATAACAATAACATAAATAACAATAACATAACAATATCTCCGCATAGACTATATCATCTTGAATAAAGTGGGTTACCTGTACTGCTTGCAGAAAATTATTGCAGAATTATATAAAATTATTATGGATGAAATGAGGGAGTTACAACAAGTATCACATTCAAGCAGAACTATTCCTATCTGACATTATACAAGCTGAGATATGGAGGTTGGAGTTAGACCTGGTTGGATCTATCACTATATCCCAACAGATGACCTTCCATGATTGTTTGGCAGCTTCTTAAGAATTTAGCCAGAGGGAAGATTGTCCCTTTTACAAAAGTAACATCTTGAAATGCCAAATTTATGCTCTTGTCTTAGTTCCCAATGTGGAATCTGATGGGGACCTCAGATGGCTTTCGGGAGGGGCAGGGATTTTAACTCTAACCACCATTTACCTAGTCTTCAAAAATATTATGATCTCACAACATGTTTGTAAAATAAAAAATTGTTTTTCTTAATTCTTGCTCAAACATGGAGCTGTAGTTAACGCCTATTAGAAGAGGGCATGCATTCCTCTCCAATAGTAACTGATATATATGCAGGATTTGGTTCTGAACCCAACATCCAAGGGAGAGCACTCTGATTGCCACATATTTGGCCAGACAACATTTAGTTCTCATAGCTGAACTGTTTAGCTCAGAGAGCTGAATTTGGATAGTTGTGACAGTACTTATAAGGTATTATGATAGGACTGATGATATGTAAACAAAAATATATTTTGCTAAAAAATAGTATTTTCCAGGAGCTGTGATATGTGACATACACATGGCAGCTGGTACTGTTCACAGACCAATTGGCTAAATCATTTATAATATGATAAGATATGTAATCAAAAAAACAGTCTGCATGTAACCATATTTCTCAGATGTGACATTCATGCTTTGTCACTGAGATAAGTGCTCATTGTGGTGATAACTGGAATTTGAAGGTCAAAAAGAAAATATGAACCAGATATAGAAGATGAAAAGACTAACCATAGCAAGAAAGGATGAACTTAATAAAAAAAAATTTGACTGAAGAGTGTTCTTGTCTCCACAATGATGGTAAACTATATGCCGTATTTTTAACTCTATGCCAGAACCAAAAATTATAGAACAATTTTGTAAGGATCAGTGAATTTCAGGAAATCAGTGCAACTTGTATGAACTTTATGCATGCTGGAAAGGCCAGCAACATTGCAGGTTAAAAAATACTGGAAACTATTCTCAATAGTGCTACAGAAAAGGCAGATGAAGCTATGAGCACCATTCTTTAGAAACATTTACTATTTTTACAAGAAGAATATATCAATAAACAGATTCCAGTCTTTGAATGAACTGAGCCCTTATTGCATCATTACTATACCAAGGTCTCAGTTACATTGGATCTGTTAGAGGAAAGCATGTTATCAGAAAGAAAAGTCAGCATAATTTAAAACAACTAACATAAGTTCTAAATAGCTTTTTACTGACATTGTAAAGAACTGAATTCTGACATTAAAAAATTGAAGGAGAGTCCAGTTGGATGAATCTACAAGGGTATGTGTGCAGTATTAATTGATTTTGGTAATTTAATTTTTGAATGATGATAAATTGAAGAACTGTTTCATGAAACTAATCAGTCTATCTCCAGCTGTTTCATACAGTGTGATTCACCACTACTTGCTAATTTAGTTTAGAAGTGGTCTTCCTTACTAAAAGCGATTGTGTTGGATCTGATAGAGCTTTTATGGATAAATGGTGGTGTAGCCAATTGTTTGAGATATATTGTGGGGCACATGCTCATTTGTATGCAGCAATAAAAACAATTACTATAAATATATTCTGTATTCCTTGTACATTAATTTTTAAAACATTGACACACTCCTAAGCTCTAAAATTTTGTCAGGATCTAACAGAGAACCTGAAATAAGGTCCTTTTTAAGGTCATTTCATATTGTTGGCTTTCTGCAACTGCAGCACTTGACAGAGTGCAGCACTCATTGACCATTATATATGTTGGATTTGGATGTCATGGACAACATGGTATATGATCCTATGACAGAGTGCAGCACTCATTGACCATTATATATGTTGGATTTGGATGTCATGGACAACATGGTATACCATCCTATGACAGAGTGCAGCACGCATTGACCGTTATATATGTTGGCTTTGGATGTCATGGACAACATGGTATACCATCCTATGACAGAGTGCAGCACGCATTGACCATTATATATGTTGGGTTTGGATGTCATGGACAACATGGTATACCATCCTATGACAGAGTGCAGCACGCATTGACCGTAATATATGTTGGATTTGGATGTCATGGACAACATGGTATACGATCCTATGACAGAGTGCAGCACTCATTGACCATTATATATGTTGGATTTGGATGTCATGGACAACATGGTATACCATCCTATGACAGAGTGCAGCACGCATTGACCGTTATATATGTTGGATTTGGATGTCATGGACAACATGGTATACCATCCTATGACAGAGTGCAGCACTCATTGACCATTATATATGTTGGATTTGGATGTCATGGACAACATGGTATACCATCCTATGACAGAGTGCAGCACGCATTGACCGTAATATATGTTGGATTTGGATGTCATGGACAACATGGTATACCATCCTATGACAGAGTGCAGCACGCATTGACCGTAATATATGTTGGATTTGGATGTCATGGACAACATGGTATACCATCCTATGACAGAGTGCAGCATGCATTGACCATTATATATGTTGGATTTGGATGTCATGGACAACATGGTATACCATCCTATGACAGAGCAGCACTCATTGACCATTATATATGTTGGATTTGGATGTCATGGACAACATGGTATACCATCCTATGACAGAGTGCAGCACGCATTGACCATTATATATGTTGGATTTGGATGTCATGGACAACATGGTATACCATCCTATGACAGAGTGCAGCACTCATTGACCATTATATATGTTGGATTTGGATGTCATGGACAACATGGTATACCATCCTATGACAGAGTGCAGCACGCATTGACCGTAATATATGTTGGATTTGGATGTCATGGACAACATGGTATACCATCCTATGACAGAGTGCAGCATGCATTGACCATTATATATGTTGGACTTGGATGTCATGGACAACATGGTATACCATCCTATGACAGAGCAGCACTCATTGACCATTATATATGTTGGATTTGGATGTCATGGACAACATGGTATACCATCCTATGACAGAGTGCAGCACGCATTGACCATTATATATGTTGGATTTGGATGTCATTAACATGGTATACCATCCTATGACAGAGTGCAGCACTCATTGACCATTATATATGTTGGATTTGGATGTCATGTACAATATGGTATACCATCCTATGACAGAGTGCAGCACGCATTGACCATTATATATGTTGGATTTGGATGTCATTAACATGGTATACCATCCTATGACAGATTGCAGCACTCATTGACCATTATATATGTTGGATTTGGATGTCATGGACAACATGGTATACCATCCTATGACAGAGTGCAGTACTCATTGACCATTATATATGTTGGATTTGGGTGTCATGGACAACATGGTATACCATCCTATGACAGAGTGCAGCACTCATTGACCATTATATATGTTGGATTTGGATGTCCTATGACTTCTTACAAATTTCTTTTTTTGACTCAAATGTATAGTAACATTTTCCAACATATTGGGGTGTTAAGCAAAACTCCTCAGGTTAGAGATCTTGATAATTGCTTGACACAGCTGATGGTATGGACTCCACTGATCTAAAGTTCTAGTGACAACTCATGAAAGTTACAATTTTAGTGGATTTGACTTCAAAAGAAATTCACACAATTGACAGTTGAAAATGAAAGCAGTGGAATGTGACAGAATTATCTATGCCATTTTTGAGGTATGTTTTCTAAATAGCAAAATGTTTGATGCATTTACTCTCCTTGAACATACCAATTTTCTGGACGGTGTATCAGACATGGAAATATATAGAAACAATAAATTGGAATATTTCTTGATCACTTTGGAGAATAGAAAAGCCTACTGCAGTTTGTTAGGAGTAATTAATAGAACACAACAACATAGATCCACATCTTACGGACAGGTGCATTTTTGGTCTGTGCTGTTGGCTATTAGACCTGTAAGCCAGTATGTGTGTGTGTGTATATGCATGCGTGCATGCATGTGTGTGATCTGAATTTTAATGTAGCTTTAAAAATATTTCAGTCATATCACTATGATGTCTGCAATATAGCAGTTTATAGTAATGTCTTGGACTGGGGTATCATGCCGAAGATATGTAGCATGATGTCCCTCCGTGTCACCAGGTGAGCCAATCCTAACATTAACCTCATAATGCTGAATGCCAAGTGAGGCAGCTGTTACTAATATTTTTATTAGTCTTTGGTATGACTCTGTCTGGGTTTAAATCTGCAGCCTCATGCTTGCAAGGCAGATACTCTAACCACTAGACCACTGGAGAGGTCTTATAATGATTGTTACCTTTGTTTTTACTCAGTATATCTATTTGTGTTGCTGTGTTGTAAAGCACCAAAGCAAAGCAAACCGGATCACAGTACATGTATATCAACATAACAATGTGCCTTGTTTCATTTTCTGCATCAACTTGCATTCATATCCAATCCAAATGCAGACAACATATAATGCAATCTGCTGTCACTTAATGCACCCATTGATCAAGGTCTATTTTGTTTGTTCTGCAGTTTACTTTTAACAAACTACATAAACCCAGATCTGTATGTAACAGCAGATCTGCCTTGATGCAGATGGACTCAATTTTCAACCATGTATATATGGATTTTTGTATTCATTAGCAATGGGAGTAATTAAAATAAGATTTCTTTTTACTTTAAACTCCATTTTATATTTTGTGTGCAATCATAACACATTTTCACTGGAAGAGGTTTTTTTATGGCTCTGGTGAACATTTGTATAAAGATAGAATCCTTTTTCTGCAGGTACACATTGCATAAAAAGATTTTCTGGCATAATGGTGGGATATCCTTGATCTGAGAAATGAATATTCTTTGATTTTTCCATATTTCAGATATATGCTGTTGAAGCTAGTGACATGGTAGAACACACCAAGACAATTGTAGAGAAGAATAACCTAGGGGAGATAATTCAAGTTATACATGGTTATGCGGAAGAGTTGAAGCTGGAAGAGAGAGTTGACCTTATTATATCAGAATGGATGGGAACTTTACTATTGGTAAATGAATAGTTGATCATATTTTTAATAATTCATACAGCTAGAAATAAGCAGGGTATTAGGTAACTGATGAATAATGTTCACTTGGCTTACTGTTGATGTAGCCATTTTTATGAGTGAAAACAACAAAGATAGAATATTGTTTGTTTAAAAATGCTCAAGCACACAAAAAGAGTTTGAAAGGCTGTTCAAACTTTGCTCTCTTTAGTTAAAAAACTAGCAGGAATATTTATTTATGAATACATTACTTATGTCTCTTGTACAAAAAAGAAAATCTTCCATATGTATACATGTAAGTATAAATGATATGAAAGATTAACTTATAAGAAAGGGTTGCTTATTCGGAAACGTAACTAGAAAGATTTATTGCATCTGATCTATCACCAATACACTGACCAGATGATTTGTTGGTGCTGATAAGCAAAATTACACAAAACAATGATGTTGATCCATATAGCAAACAAAAAAGATGAAATCTGGTCATGAAGATGCACAAAGAACTGCTCCTGTGGCCTTGATGGTTAGAGCGTCCACCGTTGTTGTGGGAGGTCGTGGGATCTAACCTTGGCCGAGTCATATCAAAGATTTTAAGAAATAGTACTAACAGCTGCCTCACTTGTTGCACAGCATTAAGAGTTTAATATTAGGTCTGATCGGCCTGGTGTCATAATGCCACAGTGCTAGACATCACTATAAAATGTCACATTGCAAACTGAATCGATATGACTGAAACATTATTAAAGCTACATTTAAAAAATCTAAATCACAAAATTAAAAATGTGCAAAGAAGCAATTTGTTGTCCAATTTTGCTGACTTCTTGATGATATGATCACTTTTCACTACAGCAAGATAACTAAATTAATTGTAACATAAACTTAGTTTAACTAGATACTATGAGATGGTCTTTTTCAAATGAAATCAAATTATATTGAAATAAAATCCACACTTTATAGTAACTAGCTAACACTTTAGTTGCTTTCAAGCAATGGTCATCTTAGCACAAGCCTTGAGTCTATTAAACATTAATATAATATGTATTGACAATTACTGCTTTTATCTTTGAGGAATTTACAAAGATGGCAGCATCTTGTGCATCAGTAAATTCATTGGTTGCATATCTTCTTACAGATGTGCCAACAAACAAAACTTATTTTTGTACACATTTGTTTTTAATGAAATCACTTTATCATTAGCAATTTTTTTTTCTTCTCCAATTAATATCTATATTTTGTGTCCCTTAAGTTATGATCAGATGTTGTTTTATGTTAGCACACATCCATGTAATGTCCCCCGAGTCATGGTCAGATGTTGTTTTAGGTTAGCACACAGCCATGTAATGTCCCATGAGTCATGGTCAGATGTAGTTTTAGGTTAGCACACAGCCATGTAATGTCCCTTGAGTCATGATCAGATGTTGTTTTATGTTAGCACACAGCCATGTAATGTCCCTTGAGTCATGATCAGATGTTTTTTTTAAGTTAGCACACAGCCATGTAATATCTCTTGAGGCATGGTCAGATGTAGTTTTAGGTTAGCACACAGCCATGTAATGTCCCTTGTGTCATGGTCAGATGTTGTTTTAGGTTAGCACACATCCATGTGATGTCCCTTGAGTCATGGTCAAATGTAGTTTTAGGTTAGCACATATCCATGTAATATCTCTTGAGTCATGGTCAGATGTTGTTTTAGGTTAGCACACATCCATGTGATGTCCCATGAGTCATGGTCAAATGTAGTTTTAGGTTAGCACACAGCCATGTAATGTCCCTTGAATCATGGTCTGATGTAGGTTTAGGTTTTTTTTTCTAGCATACATGGTAGAATGAATGCCCTGTCAAGTTAGCTTAACCATATTCAGACTAGTGGTAAGGAAACAGTAAAATATTTTATTTACAGGCCAGTCATAAATGCTAAAAATTTCTATAAAGTTTTCTCATGTCATATTTTGATAGATATGATTGCAATCAAACATAAAAAATCAATTATAATCCATTATTTTATCTTTTATGACTTTTCCTAGAGTTCAGGATTCATGTAACATTTTATTTAAGCCAAATACAGACAGGTGTACCAAAGTGGCCAGGCTCCAACTCTCTTAATCTAATGTATTCTCATACTCAGTAAGGTTAGATACAAATCTGAAAGTGATCAATATCAGATACATGCTTACTTACAGAAGGAGGTGTAAACAGAGCATAAAGAATGTATCATATTCAGTGAAATAGTAAATGTAGCTTGAATATTAATTGGTTAGTTGTAAACAGTTCACACTGCTTGAAGATTTACAGAGAATTATGACAAAGGAAATAGTGACAAATTTTGACAGCTTACCATCTTATTTCCCAATTTGAGAAGTGAACCATTCTGAATTTTGCAGGATTATTACTGATTTGTGGTGCAAAGTCTGCATTTTTCAATTATATTGATGACCTTCCAGAAAATGTAAACTTTATAGCTTGAAAATTTGAGCAGAAGTTTCAGTGTCAACAAGAAACTGAAGAAAAATGCTTCAACAGGGTACTATAGATTGGTTAATAAAATGTAGTATTTCAGCATAAAAACAGAATGTACCTTTCTACATGTATCTTTTTAAAAACATACCAGAAAAATTAAACTGTCTGTATTTGTGTATGAACAAAATGTAGAATGTGGTTTAAGTCTTATATGTTAACTTTCTCAACATCAGAGTCTGTCGGAAGCCTACCTATTCCTTTCATACAGTTATGGTATGATATCCACACAGACTTTGACCTATGATTGACAGTGGCAACATGGATTCATATGGTGTAATGGTATGTACATATGGTATAATTAGGCCTCCCTGTCTGTTAAAATAGACAATTTACAGTCGGGTTATCAAATTACTGAAAGATAGTATTGGATTGCTGCTGTAACTTTAAGGGATCTAAAAGGTCAGTTTCATAAAGTTGACTCTGTATCCAGTTTCATTTGAATTCTGTTGCATAAATATTAATTTAAGCTTCTTCTACTTTAGAATAATTACCATGTTTGTTTTCTGATAGATCACCTTGGTTTAGATTTTGCCACTTTCTATTTAGGAATGATCAAATATTGCATGATTTTAAAAAGTTGTTCTGAAGTTGAATGCTTTCACTGGCACCAAGCCACTTGAACTAAACATTTTATATGGTGCATATAAACATTGTAACTATTTGTTATAAGTGAACTCTGAATCAGAGTTGCTAATTTTTTGTAGTAATTGGGACAAGATTACACTACTGTCACTGAGTTTTGATTTGTCCAATATCAACACAGCTCCTGCAAATGTCAGATACTCATTCCTTTCTCTAAGGTATCATTTACATTGTAATTGACTCTACTTTACATAAATGTCATAAAATGCATTGATGAGATTGACTGAGTATGGTAACATTTGTATAAGTTAAATTTAGCTATGTATCAACTTTTTACTTCTTACTATGCCAGTAGCATCTCATGGGTCAGTGTTTTTTTCTGGGGTTTTCACAGGGTTTTTTTCCCACCCACCATAATACTGGCCACCATGTATAGCCTATCTTGTGCTGAAAAATGGCGTTAAACCCAACAACAACAACATTCTTACCAATACATAATACTGGTGGTTGTGAAACCCAAGTGGACTCTCTAGTATTGCAATAAACAAGTTTTAAAATGATCGACTGCTGTGACATTGACACACCTTTAATTTTACAACACATAATTGAAATAAGAAATGCCCTGATATGAAAGAATGAGATGTTTGAGCCCATCTTTATGCCATTTTGCATGACATGACTGCATTTCTCACAGAAATTTTATGGAGTATATATATTTCTGTTATAGTTTGAAATGATGATAGAATCTGTGATATTGACACGTGACAAGTTACTGAAAGATAAAGGAATGTTGTGGCCTTCCTCTGCCAACCTCTTTCTGGTTCCTTGCTCTGCACATGCTCAGTACAGTCAGAAAATGGAATTCTGGGATAGCCAGTTTGGTTTTGATTTTTCACCTTTAAAGTGAGTATGCATACATTAGTAAAATCTTTGATTATAAAGCAGCTCAATTACTCATCCATGTTTTGTATTCTCACAATTTCTTTAGCTTGAAATTTAAGTTCATCATCAAAAATTTACAAATCTGACATTCTGTAACTTTACCTCAGACAAAATCAAGATTGCAGAATATTAAAAATTTTCTATTTTTTTTTTTTTCTTTCTCTGTACCCCAAATTATAACATATTTGGATTATTTCTAAAGCTTGAGAAGACAATGGGTATGATTATCAAATAATAAGGCCAGGTGTCATATTTTCAAATTTTTGTCCAATGATGCAGTTGTTTCTAGCTTTTCATAGAATCTAGAAGTTATTTAATCAACCCTGTCCATCCTTCCAGGTACATTCCTGGCATACCTTGATTTCTACACAATAGCTACCCTTATTATCCCTCACCCAATAAATTTGGTGAGGGATATAGGAGTAGGTTCTCTCTGTCATTCTACCCAATCTGTCTTGTCTTGTTTTCATTCCTGGATATCAACTCCATATGAGATTTGGTGCCTTTTCACTATTCACATTCTTCTATTTGTATTTATTTATTTTCAACATTTTAAAATTTTTTTATAAGTTTGCTTGTCCATCCATCCATTATCTATGCTTTCATTTACAGAGTTAAGCATCAACAAAATTTAATCTGTCACTATAACTTTTATGCCTAGTAGGCAAATAGTGTTGGTGTGCCATTTACAATTCTTCATTTTATTCCTACATCTGCAAGTCTTTCATGGCATGATAACACAAAAACTACCACATCAGTATCCTATGTAGTTAGAGTTTCCACCTTGGATGTTGCAGGTCGCAGGATTGAACCCTGGCCAGGTCATGCCAAAGAGTTATAAAAATGGTAGTATTAGCTGCTCACTTGGCACTCAGCATTTAAATGTACATGTTAGGACTGGTCGACCATGTGTCAGGATGCACATGATGATGGATTTCTGTGGCACTGCAGACAGAATAAAATTGTTAAAGCTGTATTAAAAATCAAGATCACACACACACACACACACACACACACACACACACACACACACAAGCTATTGGAATTGGAGCCATCAATTTGTATTGATCACAGTCATAATAAGATTATTTAATTAATTTTTCAGGTGATTACAGCAATTGTTCACTTTTATATAAATGTTTTAACTTGTTAGCTGGAACACAATTAATCAAAACCCTCATGAGGTAGAAAAATGAAATCTAGTAGGGATATTTGTATTTACATTTGGATGACCTAATTTGATTTTCAAATCAATCCATACATTGTTCAATTTCATACATTTCATATTTTATTTTTAGAACTTCTTGGACTTAGATTTTCTGCACAAATACCTTCTTTACACAGTGGAGTAAAAACCACTTGAGGAGGACAAATGGCATATTTGTATACAATAAAAGATGACCTGGTTAGATTTCCTGTTTTAGATTTACAGTTTTGAACCTCCTTCAACTTATAACTTTTTGGCCTGCCATTCTCCCTTTTAATATTATTAGCAATCAGTTAGGTTGTTCATCCATTCATCCACCCATCACACTTTTATTCCCAGAGCTTAACTCCTCACCAGTTCAAGATGTCTCTATCAAACATGGTATACATAATGATTATCAGATTGAAAGTTAATTTGTGCCAGTTGTGATTGGATGACTTAAAACAACTTCTGTGGAGCTTTGAAACTATTTAATGTCCTGGTTTGCAATGTTTGTTGAGCTGTTTTGGTAGGGGTCCATAATGTATCATATACACTGGCTTACAAGTCCAACTGCAAATTGCATAGAACAAGAACTGTAATTGTATAGTACAGTGGCAGATATAGGTCTGTGTTGTTTGCTGTTAGCATTAACTTACTTTATAAGCATGCTTATGGCATGCAAGACACAGAACATTATTGCATGTCTTAGAGGTAACAGTGTGTTTATTCTTATACTGCTAACACTTCCAGGGACATAACTCTTTCAGGTTAAATACGTTGAGGGTATTTAAAGATTTAAATGACAGATTTCATTAAACACATAAGAACTGTTTTTGGGCACCAAAAAAATGAAAAGGAATTATTGGATGAATTTTCTTGTCTTCTAGGCCAGTAGCTAGACAGGAGTTTCTTCATAAGCCAGTACATAACCATGAAATGAAGCCTGAGGACTGCTTGAGTTCACCTGTCAGTGTTCTTTCCATTGACATGAAGACTATCACAGTGGCTGAACTGGAACACTTTACACATCATTTCTCCTTTCAAATTCCAAAAGACCAAGTCATGCATGGTTTTGCTTCCTGGTTCCAAGTGACATTTGATCCATTGAGTCACAATAATGAAGTTTCGATACTGAATACAGGCCCCTGGCATGAGTAAGTGTCAGTACTAATGCAAAGTAACATCTATTCATCCATTCATCCATCCATCTAGTATAAAGACAGTTCATATCAGTCACCTAAGCATACAAGATTTATGGGCTGTGTTGTTTTGTACAACACCCAGGAATACAAAATAAAATTGAAAACAGGTAACACTCTCCTTCACTTCTCTAAATATTTTCAGTTTTTTCTAATATTGTAAGGGACTTGGGGATTTGCTAAATGAATGCCTACTCATTGTACTTCTCTAAATATTTTCTGTTTTTTCTAATGTTGTAAGGGACTTGAGGATTTGCCTATTCAGCATGAGGCTGCACTTTTAGGGGCAAAAGGTTAAATTGATCAGTGTTCTGTTTTAAAAATTAATACCCACAATTATTGCGGCTTCTTCATTAACTGTAAGGGTTCCTAGTGGCTGAGTGGTCTAAAGCACTCTCCGTTATGGATCACTGCCATCTCACCATTGTCTGCATGGGTTTGGGTCTAAGATTCAGTGAATGTGATATCTGAGAAAGCTTGTCAGTAGCTACTCCTGGGTTTGTGGTTCTTTCCGCGGATTTCCCGGTTTCTTCCTCCAACATTAATACTGGCCGCCATGTATAGCCTATCGTGTGCTGAAAAATGGCATTAGGCCTAAGAACAACAACATCAATCATTAACAGTAAAGCATGGTATTGATGTGCATAAAAGTCGGGTCCTGCAGCAAACTGCATAGACTCCGGTCTTCCATCATAGAATGTGTTAGCAGATGTGAATCTATGCAGTATGTTAAGACTAACCAGTAGAACAATCAGTATGGACCTCATGGGCTGATGCATTATGTTATGGCAGGTTTATACAGTACATTGTTTTATGATACAGCTATGAGAGTTATGAATAATAAACATCAATAAACTCCACAGCCAGTGTTGTTGCCTATTTGTTATAGGGTTTAACACCATTTTTCTGCACAAGATAACTATACATGGTGGCTGGAATAAATGGTGGAGAAAGAACCAATGATGATACTGTTTTAATAGATTATATAATAACTTCCTTTTCACCTTACTTTCTCTGTGAAACCCACAGTAAATGAAAATACTAATTAATAGAATATATAATTACTTCCTTGTCACCTTACTTTCTCTGTGAAACCCACAGTAAATGAAAATACTAATTAATAGAATATATAATAACTTCCTTGTTGCCCTACTTTCACTTTGAACACCACAGTAACTGAAGATACTACTTAACAGAATATACAATAACTTCCTTGTAACTCTCCCTGCATTTTTTAAACTCCTCAGTAACAGTAAAAACTACATTAATTTAATATATAATAACTTCCTTGTCACTATACTTTCAGTTTGGACTCCACTTTCACAATAAGAGTTAGTCAGTTACTTAAAAAAGTGAATTACTTTTTTTTCCTTTAAGATGAAGATTTATCTGTTTTTAGAAATTTCAAATCATGTTTCCACCAAATAATTGCTTAGCAACTACAACTCATCATTTGAATTAGATGATCATATATTCTTAACATCTGGATCTTTGTGGGTACATTTCTAGATGACCTTTGGATCGTACGTTGCTGGTGTCATTAATAATCAATTCATAATTCATTAGTTAATAATCTCTTAGTCACACACCCCCCGCAACCTAAACCTCAAACAACTCTTGATATTTTTGTGATAAAAGAAGTATCTTATTACTTTTAAATGATGGCATTTTTTCAACAAACACTTTGAGTGAAGACTGCCACTGCATAAATATTTTTTTTTGATAACTAAGGTCACTTATACATACTGGTAAATACAATTGAAGACAATTGCCTTTGAATTTGTTATAATTCTTTTATTTTTCTAGACAGGTAAATCACTATTAATTATGATTAAAATACTTGTATGAAAGAAATGATTTTTATGTATCATCATATCTTTCTTGCCATCTAGATAAATCATAGTTAACCTTGTAGTTCATTAGTTCATTTGGTAGTATAGCTCAGCTTTTTCATGATGGTCTCAAGCTAGTTCTATCTATCTATCTATCTATCTATCTATCTATCTATCTATCTATCTATCTATCTATCTATCTATCTATCTATCTGTCTGTCTGTCTATCTGTCTATCTGTCTATCTATCTATCTATCTATCTATCTGTCTATCTGTCTGTCTGTCTGTCTGTCTGTCTGTTAATTATCGGATGTAATTTATATCCTGTATTATACACATTTCTACTTTGATATAAACATAAATTTTATATTGATTAAAATCGATTATCTCCTGAATAATTGTATTGCATTACATTATGTTAAGGACTGCACTGCATTACATATTGCAGTATATTGTTTTCAGGACTGCATTGTATTATCTATTGCAGTATATTGTGTTCGGGACTGCATTGTATTACATATTGCAATATATTGTGTTCATGAATGTATTGCATTATGTATTGCAGTATATTGTGTTCAGGACTTCATTGCATTACATATTGCAGTATATTGTTTTCAGGACTGCATTGCATTACATATTGCAGTATATTGTGTTCAGGACTGCATTGCATTACATATTGCAGTATATTGTGTTCAGGACTACATTGCATTACATATTGCAGTATATTGTGTTCAGGAATGTATTGCATTATTTATTGCAGTATATATTGCATTCAGGACTACATTCCATTACATATTGCAGTATATTGTGTTCAGGACTGCATTGCATTACATATTGCAGTATATTGTGTTCAGGACTTCATTGCATTACATATTGCAGTATATTGTGTTCAGGAATGCATTGCATTACATATTGCAGTATATTGTGTTCAGGACTGCATTGCATTATATACTGCAGTATATTGTGTTCAGGATTTCATTGCATTATGTATTGCAGTATGTTGTGTTCAGGACTGCATTGCATTACATATTGCAGTATATTGTGTTCAGGACTGCATTGCATTACATATTGCAGTATATTGTGTTCAGGACTGCATTGCATTACATATTGCAATATATTGTGTTCAGGACTGCATTGCATTACATATTGCAGTATATTGTATTAAGGACTGCATTGCATTACATATTGCAGTATATTGTGTTCAGGACTTCATTACATTATGTATTGCAGTATATTGTGTTCAGGACTTCATTGCATTATGTATTGCAGTATATTATGAAAATCTGTATAAAATGCAAAAAAAAAATAAAGAATGAACATATAGGCAAATTTTCATACAACTGTAATTTCTTTTCAATTTCTTTATGTGAACAGTGATTGGGAAACATCCTTACCTGAGGTTGTGTCCAAGCTACATGAGATAGACTCCAGTTTAATTTGTATCATCTCAACTTGGAGTGCTATGGTGGCTAGAATGGGATGATTCTTGTGAATGCAGGCCATGATTTTTCTTGTCAACCCCATGGGACAGTAAGGTTCATCATTCCAATCATGCTATGCAACAGCCATTCCATATCTGCCATTTTGGGTTGTTGCTATGCAACAGGCTTTCCATATCTGCCATTTTGGGTTGTTGCTATGCAACAGGCACTCCATATGTGCCATTTTGGGTTGTTGCTATGCAACAGGTGGGATGTAGCTTGCAGTTTAAATCATCTTCTCAGCAGACATATATTTCACAAATCAAATTATTCCTGTGTGACATAGCTGAATCAAACTTTACTTTTACATTGAAGTATTCAGATACTGCATACTCTTTCTTTCATGTGTCAAGTCCCACTACAAACTGTACAGACACTGATCTGCAACCACATAATATGCCACCAGTTCTGAATCTATGCAGTTTGTTAGGAGTACTCAGTAAAATAAACATCATATACCTTTATATGTCAATGCACTCAACTTATAAGTATGTATATAAAGTATCTGTAATAAACAAGTTTTCACTTGTCTAAAGTTTACAAATGATTTTATGACAAATGTCTTCTTCAAATATGACGCGTAACCAAGTTACCTTAATAAGAGCTGCTCCTATTTCACAGATGGTTTGCTGGATCTTGGTATCACATTCCTAAGCCTTTATCCAGAATTCTTTCATCTACAATGCAACACTTATCACATGCTAATCAACCAAAGCACATTCAGTCAACTCTGTTATGCTCCTGTGTCTGCAATGGAAAGAAAGAACATGTTCCAATGCTGTTCATTGTGGTGTTGCAATCAGTAAGGCGACTAATGTCTCCACTGATGTGGCTCACAAGTTTGGTGATTTGCCTATAACATGCTACAAAACAGCAGGTTTGTTATATTTTGGAGTAAGATATAATTTCATGTGTTACCCTCCTTTTAATTTTCTAGAGCTCCTCATCATCAAGGACATCTCTGACATCATACACTTTCAAGATTTTGGTTGACTAGGTCTGAAATTATTGTTCAAGTAAAAAGAACGTGTTTACCCCAGGAACAATAATTGAATTAATGCAGTGGTAGATTCCTTGTCTATATGGAGCAATCCATCTGCTAGAGAATTCCCTTACCTGCTGAGTTTGCTTAATGCAGCAGCAGACATCTTAATGCCCGGTTGCTTTGTTGGGCTCCCTTAACAATGACTTTGTGATCCATTGGAGGCCAAACCTTTGACCATTGGACCAACTTGCACAATCTGTACAACATGAGGTTGCACCTTGAAGGCAAAGAAGCCACTCTGGACTTGTGCCAGGTATCCACTGCAAGTACTACCTCTGGCAATCACAATCAGTATGAAGGCATCCATCCATCCATCCATCCATACATCCATACATCCATACATCCATGCATACATACATACATACATACTCTGATCACATCACTGGCCTAGTAGTTAGAGTAACCGCCATGGATGCGGTAGGTTGTGAGTTCAAACTCTGGACAAGTCATATCAAACACAGATAGAAATGGTACTAGCAGCTGCCTCTTTGGCACTCAGCATTAAGAGGCTAGTGCTAGGACTGGTTAAAACGATGTCAGGATAATGTGACTGGGTGGGACATCATGCTACATGTCTGTGGCATGATGCCCCCAGTTCCAGGCATTGCTAGAAAATGTCACACTGCAGACATCATAGTAATATGACTAAAAAAATTGTTAAAGCTATGTTAGAATTCAAAGTCACACAGACAGACAGATGCTCCCAATAAAAATGTATTCATAGTCCCATGCACAATGCAACTAATCATTTACCTTCAATATATTTTTTCAGCTGCATTTGAATGTGTAAATTCAACATTAAAAATGTTTCATATAGAATGGATGCTAATATACTTCATTGTGGATACCTACTCTTTCTTTAATAAAAATTTCCAAAGATAGAACTGCAGAAGTCTTGTTATATTAGACATAAATCTGAGATACATTTTAAGATTCACAGGCATTGAGAAATTATTTTTTAGATTTGAGTGATTTAGCAATTTTATTTAAATGTGAAAACACCTCTTTTTACTCAACACCATTTTAATGAATTTTCATTATCATCATTCCTCCCAGTACCCATCGCCAAAATTTCATCTCAGTTCAACATGAAAGCTGGCTATACAGGTATTTAAAAATATGGATTATACAGGTCACATTTTCTGCATACATCTGTCTCCAATTTACAAAATTGTAAAACATGTTACAGTGCCCATAAATACCAATAAATATGAGTATACAGAATAGGTTGTTTGGCCAACCTTATGCAAGTATTCATTGGCAGCCAGGCTAAATGCAACTAACCTTTTTATGTATTAATACAGGCTTTCAAAATAAGTGTATTAATGTCTATGTTGTCACAACTTTGTTGATAATTGTTAATCAAATTATGAATGAATCATCATAAATAAAGCCATTATACCATATTTTTTAAACGAATTTATCTCCCAAATTATCAGAACAGTTTTTGTCATTGCCACATTTGACCCTCTTAAATTTATTTAAAATATCTGAGTATGGTTTTTTCTGGCCTTTTTTATGCTGCTTTAGAAATGAATGCAGCAGAATTTTTTAATAGACCTTATTTTTTTATTTTATAACTATGGTCATTATTGACATGTTTTTGATTGGTGTCCAAGCTAATTAAAACCATTAAGATATTTTTGTCAGCCAATAAAATTGGTTGGCTTATTTTTCTTGGTGAATGATTGCACTCTGTTCAGTAAGCCAGCTTGGGATACACTCAGATAAGTCTGCCTAAAATCAACCATCACAATTTTTTGTTCTAATTTTCTTTAGTCATTTTTGTCATCCCTATAGGCACCATGGAATAAACTTTCTTGCCTCAAAGATGATAAATAAAAAATATGCACTTGTCCAGGATGTATGTCCAGTTGCATTATCAATATATTTTTCATGACTTACCTTAATGTAGCACTCTGAAACAGTATCACAATTATCCTTAGGATTTTTTTTCTTCATAAATTGTCAGATATATTCATCAATGTCATGTCTTGACAAACTGAATCCCTGGATAATATTAAGTAAAAGTCATGTCTTGACAAACTGAATCCCTGGATAATATTAAGTAAAAGTCATGTCTTGACAAACTGAATCCCTGGATAATATTAAGTAAAAGTCATGTCTTGATAAACTGAATCCCTGGATAATATTAAGTAAAAGTCATGTCTTGACAAACTGAATCCCTGGATAATATTTAGTAAAAGTCATGTCTTGATAAACTGAATCCCTGGATAATATTAAATAAAAGCTTATACAGCAAATGAAATGATACCAATTCAAGTAAGGCATGGTTTGTGCACTGCCATTGGCTTGCATATAAATGGATGTCAGCTGTAAGCCTAACATGCAGATCAGGGAAAGAACTTGAGCTCAAACCAGTTTGATTAAACAGCATTATTTTGGTT
This sequence comes from Potamilus streckersoni, assembly GCA_016746295.1. Taxonomy (NCBI): domain Eukaryota; kingdom Metazoa; phylum Mollusca; class Bivalvia; order Unionida; family Unionidae; genus Potamilus; species Potamilus streckersoni. The sequence continues at coordinate 1,443,542 of JAEAOA010000761.1, forward strand.
CTTGTATTCTGTGTACATGCCTAGAAGTTTTCATAAACATTGCAGCCTTAATTTCTTCATAATGTGCTTCACAGAACAATTACTGCAGCTTGCAGAATACTTGGTGGTCTTTTAGATGTTCATATTTATATTTTTTTCTGCTTTAGACTTACTCACTGGAAACAGAACTTGTTTCTTCTCGATGAGCCCATCAATATCATGCAAGGGGAGATCATTACTGGGTCATTTGAACTTTATCGTCATGAAGAATGGAGGAGACATTTACGAGTTTTACTGAAATTCAGAATAGTGCCAAACGAGATGAAGCAAAATTGGGACACTGGTATAGAGGTAGGTGAATTATTTTTAGGATTATAATGACTTCATTTATTTTGGGCAAGTTTTTTTATTGAGACAGTATAATGAATCTGCTTTTCCCTTCCAGTGATTTTGACATTAAAATTTGTTAGCAATATTAGTAGTGTTGATGGTCATGGAATTAATGGCATATCTGCAATAATGTGTCACAAATAACATGAGTTTTTACTAAACCCCAGCCCTACCCCACCTGCTGTGAAATAATTGAAGGCATACCTGCAATAATATGTGTCACAAAAATAACAATTTTTTTTTTACTAAACCCTAACCCTACCCCACCTGCTGTTAAATAATTGAATTTCAGCAATCTTAGAAAGAAAAAAAAAGAAATATCAGTGTTTTGACAGCCACAGTATATGTCGTTTGCATGTAGTCTTTCTAAACAGTAAACAGTCCTGCTTAGAGCCCAAATGAAGCTTGGGGTAGTTTATACAATAGGCTATCAGAGAGGCCATTAAAAAGGTGGATACACATAATTTCAATTTACTAAATTGGATAAGTAGAGCTACAAATCCATGTTACCTCATTGACCCCTGGAGATTTTTTTCAAAATTCACCTAAAATCGGGAGCAGATAATGCATTTTATGAATTGTTTCTGATTGCATTCAAAAACATCCATTTAGGAGAATTTTTTTTTTACCCAGATGCTTAGGTGTTTGAAAGATGTTATTTCAGTTGGATATTTCTCCAGGCATATGTGCAAAAGAGTGAAGTTGATGTTGTTGGGCTTAACGCCATTTTTCAGCACACAATAGGCTGTTCATGGCGGCCAGTATTAATGGTGGAGGAAGAAACCGGAAAATCACTGGAAAGAACCACTGACCCACGAGAAGCTACTGGCAAGCTTTCTCACATATCCACATTTGCTGAATCCTAGATTCGAACACACGCAGACAGAGTTGAGATGGCAGTGATCTGTAACGGACATCGCTTTAGACGACTCAGCCACTCAGAGCCCCAAAAGAGTGAAACTTAAACCAATTTAATTTTGTTTTTATTATTTTTTATTTTGCTTTTCATGTCCCAGCCAGTATTTACACCAAATCTGAAACTTATCCTACCATTTGCAAAGTTTCATCTGTTTGTGTGCAGTTTAGATAAATTGTTTTCTGATTTGAAGCCAAAAAGTCTAAAATGCAGATACAAACACAGGTTATGAAACTCAATTTTCAAGGTAAAATAAATTTAGTATCAAAAGTTGTTTTTTATGGTATTTTGTTAATGATATTATAAAGTCTTCATTGTTTGGTATGAATGTAAACCTACATCTTTCACCTTTTTCATAATATCATCACTTTGGTATATTGTAAATGATGCTGATGTCACAGAGTTTAGACATATGGTACATTCCACATAATGCGTAAACATGACACACTGGGTTCATGAGTTAAAATAACTGATTCTCACCTGGACATTTTTCTGGTCATGTATAACAGCATAATGAGAAATTCAACATCCAATAATGAAAACTGTGTCATTTAGACCAATATTTAATGGATATATGCATACGTTTGTACTTAACTCAGTTTCTTTTGGTTAGGGCATATGTTAAGGTTATTTTCTTAAGGTCACTATTGCTCATGGAGTCCTATAGGTTGATGTATCAAACTGTGGACCCAAGGAAGCAAACAACTGGCATAGATTATTACCCCATGAATAAAGTAAATTTAAAACATTCATCTTTTTAACTTCTTTGTGTTAAATAGCATGTACCTGATTCAGTACTTTTCTTTATCCAATTTTACTGAATTGTTTTAGCTGTACTGGTCCTGGAAAGGAATAGCTTATGAGACAGCCTGATGTCTGTCAAAGTTGTCTATCATAGTTGTCTATCATAGTTTTCTATTGTAGTTGTCTGTCAAGGTTGTCTATCATAGGTGTCTGTCATAATTGTCTATCATAGTTATCTATCATAGCTGTCTATTGTAGTTGTCTGTCATAGTTGTCTGTCATAGTTGTCAATCATTGTTTCTGTCATAGTTGTCCATCATAGTTGTCTATCATAGTTGTCTATCATAGTTGTTTGTCATCCATCATTTGTTGTCCACTATCTTTCTATCCATTACCACAAGTTTGTTATCACTTGAAGAATAGCCATGAAACTTTACAAACATGCACATCTTATGGTCTGGTTTGCCTAAAATTTAAAATTGTTTTATTGCTACTGTTCATTGGAGGTTTTTGTCAACTTGGGCTTTCACAAAAAGACCTCTTTTGAATTATAGTTGGTCCAAGAAGAAAATAATGCTAATTTTGAAAATCTTGTTATTGCCACTTCTTGTAAATGGAAATACATATCAACAAAGTTTTCATCAATGGATTTATGGTGATATTTAGTTGGTCCTGAATGAAAATGGTGTCAATCTGACATCCACCCTACTATCCATCTAAATACCTGTGACTCTACTGGAGGTAGGAAAAATTGGATTTTAAGATAGCATATGGAGGAAGAAATGATATCACAAATATATACAAACACCATCACATATGAGCAGTAATTCTTATGTAACAAACACACCCACATTAAAGGCATTATTTTTAGACTGGATCAAAAGTGGATAAAAACACAGAGAGGACATTCTCCATTCTTCGGAAAATCCTGAGTGATTCAAGGGGAAGTCTGAACCAGCAGATTGTTGAGAGCCTGCTAAGTGTGAAGGTGTGAATGTCACCACTGGTCACCAGACAATGATCTTCTGAAGGAAATTAAAAATGCCCATGGCTTTTATAAAAAATTCTTTGCTTGTAACATTTTTCATCAGATTCTGAATCTGAATCATGTGCAAAATTGTGTGTTGTATTATAATATGAAGAGAATATATATTTTGTGACAAATTGAACTTGTTTTGTTTTCAATTCCCTTAAAACACTTAAAATTTATGCCGATAAAAAAATCTCCCTTTTTATAAGCCAATTTCCTGATCAAAATTGGTAACTCTACTGGTTTGAAATCCTGGTTCTGTCACAGGAATCCATCTTGAAAGTTTGAATTAATAAGGTATTATTGATATAAGATTTTCCCCAGTAGATTGGTTACCAATGAAAATGGCTCTTTTCCATCATCCATTATGGTAGACACGATGAACATATTGAAGATTTAGTCAATAATGTAACTGAATGAATGGTCCTTTTAGCATGGGGTTGTATTAAATGTCTATTTATGGTGTATGGTTTGTCATAAATGATTATGTTGCTGATCTTAGATCTATTATAGCTGTCACAGTAGGTAATTTGAAAATCTTACCACTCAAGAGATGATTTCAACACAGAGCAAGTTGAAAAGAAGAAATGGTCTTATCTTTAATTCCTGGAAATTATTTGTGACCCTTAGAGTATCATTTCACAAAAGGAAATCTTGTTTTCACCTTATTAGAAAAATCTGAGTGATGACTTTGTGTTTACGTGTACTCAAGATAGATAATAAGTTAAAAATTGTATTTAATGTTTTCATTATTATTTGTATATATGTATTTAATGTTTTCATTATTATTTGTACCAAGAAACCATACATCTGATAATCACTTGTTTTTACTAAAAAGCACATGCCTCACCTTATTAAATATTAGCACATGTCTCACCTTATTAAATATTAGCACATGTATGACCTTATTTAATGTTTAAAGTGGCCAGCATCTGACCTTATTTAATGTTTGATAGCACATGTCTGACTTTATTTAATGTTAAATAGCACATATCTCACTTTATTTAATGTTAAATGGCACATGTCTGACCTTTTTTAATGTTAAATGGCACATGTCTGACTTTATTTAATATTAAATGGTACATGTTTGACCTTATTTAATGTTAAATGGCACAAGTCTGACTTTATTTAATATTAAATGGCACATGTCTGACCTTATTTAATGTTAAATGGCACATGTCTGACCTTATTTAATGTTAAATGGCACATGTCTGACTATTTAATGTTAAATGGCACATGTCTGACCTTAAGTAATGTTAAATGGCACATGTCTGACTTTATTTAATATTAAATGGCACATGTCTGACCTTATTTAATGTTCAATGGCACATGTCTGACCTAAAGTAATGTTAAATGGCACATGTCCAAACTTATTTAATATTAAATGGCACATGTCTGACCTTATTTAATGTTAAATGGCACATGTCTGACCTAAAGTAATGTTAAATGGCACATGTCTGACTTTATTTAATATTAAATGGCACATGTCTGACTTTATTTAATATTAAATGGCACATGTCTGACCTTATTTAATGTTAAATGGCACATGTCTGACCTAAAGTAATGTTAAATGGCACATGTCTGAACTTATTTAATGTTAAATGGCACATGTCTGTCTTTATTTAATATTAAATGGTACATGTCTGACTTTATTTAATGTTAAATGGCACTGTCTGACTTTATTTAATATTAAATGGCACATGTCTGAACTTATTTAATGTTAAACGGCACATGTCTGACCTTATTTAATGTTAAATGGCACATGTCTGACCTTAAGTAATGTTAAATGGCACATGTCTGAACTTATTTAATGTTGAATGGTACATATCAGACATTATTTAATGTTTAACAGCATATGTCTGACCTTATTTAATGTTAAATGGCACATGCCTGACCTTATTTAATGTTAAATGGTAAGTATCTTACCTTAATGAATGTCAGAGAGCATGTATCTTACATTATTTAATGTTTATTAGCACATGTCTGACTTTACTTAATATTACATAGCACATGCTTTTCCTTATTTAATGTTAAATCGTATATTTTTGTTATAATTTTTTATAGTTGCTTCTCCTACATAGATAGTCTTTTATAAATGAAGTTTTCAGGAAAGGACATCTTGTGATATTTACTTGTAGTTGGTCTTAATGAAAATGATGTTGATCTGACATCCACCATGGCAACCATGGTGACCATCTTAAAAACTTTGTTATTGCTACTTCTCCTGAATGGTTATATTCACATGTGATTATAACAAATTTATAATAATGTTGAGTTTGTTCTAAATGAAAATGTTGATTTTACATCCATTGTAATTGCCACACACCATAATTTTACAATCATATTATTTGTAACAATGTCAAACTTGGTTTTATCAGTCAGCATTTAAAATGAAATACAGACTTTTCTTGAATTCCTGGAAATTGTTTTCAGCCAGTAGAGTATTGGTCCATTTTCAAGTGAACTTTGTTGTTTATTTTTATTAGTTCATCATGACATAAGGTCATTTTAACTAATGGTATGATCCAGTGCCTTTTGTATTGTGTGTCATCCATCAACATTTGCTTCTTAGCACCCAGAAGTCCATATTTTTATCTGATTTCAATCAAACTTGCATTATGGGTTTATATGATCAAGATATCAGACAAATTTGTTAATGAGCACTCCTGAGGTCAGATGTTGATGAAACTTGAAAGATATCTGACAAGACTAATAATGAGTGATATCCGTACATGTTAATAAGCTGATCTTGCATTATCTGGCTTTGATGCCACTCTGGAACCCATATTTCTAATCAACTTTCATTGGGACATGAAATTTGAGTTTTTGGGTGGGTTTAATGCAAAGTAATATACATGAATATTAAGAAGTTTTTCTTTCTGATCTGAGTTTTATCAGATCTGGTATGCATGCTTATATCATCAAAATCTTAGATGAGTTTGATAATTTGTGAAATGAATGCATACCAATGAAACAATTTTGCAGTTGATTGACTCAGAGATTTGAACCACTTGGCTGGCCATATTTCTGATAGATTCAATCAAACTCTGAATATTGATTTATATCATCCAAACTTCAGATGATCTCACTAATGAGTGAGATTGATGCAGGTGATGGATTGAGTAAGCTTGTTACTACTGGGAGCCAATCTTTTATTTGACTTTGATCAAAATGGAATATATACTTATGTGATTAAGATCTTAGACAAGTCAGATAATGAGCTGGACCTACATGTACTGTTGAAGTAATCTTGCATCTGATTGTCTGAGCTGGTTACATCTTAGGGGACCTTGTTTCTGATCTAATATTTCAGACATGGAGAATATGACTATATCATTAAGAATTTGGATGAATTTAGTAATCAGTGAGATCCAGACATACATGTTTCTGATTGGCTGGACTTGTGCCAGTCTAGAAGTCATATTTTCCGACCTGACTTTGTTAAAATTTATGGATTTATATGATTTTGGATGGGTTGAATAAAGAGTGATATCCCCATTTAGTAATTAGGAAATATAGAATCCAACTGACCTTGTTACTGATCTGGATGCCAGATTTCTGATGAATCATGGGAAGCATATTTACATCATCAAGAGTTTGATAATGAGAGAGATACATAAATGATTTGCCCTTGCATCTGATTGGTGGAGCATTTTATCACTCTTATATTACATTGGCAGAGCATTTTATCACTCTTATATTACTTTAGCAGAGCATTTTATCACTCTTATATTACTTTAGCAGAGCATTTTATCACTCTTATATTACATTGGCAGAGCATTTTATCACTCTTATATTACATTGGCAGAGCATTTTATCACTCTTATATTACATTGGCAGAGCATTTTATCACTCTTATATTACATTGGCAGAGCATTTTATCACCCTTATATTACATTGGCGGAGCATTTTATCACTCTAGAATTGGATTAGCTGAGCATTTTGTCACTCATGTATTGGGTTGAATGAGCATTTTATCATTCTGGAGGCCATATTTTCAACCTAGTTTTGATAAAATATGGAATGTATGCTTCAGTCTTTAATATTTTTGATAAGTTCAATAAGACACTTGAATATTTATGAGGTGATCTTTGATGAGATTGGCTGAACTTGTTGCCACTCATGTGATATGTCTGATGATCTGTTATTGAGTCAAGTCGAAATGTGTATCATCAACTTCTTGGTCTAGTTGATTAATTAGCAAAATCCGTTTGCGTTACATGTATTTGGATTATTTGTTTAATTTTGCATCCTATTGACCTAGCTTGTGATGGAACTTGGAATATATGCTTTTATTCTAAATTATCTTGTACAGTTGAGATAATGTATGCATAATAACGAGGGAATCTTGCATGTGATTTGTCAAACTTGTTGCAGCCACTCATTAAGCCATACTTATAATCCCATTTTGATATGGATATGTGTGTGTGTGTGTGTATATATATATATATATATATATATATATATATATATATATATATATATATTTATGTCATCAAGATCATGAACACTTTTGAAAGTGCTTGAGATTCACACATATTAAACAGCCAATCTTGTACCAGAGATAATTAACACTTTTAAAGTAACCTTTTTGATCCAACTTTATGATTAAACTTTAAATACGTGGTTATGTGATAAGATGTTGCATCAGTTTTGTCATACATGGTATCAGTGTGTATTAATGAGGTGATTTTGCATGTGATTGGTTAAATTTGTTACCATTCTAGAGGTTGTATTCATTATCCAGTTTTGTCAAGCATGGTAAATAGTCTTGAATCAAGGTATAAGAAGTGTGTAATTCTGTATATCATAATGTGGTGATACAATATGATGTGCTTCTACAGCTTGAGAGACTGAGACATGGTAAATAGGTTTATATCATTATGATCTTGGATGACTTTGATTGCAGCTTGAGAGACTGTGAGACATGGCAAATAGGTTTATATCCTCATGATCTTGGATGACTTTTATTGCAGTTTGAGAGACTGTGAGACATGGTAAATAGGTTTATATCATCATGATCTTGGATAACTTTGATTGCAGTTTGAAAGACTGTGAGACATGGTAAATAGGTTTATATCATTATGATCTTGGATGACTGATTGCAGTTTGAAAGACTGTGAGACATGGTAAATAGGTTTATATCATTATGATCTTGGATGACTTTGATTGCAGTTTGAAAGACTGTGAGACATGGTAAATAGGTTTATATCATTATGATCTTGGATGACTTTGATTGCAGTTTGAAAGACTGTGAGACATGGTAAATAGGTTTATATCATTATGATCTTGGATGACTGATTGCAGTTTGAAAGACTGTGAGACATGGCAAATAGGTTTATATCCTCATGATCTTGGATGACTTTTATTGCAGTTTGAGAGACTGTGAGACAATGTAAATAGGTTTATATCATCATGATCTTGGATAACTTTGATTGCAGTTTGAAAGACTGTGAGACATGGTAAATAGGTTTATATCATTATGATCTTGGATGACTGATTGCAGTTTGAAAGACTGTGAGACATGGTAAATGGGTTTATATCATTATGATCTTGGATGACTTTGATTGCAGTTTGAAAGACTGTGAGACATGGTAAATAGGTTTATATCATTATGATCTTGGATGACTTTGATTGCAGCTTGAGAGACTGTGAGACATGGCAAATAGGTTTATATCCTCATGATCTTGGATGACTTTGATTGCAGTTTGAAAGACTGTGAGACATGGTAAATAGGTTTATATCATTATGATCTTGGATGACTTTGATTGCAGCTTGAGAGACTGAGACAATGTAAATAGGTTTATATCATTATGATCTTGGATGACTTTGATTGCAGCTTGAGAGACTGAGACATGGTAAATAGGTTTATATCATTATGATCTTGGAAGACTTTGATTGCAGCTTGAGAGACTGGGAGACATGGTAAATAGGTTTATATCATCATGACCTTGGATGACTTCAATTGCAGCTTGAGCAACTGTGAGACATGGTAAATAGGTTTATATCATCATGACCTTGAATGAATTTGATGATGAACAAAAAGTCAGCTTATTATTTTTGCCTTGTCAGTCAGGGTTTTAATCTCAATAGGTGATTTAAGAAATTGCTTCATAAGCTTATATTTGTGAAAATGCAAGATTTATCTCCCTCTTGCCTTAGTTAAAAAAAGTGTTTGCGGTAAAAAAAATAAATTCATTGACTTGCTCTCACCATTACATGATTTATGTCCTATTTTACTGGTAAATAACTTGGTCAAATGAAAGCTGGAAATAACATGAATACATTCTTTTAAAAGTCACTAAAGTTCTGTTCAAATCACATAAATAAGGTTTTTTTTGAAAATCACTTGTAAAACCTCTGGTTGTTTATCTTTAAGAAGAATTTTTATCAGGATCTATCATGATTGATAAACTGGTTGTTTATCTTTAAAAAGAATTTTTATCAGGATCTATCATGATTGATAAACGTCAAGTACATATTGGTACAATGCTATATATACCTGCTTATTGAAATAATCTTCTGTTAAAAGTTTCATGGATGATTTGAGAGAATCTTCAGCTCCTGATCAGTTAGCCAGTGTATTTAGTGGAGGTAGAAATCATGGTTTCAGAAACCACAAGCCCACACAAGCTACAGGCGTGCTTTCTTGCATATCCATGTTGGCAGAGACAGACTCAAATCCATGTTGACAGACAGACAGGAGATATCAGTGAACTGTAAAGGCAAGCACCTTAGATCACATGACTCAAAACAGGGAGAAAATAATGAATTACCATTCTTATATTTAGTAAGGTAGTAAGTCATGCAATTGTTACAGTTATAAATAAAACATGCATTAAAAATATTCATAATATAATTTAAAATACCAATATATACTGATAACTAGAGTAACACAATGTTTCACACTTGAAAAGCTTGATAAACACATATACATAACATCCTAACCAGAAAGTATATACAAGAACTTAACATTAAAGTGACATGTTTTCTGACAATGGGATATAGGTCAAACAAGGAGTCAATTGTTTATATACATGTTATTTTTGTTTTTTTGAAACAGGATATGACTGATACATGAATTTTCTAACATATGACTCAACATATCTAACTCAATTTTTTATATGCATGTACATTACTTAACACATCACAGAGTGTACTACGCAAATGTAAGTTTTCAGTATATAGTTATATTTTTAAAAAATTTGTTTTCAATTAATCAGATTTTCCACTGTTTTTTTTTTTTTAAAGTAAATCTTAGTCACTGACAACAGGTCACCTTAAAACACTTTATCAAAACATCTGCTTATGTTGACTATTATCTTGGTCCTAAAAATGGTGAGATAAATGTTGAGTACTGTAATATGAAAATTGAAAATTTTGGGGGAAAATTGGTTATAGGATATTAAGGTTGTCAATTTTTTGGCAAGAACTTTTTTAAAGCCAGAAGCAACCCTGAATAATCCTCATATCCATCTATTTATCCATCCTTCCTTCCTTTCTTCCAACACTTTCTAGTGCTATTATTTCTGCAGTATTTGATTGAATGCCATGAAACTTGGTAAACATTATTGTCATCACCTAAAAATGTAAATATTAACAAATCACTTTACTCCCTTTATTTCTAAGAGTTATTGGCCTTTTTGTCTGGTAATGTATAACACTATTGTTTTTGCAGCAAGTCCTGCATTAACAAGATTTTGCTGGATTACAATGAATCTCTGTAAATATTACAATATGACATGAAGATTTAGTTGTTGATAAATGAATTTGCTGTCACAAATTATATTAGTTTTTATACTCCTTGCCTTAAGAAAGATGACTACACTGACTCTGCGGTTTTCACCTTTAAACTTGGAAAATATTTTATTCCTCAACTGAAAATGTGCTGAGGGGAGCACCAAAAAAGATGCCCTTCCTACTTAGTCAAAAAAATTTAAAGGTACATATATATATATATATATATATATATATATATATATATATATATATATATATATATATATATATATATATATATATATATATATATATATATATATATATATATATATAAAGAATACAAATCATATGGCGAATGACAACCCTTTCAAGAATGACAACCCTTTCAAGCGTACTGGATCCACCAAGGGATCTCGTGTGTCAGGGATTAATTAAAATAGATGCAATAAACTGACAACGAACAGTACGAAACTAGTAACTAACTAGCCTAAGCACTTTCGACTCTAAATGAGTCTTTTTCAAAGGCAAATACAAAACATATATATGATAAACAAGTAAACCTCTACATGGCTGTCTTCACATGTGCTAAAACTATAAATACAACCAGCTTGTATAGACTAGATGCAGAAACTGAAAACGTTGTATAATAATGAAGACAGCCAGTTTATTGTATATATATATATATATATATATATATATATATATATATATATATATATATATATATATATATATATATATATATATATATATATATATTCCACCACTCATACCTGTACTTATATATCCTATACTCCTTTCATACAAGTATGTATCTATATCTATACATATGCATATATAGGTTGTTGGATATACATTTCATTCACTTTAAATAAAAAATTAGAGATTAATATTTTGGAATCTATACCTTATTTTTTAGAGTGAGACCGTGTGTTAAAGAAAATTTTAAAAAATAACCTATGATTTACTTGTATTTGTTTTGTGTTATCTCGCCATATATATATTAAATAGTTAAGTAAGATTTGATAATATTAGTAATTATCATGAAACTGATTACATGTGTTTTGATTGCATCCTGCAGTGAGTAACATTTTTTTTATTCTTTTTATGTCACTCACTTCATTTTGCTTCCAAATCTCACATAGTACTGTATCAGGTAAGTAGCCAAATTACTTTAGAAAGTAAATTATACTAGTATTTAGTTTGGTGTTAGACTAGGTCACCCTTGTTAGTCATATTTCCTTATTTCCCATTTGTGTGTTCTCCCAGCTCACTCCCCATACTTGTTCTATTTTATTTCTTGTGTTTTTAGTGCTCACTTCTCTTATCCATTCATAGGTGCTTTTTATATTTGTTTGCCACAATCTGAAAATGTGCATGTCAGTGAATCTCTTTGATCCCCTAGCTTTTGTCAGAATTATTGCCCTTTTTGTATTGTGGCTTAATGCAGTGATTAATTGCATACATACCATACAGTATTCCCAGAGAGTGTTATTTTGGGTTTTTTAAACTTAACACATGACTATAACTGCCACCAGCAAATTAAGTAATACATGAAATGTTATTTGTTTATATAAAACCTCTTTGCCTTTATATTCCCTCTGTGACAATTTGCTATTCAAACAGCCTCAAGGATAGTTTTACATCAACTCTAAGTAGACCTGTTTAGCATTTTGACATGCTTCATGTTCCAGGCATATATTGAAGTCATGTTTTCATTTGGTTTTATTTTTCTGATTGCTTTTTAAAGGTTACTGAAAATTGTGGGCTTTTTTAAATATAACTGTGTCAGTATCTTTAGCTTGACATGTGGTATGGCAGGAATATGTATCACACAACCTTGTAAATTGGCCCTACAGATTTATTTTGATGGATTGCCTTGAAAGTTGTTAAATATTAATGTCTTGATCTGAATATGTGGAAAATCAAATTGTAGTTTTGCTCATGTATGTTCAGTTGCAGTTATTGACTATATTATCTTCTATAGTCCGAGGTTACATCCCCGTTGGTTTGTACCCCCCTACCGATTTCAATAACTAAAAAGAATTAACGTGATAAAAAGTGCACAGAACTAAGTCAATTTAATCATTGATTTATAATTTCTAACCTGACTGTCACCAGAATGGCACTAATACTGGTATCACCTTGCACCTTTCATGCTTAACGGACTTTCCATACTAACATGGCGCCATATTCCGTACACTATGGGGTAGTTTATTTCCATCCGACAACATAATGACATAATTCATCCTATTCGGTATCTGCCAGATAATTCCGTAAATTACCACAACGTTTACTTTGGAATTATATTCCTTTGCACACGTGAACATATTAATGAAACCACTTTTTAAATCCATGTGAAAGGCAAATTTTTTGTCATTCTTTTCCTTTGCTTGATTTGACTCTGTAAATATCGATAGCATATGACATATGTACATCTTTAGTCACGCTTGCACACCTTTGCTGAAATGGACTAGTCCAGAAACTGGAAATGGTTCTCAAGCAGGTCAGTCTATTACATTGAAAACTTCTGTTAAGCATGAAACGCGCAGGCTATGATGGTGTTATGGCAATTCTTCTCACATTCAGGTTAGAAAATATAAATCAATGAATCAATTGACCAAGTTCTTTGCACTTTTTATCACATTAAAGGTTTCTGTTATTGAAATCGGTAGGGGGTACAAACGAACAAGGATGTAGCATCGGACTATAGCTTAGACAATAAAATATGTCTTCCAGTCCTCTGATCATCACTTTTTCATTGCTGACCCTAGCACTTTCACAGACACACACACAATGAAAAAAAATCACAAAACAAATTCACATTAAATACATATAGTTGTTTGGAGGTTTTTTTTTTACAAATATTGACCTGTCTACCCTAATTTTAAAACCAGTGCAGTAGGAAATATATGGGAGGGGGCTCTTTTTTAATGCAATCTCTTTATCACAGCTACTGTAAAAGCTTGTTATGCAGTTTTTGTATGAATCCCTGTAAAACTTGGTATATTTTGTGAATGTATATATTGATGAATATCTGTCCTTTCTTAACTTTTGTGACATTTATTGCTCTTTTAGATATACAGCTGAATGCTATGCCTGACAGAATTTTGCAGATTTTAGTAGATTGCTGTGAAATGTACTATGTATTGTTGTTGGTTATCATCAGAAGATACACATGTATGCCTGTCATTGCACTTGCATCATATTCAGAAAATTTATTCCCTTTTTTGTAATAAAGATAATGTTGTGCTATCAAATAACTTTATAATCCAACATAAAAAATGAATAAATTATTTGTAAATGTAACAAAATACTGCATTTCAAAATTTGTTCTTGTCAGTAAACACTTTTCTTGACTTATAAAAGAGAGAGAAACAAGTTGATATATTTTTAAAAGTTTCAAATATTTCCGATAAGGTATTATTTACAGTACTCCCTCAATATAAGGTAACTCATTACAAGTCATACCCTTTTACAAGGTGGATGTAATCCTGGATCCCATTCCATTATTAGTAAAATTATACAGTACCTCAATATAAGGAAACCTTGCCTACTTTATATGGCAGTCCACTTCTAAGGCTGTCTGAAATAGCATTATATTGAATTTGTTTTGTAAATATTCTTATGACATGCCTTTTAGAATGTTTTGACTTAAAGTTCATGGTATTTAATATGGAAGTGTAACCTATTTTTGCAATTTGTCAAATTCTGAGACATTTGAGCAGTAATACAATTTGACCAAAAGGATCAAGTTTATCTGTATTTTTCATGAGTTCAAAATCATTTCAAACTATATGACACCTTAGTTGTACCAATTGTCATTGATTAGTTCCTACATCACATTGTATTAATGACAGGACAGTGGTTTTACACTTATGTTGTTTATTCTCTGTGAATTTACATGATCTTATGCAATGCTGATAGCAATTAAATTTGGGAGAACATTCTTGCAAAATTGTTCTTTTTATTGATTTTTGTAACATGAAAAAGGCATACCTGCCATAAGTTTTGTCATGCTAGAGACAAATTTGTACTCCAAAACACACTGGTATAAATAACAACCATTTTAAGTATTACTTAATTAGCTTACAACAGCTAGGGAAAGATGTCAAGTTCTTTGAAGACTGCTGTGGGTGGCTTGGATGGGTGAATCCATTGTATTAATTTGCATTGGTAAAGTTTACAAAGTGGATCCAACCTATTTGTTTGAAGTTATTGGTAAATTACTGAGATGCTAGAAGTGTATTGAAGAACAAGTTATTGCACATGATTGCCTTAAATGGGAATGTTTAAGCCATTCGTATTAAAAATTAGTGGCAAGTTTGTAAACAGCAGCATGCCTAAGATACTATTTTCTTTGAAGTAAAATTTTACTCTGAATATAAAATGCAGAGCCTGATTATTTCAGTTTATATAAGTCTGATTATTTCAGTGTATATAAGTTTGATTCAGGAAGCAAAAAGTTATTAGTAAAGCAAGCAAAACCCAGCTACAAAAACATTTCAGAACTCCTGGTTGAAAGAGTTTTACTGTGTGAAGCACAAGGGGGTATATACTTCAATAAGCATATCAACACAGTCATTCTGGATTGTACAACATCAGTCCTATTAGGAACACAGCCTGTATATAACATGTTAAACATGCTGAACAGAATATTCAGATTAGTTTTTTTTTATGATTATTTATTATCTTAATCTTGTTACAATTCTGTCAGTTGACCCATGATTTACAGAATAGTTTTAGCCATGAAATGGATTGATTAGAAGACAATAATGAGAACATTTTAGTGTTTGAACATTGGTTTTTGTGTTAATAAAGCACTGACACCAATACAGGACAAAGGCATTTGTTACTACTTTTTTTCCTCACCCACCCACCTTTAAACTTGATAATGCCACAGTGAAGTGGTCTGTCCCAAATGTGATACATACTGATATTTTTAAAGCAACAATCAATCTCATAGATTGATGAAGTTCTGACAATGCTGATGTGACTGTCAAAAAGAACTCAGTTATGTCCAGGATTTGCTCAGCGCATCCAGCAGGGAAGTTTGAACAACAGGACCATCCAGTCTCTAGTGAGTGTAAGAACACTAATGATATTTGTGTTACCTTCAAACCCACTATTGAACTATTAAGAGCAGCAAATACTACATCTAATTGAGTCTCTATTTTGCCATCCAATGGATTTTAAAGACAAATTTGGTGTATGTTTTAATTTAATGTTGGAGTGGTTGTGAGTGTTTGCACATTGTGTTGTGATGATATATGACAATTCTAAGTCCACCAACTATATTTCCTTTGTAAGTATATTAAATTTTAAATTTCTTGCTTTAATTAAATGTTTTAAACAAAAGGGAAATGTTTTTTTCTGTTATTCATATTTGAATTTCTAATCATTTTCTATAGGCATATTGGAAAAAATAGTTTATTCTCAATTGGGTAATGCCAATTTTTTTTTGGTGGGGTCACATGCACTGACATGTCTAGTCTCAAAATGAACACTGTCTTGTAATATGGCAGATGTGCAAAGGTGAAACTGCAAATATTTAAGGTTAAAAAGCCTGTTGACTATGGATTATTTAGGACTATGTTATCAGACCAACCTAAGTTTATTATGAACAGCCACTGTCTACTGTATTACAAGCAATTAAAGGAGTGCATCCCACCCATTTGTAAATCCTACTTCTCAGCCCATTTTTGTGCTAATGTTGGTCTAGCTTTTACCTTAGTCATGTCCCTAGATTATATCCAGATTGTTGGCCAGCCTCATGGCTGGAAAGTGGCAGCTACCTGCAGGGACTGATCCTCCAATATCATGGGAGGTGTGTGTGAGTATATAGAAGTAAGAAAGGGAGATCTTTGGTACACCTCCATAATGAAAGCCCTCATCAACTCCCACATAGGCATTTCCAGTGCTCTAATAGTACTTCTTTAATAGTCTTGAGTTTGGAACACTCATTATTAAAATTAGCACCTGACTCTTTGGAGCGGAACTGAAAGCACATGTTTCAAACATATGCAACTCCAGAAAATGCCAGGCTCATATCCTTTCCTCTAAACAGAAGCTAACATCCAGGTTTCATTTATACTGATAAATATAGGTTTGGTCATGAGCAATCCAAAATTTTAAGTTATTAAATTTTTAATATCATGGTGTTTGCATAGATTTACTATGGGATGTGAATTAGTACCATGATTCCTATAGGATATGCCCCTTAGCACGTGCACACATGTACACACACATGCACACACACACACATGCATGCACACACACACACACACACACACACACACACACACACACACACACACACACATATCTGACCCAGACTTTGCATTATATGGAGTGAAGGTTTGTTTTATATGGTTCATTTAAGTGTAAAAATTAAATCTGAGATCATGAATGTATTCATATATCAGAGCAGAGGAATTTTTGTTTAATAAATAATTTTGTTTTCTCAAAAATTAATTTAGGACCAGAAAGTATTTTTGTATGAGAAGGATTTTGGTTTAGTGCAGTTTTGTTTGTAATATTTTAAACCTAACTTGTGCTCTCCCACCCACTTCCAAAATATACTTTTGCATTAACTATCCATATAATTCAAATTAAAATTTTGTCCAACCACATATTTTCATTTTTGATTTGATGATAAACTCCAATCTGAGTGAATTATAGAGATGTTCATGGACAGTTACTGAGTAAATATGGTAAATAATTTAAATATGGCAAATTTTTATGCTTTTCTTAGCAAGTAATTTAAATATGGCAAATTTTTATGCTTTTCTTGGGAATTACTTTTTAAAATATTCTTACATTTTTTAGTGGACAGAAATAATGATATGCAACTAGGCAAATAATTTCAGTTTTCATTGATTGTTGTACATGTACAATGTGATTCACTTTGTGAATCTGATCCATGTTCAAATGTTGCTGTTTTATGCAAGAAGACATACATCTTATGAAAAATAAATCTACTTATTTTCTGTTAAATACTCACCTCTCCTCACAAAAACAATAATTAACAATAATGACAATAAAAACAATCTACTGGTTTAGAAGCCAATCTACTTTTATAATTTGTAAATCTACTTGTTTGCTGTCCTGGTTGTGTGATATGTATAAAAGTGTTCAAATTAGAACCATTTGAATTTGTACATGAATGACAGATAGGGACAATCTGCTATATGATTGATATTAGACAATAATGTGCATGAATGACCCATTGTTACAGTCTACTACATGTATGTGATTGATATTAGATAATAATGTACATAAATGACATGTAGTGACTGTGGTGGGGTTTGTTGATTGAGGGTTTGTACTTTCTTACAAGGTGTGGGTTATGCCGGGGCTATGGGGTTATCTTTATGTTATCTAGAGGGTGATCACCCTCAGTGTTGTTGCCCAGATTGAGTAAATATCAATGTAAAGTGTGAAACTTACAGTGGAATAAATAGATTTGAGCAGATATATAGCCCCTGTACATGAAAAACAACAATTTAATCAATTACATAAACAACTGTGATAATACATTACATTAGGAAGATACTCCTCTATTTTAAATAAATCAATCACTGAATTTCAAACACTAATTTACTTATATAAATGGCCAATCTGTTTTAAATGATAGAAATGGTTCATCATAGAATGTGTGAACAATCAAAGTCATTGCCTTGTACAACTTCATAACCAGTTCATTCCAACTTCACTGTGACTGTTCTTCCTGGTCCTTTTCATGTTTCTTTTTTTCTTCCCCAATCTCTCTATTGTATTGCCTCTTTCGGCTCTCAAACATTTTGTGGGTTGGTGTAATAAGTACGTAGATACTTGGATAAATAAGTATGTGGATACATCAGTGGAGGTATTTCCCCTTTCAAAATAAACAGAAAAGCAACCTAAATCTTGTGGTACATGTGAATTTTGGTTCATATCTAGGAGTGACTTCCAACAACACAGTTTGCCTGGTATCAAATTAGCTACTACAAGTAAGAATTTATGAATGGAATAAAGTAGTAATCTGAGATAATATATAGAACAAATAAGACAGCCCCCATTACAAGTTAAGACAAAATTTAATAAAATATCAAGCAATAAAAATTTCCACAAGTAAATAATTTGACAATTACAGTTTAAAAGATATACTTCTTTCTTTACATATTACTAATTAAGGTATTTCAAAATATATACAATGACATTATAAGACTAGCCAATTCTGTTCAAGATAGAATCCAGAATCATCATTTACAAATCCAGTATATCAAATAACTCTGCCTTGCATCAATGCATAACCTGTTGACTGCTCCGTCCCACATGCCCTCTGAGACTGTTCTTCTGTTCTGTTGTTTCAGTATGTCTTCCATTCCATTCTCTCATTCCAACAATTCAAGATGCTTTTTCTTTTCATTCCAATTGTCATTTTCCTTCCCACACTGTTTGGGTTGTAACTCTTTTCAGACTATCTCACTTTATGAAAATATAAACAAGCAACCTAAATCTTCCGTTGATTTAAATGGCAATACATAATTAGCCTGACTCCTCTATTGACTTTCAAACAGTCTACATGGCTGGTTCCTAGACTAATGATCTGCATGGCCATTTATGCCACATGTGGCATTAGCCCTTCACTCAGTCTTGGTCTTGTTACACATAGATGAATGAAATTCCTCACTATACCAAGGCAAAATTGACTCAATAGAGTTATGTTGGAAAAATAATGCCGTATATAAAATAAGGATGAATTCAACATACTCAATTCCTACAATAATCAAGACTATAACTTAGCAAATCGCCAATGCATATGTAAAAGATAATATTGTTGTACAGGATCAGATAAACAAACTAGACACAAGTATACCATTTTAAGAAAATTAATCTACAACTTAACAAATAAATTCCTGCAAATACATGCTTCTACAAGCAATTAAGTCATAGCATAAGCAATGTAGATAAATATCTGCAAATCTGAATACAAGATTTATGCAATTACCTCGTTTTTTTCTGCTTTTGGTATTTGTCAAAACCTTCAGACAAATGTCTTTCCCTTGGATAACAAGTATTTAACAAGAAGTTTACTCTATAAAATTCTCTGAGCCTTTCAAATCTTACATCTTACATCAGTTTCCCTTTCATAGAGAAAAGTTTCCAAATCCCTCCAGTACATATCAATTTAAGGTTTTCAAAATCCCTCCAGTACATATCAACTTAAGGTTTTGGGTTTAAACTATACCCCCTTCCACAGCGTGACCAATCAGATTTACAATAATTCCAGACTTTCTGGTACTAAACACTGTGTTATTTCAAATCAACAAATGTCAATTACTGTGCTGTCTTCACAAATCAGTTCTATGCAGAACAAAGCTTGAACCCCCTTTGGTAAGTTTAAACAAACTCAGCCCTTAATTAACTAATAACTTCTGGCCATGCCCGAACTAATCTGTATTTTATGGCTTGTACAAGGTGGTCATTTTCCCAAAAATCTTTTTAATGGTACTTGTTTGTAACTAAGTGTGTTCCACCATAATTAATTCTAACAAACAAAGATCAGCCTAAAAGTTTGGTCCTTTACAAATCTTCTGTCAGATATCCTTCTAGGAATAGATCATTACTCCTCTTTTGTTATGTCAGATATCATCCTGTCAGAATTCAAACAGATACCAAAGTCCCTCTCTCTCTTTATATATATATATATATATATATATATATATATATATATATATATATATATATATATATATATATACATCACACAACTCAACTACAATCTATTCAGGTCCTTGGCCATAGCATTGGTGTAGTTACCACTCCTTTCCATTATGTAGCATGGGTATGGAGGTGGGATTTTAACTTTCCAGATACCCTTTGCTTGGATAATTTAATGAAAAAAGTACTTTTTTATGATGTGAGAGCCAGGTTTCCCATTACGCAGAAAAACATTGCCAAATTTTAGGAGGGAAATTTTTTTTAAACATTGAATTTCATCTGGAAAACACACCCTCTTCTTTAGTTTAGCTGATGATGATTAACTTCTTCTAACTGCCAAACTTATAACAGTCCCAGTGAAGTCAGAATAAGTGTCCTGGACAATATTTTATGACACCTACTTCAAATGGCCCCAAAATTTTCTTTTTTTTCTCAACTTTGTCATCCTTTGCTGTTTGACTTTACATTAGGGTCTGTCAGACTGTTGCCCTAGCAGATCCTAATTAAAATTCACTCATGTCCCCTAGACAAGAGATCTTAACCATCACAAGGTACCAATTTATCATGAGCCTAGCCCATATGTCAGTCTTAAATAATTATGTACCCCACTGACCACAACAAAATGTACCACAACAAAACTCTATACCAATTTTATAAATCTGTATGATAAAGTTTTATGAATAGCTGTAGATTTAGATACTAAAGCTCAATGAGAGAAGGTGAAGATGCTGAAATAGACATGGTGTACATAGCATTCCAAAGTCATCTTGTTAATTTCACATTAGGTTATCATGACTTATCTAGATTGCATCACAGCATTACTGCACCATGTGGCAATAGATTCCAGAGCAGTATAGAGAAGTGCTAAATACATTTTAAATTTTAAAATAGCAAAATTTCACAGATCCCCCATTAAATTACCAAATAAAGATATTTTAGGGTTTTTCAGCTGGTTAGAGAATCAGAAATTATCATTGGTTTTGCTAAATTTGAATAAAAGTTTTTTGCTATCCACACTAAGTCTCATTGTAAATTTCTGACATGACAGACATTTGTTCCAAATAACTGTTTACATGACCATTTTATGCATGCTAAAAGACCTTATATCTTTATCATGGCAGTAAAGAGGGATCAGAGGCCCTGGGGTAAGAAACAAATTTTTTTCTTTTAAAAAATTACAAAGCTTTGAATAGTGGGGACCTCCTTATGAACCTGTGTCCTGAGGATAATCCCTGGTTTCCCCCACCCCTTTGTCAGCACTGATCTAAATAGCTAGACATGTTAGTTATATCTCAGAATGGATCTAAGTATTCATGACTGTCTTGAAAATATTTGGTTCTCAACCACAGGCTTAGATGCACTTTATACATTTTGCTTGGAAAAGAGATGAAAACAAAAGATGTCTCTACATTGACCATCAATTGTTATACAAACTATAGGAAACTTTTTTGTTGTTGTTGTTGTTGTTTTGGGAATTTAATGCCATTTCTCAGCACAAGATAGGCAATACATAGCAGCCAGTATAAATATGCTGGTGAAAAAACTGGAGAAAACCCTGGTAAGAACCACTGACCACATGAGCTATTGGCAGCAGCAATTTATTTGTCTTGCATACCCACATTGGCTGTTAGCATGAGATGCCAACTTACCTGGACAGTAATCAATAAAAGTAAGCACTTTAGACCACTCAGACACCCATGGTCCCCTGGTTAGTTTGATAAAATGTGCTAACAGACCACATATAGTATTTTTCTTTTTGACTATGAGTCATTTTATTCTCTAATAAAATAGAAATATTGCCTATAATTTATACTCATTGATGTGTAACTGAAGGAATGCACTCTTTATTTAAAAAGTAATGAATGATTAAAGTTGGGTGGCTGAGTGGATGTCAGACTAGCTGGCTGAAAGGGACAGATTGCATGTTTATTATCAATTTTGTTGTTTGTTCAGAGTTTGTAGGTGGAATCTGATAGGCTTGTATAGGTCACTGGACCAGGAGTATCATCCACTGGTCCAGATGTATTGGTCACTGATCCAGATGTATTGGTCACTGGACCTGGTGTATCAGGTGATGGACCAGATATATTGGTAACTGGTCCAGATGTATTGGTCACTGATCCAGATGTATGTCACTAGACCTGTATTGGTCACTGATACAGATGTATTGGTCACTGGACCTGGTGTATCAGGTGCTGGACCAGATATATTGGTAACTGTTCCAGATGTATTGGTCACTGATCCAGATGTATTGGTCACTAGACCTGGTGTATCAGGTGCTGGACCAGATATATTGGTAACTGGTCCAGATGTATTGGTCACTGATACAGATGTATGTCACTAGACCTGGTGTCTCAGGTGCTGGACCAGATATATTGGTAACTGGTCCAGATGTATTGGTCACTGATACAGATGTATGTCACTAGACCTGGTGTATCAGGTGCTGGACCAGATATATTGGTAACTGGTCCAGATGTATTGGTCACTGATACAGATGTATGTCACTAGACCTGGTGTCTCAGGTGCTGGACCAGATATATTGGTAACTGGTCCAGATGTATTGGTCACTGATACAGATGTATGTCACTAGACCTGGTGTATCAGGTGCTGGACCAGATATATTGGTAACTGGTCCAGATGTATTGGTCACTGATACAGATGTATGTCACTAGACCTGGTGTATCAGGTGCTGGACCAGATATATTGGTAACTGGTCCAGATGTATTGGTCACTGATACATATGTATGTCACTAGACCTGGTGTATCAGGTGCTGGACCAGATATATTGGTAACTGGTCCAGATGTATTGGTCACTGATCCAGATGTATCGGGTCACTGGACCTGATACACACATGTCACTGGTAGCTGATCCAGATGTATTGGGCAGTGCTGTAGTATCAGTTCTGAGATGTCAAAAGAAATGGTTTATTTAATTAAACAAATTTCCTTTAAAAGTCATATTTGTGTTATTTTAGGGTTAAAACTATGTTAATTGCAATGAGAAGCAGAATGAAATGTTTGTAGACATTTATGTTTTCATTTCTTGAGAAATTGATAAAATTCGTTTTTTACTCAGTCTACAAAAGCAAAAGAAGAAATTTTATAATTGCATAATTCCCTCACCTAAAATCAGTGAGTTTTCTGAATATGTAACACATGCTTGTACAGATAAAATATCTGATTAGTTATTTAATTAATGTGATTAAACCTGTTTGTCTCTATTCATGACCAAAGTGAGAGAGATACACACTAGGTACAGTATGGTAGTTTTGATCACAAGACATCTGTCACATGTCCCATTTATCAGAATATTAGAATGTTAAGGAACAAGGTCAGACATCCATTAGAGTGACACAGTGTATGAATTGTGGGAAATTACCTTCATATTCAAGAAACCTGCTGATTATAGACTTCTAGAACACACATGGTCATCATTTACTTCAGAAATGAAGTATGTTATATACACTCACTTAGAACCAAGTTCAGCTACAAATTGTACAGACCCATATATGTCATCCCATAATGCACCAGTAGATCTAGGGTTGTGCAGTTTTCTGTAGAACAAACAACATAGCTCTGATCTGTTTGTTCATTATGTAGTGGCAGATGGAGGTCTATATTTGTTTGCAGTTGGGCTGAACTTTTATGTGAGAATTTACTTAAATGAAATGTGTCAATAACTAGATACCATGGTATCAGCTAGAAAGTTAAGGGGTTTATGATAGGTGTGGCAAATATGTTGGGTCTTAGATTACATATCATGATTTAGTCCAGAGTGCATTAGATAGCATTCAACAGACAGTAGTAAATGTTTTTGGCTCTGTAAGGTGGTGAACAAATACCTAGGGATTTATGAAAATGCTGTTAATCATCTTTTCTAAAAGTTGTGAATAAAAGTTTTAATATTTTTGGTGGATTTAGTTTTAGAAAGTCTAGTTTGAAAAAGACAATTACTTGGAATTCATAAATGGCAGGAAATGTAGGTATAATTAAATAGTCCAACCTCCCAGTGTGGTCACCTGCCTTAAACAGGCACACCTCTTATCCAACCAATATAAATTTTCCCCACCATCATTTTAATGCTTCTTTTATATTCTGTGGATATGCATCTCCTATATGGTTTTTGTCTCTTTTATATATATTTCATACTCTTCATACCCACATATCTGTTATGTCATGGACTTCCACCTCTTACATCTATATGGCAATTTAGGCTTCCATCTGATACATCACTGTGCCACAGACTTCCATCCCATGCATCTATATGTCACATCCTTCATGCAAAGTTTCCTCCCCATACATACTAAAGACTCAGTCTTTGTTTCCATATATCTGTACATAACAGACTTCCATTCCATACAGGTGTGTGCCAAGGCTTCCATCCCATACATACTGAAGACTCTGTCTTTGTTTCATTTATCTGTACATAATAGACTTCCATTCCATACAGGTGTGTGCCAAGGCTTCCATTCCATACATCTGTATGTCACTTTCATCCATTCCATACATCTGTGTATCACAATCATCCATCCCATATTTCTTTGTTATAGTCTTCCATACAATAAATATTGCCAGAACCTTCCATCCCATGCATCTGTATTTCACCCATATATCAGTATATCAGTCTTCCATCCCATTCAGCTGTTATGTCACAGTCTTCCATCCCACACATTTGCATGTTACAGTCTTCCATCCCACACATTTGCATGTTACAGTCTTCCATCCCACACATTTGCATGTTACAGTCTTCCATCCCATACATTTGCATGTTACAGTCTTCCATCCCATACATTTGCATGTCACAGTCTTCCAGCTCTTAATCTGAATGTCACAGTCTTCCATCCCATACATATGCATGTCACAGTCTTCAGTCCCATATATTTGCATGTGTGACTTCAGTCCCATACATCTTAATGTCACAGTTTTTCAATGCCATAGATCTGTATGTCACAGTCTTTCATCCCATACATCTGCATGTCACAGTCTTCCATCAGTACATCTGCATGTCACAGATTTCTGTCCCATACAATGTTAATCTACCATCCCATACAGCTGTATGTCACAGTCTTCTGTCCCATACAGCTGTATGTCAGTCTTCTGTCCCATACATCTTTGTCAGTCTTCTATCCGATACATCTGTATGTCAGTCTTCTGTCCCATACATCTGTACATCACAGACTCCATTATATGCATCCATATCTCACAGATTTCCAATCTATGTCAGTCTTCCATCCCATGTGTCTGTTTGTTACAGGCTTCCATCACATATCTCTTTATGTCACAGGCTTTTCATCCAATGCTTCTTTATGTCACAGGCATCCATCCTATATATCTGCATGTCACAGGCTCCAGCATATACATACATATGTCAGTCTTACATCCCTTATATTTGTTGTTGTTGTTGTTGTGGGATTTAACGCCATTTTCAGCACATGATAGGCTATACATGGTGGCCAGTAATAATGGTGGAGGAAGAAACCGGGAAATCATTGGAAAGCTTATCACATATACACATTCATCAAATCCTAGACTTGAACCCACGCAGACAAAGATGAGATGGCAGTAATCCATAACCGCCAGCGCTTTAGACCACTCGGCCAACATATAGCTCACATCTCAATTCTGGCTCTGAGTTAAAGTCTCAGCTCATCCAGCATGGGTCTGTGAGACAGTAGCTTCTTATGAGTTTGCATATGGTTCTTCTCGGCTGCTTCCTCCACTAAATGTAATGGCTACCATGCATAGCTTATCTTGTATTGAAAAATAGCATTTGGCCAAACAAAACCAAACCTATAAATCTGCATGTGAATGCTTTAATCCCTTACTTTTCTTCATTTACTTACATCCCACACTTGTCTGTCACAGGCTTCCATTCCCTTACATATGTCTCTCACAGGTTTCCACTCCCTATTTCTGCTGACTAACTTTTGAATGACTTAATGAACTGAAGCCATATTGCAGTTTACTGTTAAGACAACTTAGATCAATCTTGATTTTCACCTTTAACCATCAGAATTTGAGTTCTTTCCCAGTTTTTCATAAAAGTTTGCTTTTATGCTATTTATTTCGCTTTCATACAATATTTTAAGGGACTTAATAAACTGATGTCACTTACACTATGTAGTTAAATATCTAGATTACATAAATCAATTTTGAATTTTTGCTTTTTCCATCAAAATTGTGTGTTATTCCCCAGTTGGACACATTTTTGATTTTGCATGGTGAATTTTGTTTTTGCTCATTACAATTTTATATTATGTTTAAAATTCTCTAGTCCATTTAAAGTTTTATATTCTGTTTAAAATTATATTTTCTGTTTAAAGTTTTATATTTATTTTCTGTTTGAGCTTTTGTATTCTTTTTAAAATTCTAAATTCTGCTTAAAATTGTATATTTTGTTTCAAATTAAGAAGACAAAACTCACCTAGTATTCAATCAGTATTTGCAGAAGTCCTTTGTGTACATGTGTCCTCATATTCTTTATATACAAATGTCTACTATGTGTAGGCCACCTTGTGTGCAGGTGTCCATTGTGTACAAACATTTGTGTGCACATGTACACATTATGCAGAGTTCCCTTTAAATAATGATTAAAAATTACAAAATAAAAATGGGATTACTGTGCAATAAACATTGACAATAAGTGTCTGTCCTCTGTATGGATGTTCCTACAAAGGAAGATTTTGGTGTATATCCTATTTGAAACAGGGCCCATAACTGTAATGCAGGGTCCATCACTCTTGACACATACCCATTACAAGCTCAAAGAAAAATAATGCTAGAGATAGTTTTTAAAATCAAAGCATGTTGAAATAAGGATAAGGGAGTATTTTCCTAAAATTAATGTCATGCACAATTGTCCTCTGCAAATCATATATATGCAGTTCAGTTAGTTAGTCAAATTAAAAAACTTGTGAAAGAAGTAAATTTATTGAATATAGAAATTGTTGATTTTTGTACATGCCATGATGTGTCTGTCTGCATGTTTGTCTATGTTACAAGACAATTTGATTACTGTTGACTTAAAGCTAAGCAATTTGCATCATGTTTCTTTCTATCTTTGCAGGAAAAAGAATATGAAAAATTATTTCATGTTTGGAGATGACGTGTATTTGATAGATCCAATTTGCAGTGTTGAATCTGGAAGTGGTTTGTGCAATAATAGTTTCTTAAAATGCTTAATTTCATATATCATATTACTCGAAATTTCAAATTTCAAATGTGCAAATGCTGAAGAAATGCAAAGATGATGATATAAAATGATGATTACTGCATGTCATATATTCTTAAAGTTGCAAATGGTATAACCAATATTCTTGATTATATCATAGTTTACTCTCAGGAGAATTTGGAATTTTGTTTGTACATTAGGGTTTTTTGACTGAATTTTACATATATGTGAATGATATCTGTATTTCTTAGAACAATGGCTCTGTTATTATTTTGTTTTAGAATTATACACTGAAAGTGTTTCGTGTTCTGTATAAATAATGGTACATGACAGTCTAAGTAAGCTTTTTAAATTATGGCATGTTACAAAGTATGCCTAATAAATTATGGCATGTTGCAGTGTAAGTATGCTTTATGAATTATGTCATGTTACAGTAAAAGTAATCTTTATAAATGAAGGCATGTTCCAGTCTAAGGATACTTTATAACTTATGGCATGTTATTGTATAAATTCTGACATGTTACAATCTAAATATGCTCTTAATCTTAGGGCATGTTACCATATAAATTATGGCATGTTACAATTTAAATTATGGCATGCTGTGGTATAAATTGTGGCATGTTACAGACTAATAATGCCTTATAACATATGGCATTATACAGTACAAATTATGGAATAATACAGTCTAATTTATGGTATGCTTAACAGAGTATACTAGACCTACAGTAGCTCAGTTGGTAGAGCATTAGGATTGGATTACAAGGTTCGCTGGTTTGATACTCTCCCAGGCCAGCCTGGGTTAACTTGCCTCTGTATTTTCTAAGGAAAGGCGTCTAACACCATTTTCTCAACATCATATAGCTAGTAATGTGTTAAAGGTGCCATTAAAGCCAACAGCAAAAACAACAAAAAATTTTATACATTATGTGTGAAATATATTATAAAATGTGCCTCATGCAAATATACTTGCTGTCTAGCAATTGTTTCTCTTTCATACTTTCTATCCCTTTCTTTCTGACTCTCTTTCATTCACAAAGAATATGGAGTGCAATCCACTGATACAGAACTCTCCAGAATGGATTTCTCTATACTCAGAATTACTTCTGTCATCATCTCTTCATAATTTTCTTCTGCATCATTATTAAATGCTATGTCATCTGAATATTTGATTTGCTTTAAATGCACCCATCAGTTCTTAAGGTACCACTCAATTTTTAATGTACGAGTCAGTTTTATCATTTTTGAAACTGATTCAAAATTTCGTTTCAGCACTTAACAAGATGCCATTGTTGTAAAACCCCAAATTAGAGACTCATGACAACGAGATTTATAATAATAAAAGCAAACATAAATTTTTCCACTGTTTATTTTTTATAGCTAAAGCTGTTTTACAGTTACACGATGTATCCATAGAATACTGAATATTTCCAAGCAAACTTCACATTAAAATTCATCCAACAATGCATTCACTGAAAATCCATGGTTATAATGCAGTTCAGTTCATTTCTTGACGTAGAAAACAACGGAAATTTTATGGCAACATTGACTATGTCATGTAGAGGCAATGAGAGCTAAGGAAGAAAAAATTTGCAACTTTATTGCAACATACGAATATAATCAGACACAGAATATTATCCGAATAGAGAATCAATTTTATCAGACTCTTCATTACATAAATTTTTAGTATCATAGACAAAACAGTGATCACTTGGAACCCACTAATTTTTTTTTTTTGTTTGTTTGTTTTTTTTAAACGGGTTAAATAGGCAGTTTGTGCAGTAAATGTGGACAAAGTATGTAATGCTTTTAGGGTGGATGTCAGAAGTATCTGCCATAGGTTGGAGTTTTGGGCTCGATAATTTACTGTGTATGTTAAAAAACTGAAGTAAACATGCCTACCTTCCCGCATTTTGCGTATTTGTCCCGCAAAATGTCCAAATTTGCCTTTGCGTCCCGCAAATACGCATTTAATGATAAAAATCTGCAAAAGTGAGGATAAAAAAAATCAACATGTCATAAAATATTCTCTCACGACAGGAAATGGTAATATCACATCTGCGCATGCGCGATGGTTTAAAATTGCCATCATAAACTCCTGATCAGAGGCGGTTGTTATACAAAAGTCTGCATTCACACATTCTTTTATATTCTGATTACAATAAATTGTTTCTTGATTCTGGACAACGACAAAAAATCATGGCTTAAAAAACATTTCGATATCAAAGAAAGTGATTCAAACTTACATCAAAAGAACGCTAAATGTTTTTTTTTTAAAGAAAACGCTGATTGGTATGAATTCTTTAAGCCAGGAAAAAAATGCTGACACAAACGCTTTTTGCGACATCTGTAATTGTTAATTTTCAATAAAGTCTGGAGGAAAGTCCGATATACACAGACACATTTCAGGAAAAAGGTATTTCGACCTTGAAAAAGAAGTTAAACGCTTTAAGAAAATTGCTAGAATTCTTTTTATTATAGGCTGAATCTAGTGCGACTTGATAGGCTATGCCTAAGTCTGATGTAATTAGAGCTGAAGTTATGCTAGTTGATATTATTACTGAACTCAATCTGCCTATAAGTACACTTGATACATTCTCAAAGGCTTTTAAAATTATGTTTAGTGACACTGACATTGCTAAACAATTTCTGTGCGAAGATCAAAAGGAACTGCTATTGTTAAAGCAATAGCGACCAATGCTACACTAAAATTAGCTGAAAGAATGCGGAATTGCCCACTCAATGTTTCTACAGATATAAGCAATGATTAAGAAAACTTCAAGATCTTTCCTGGACTTAAATTTTGTATACATTGTAAACATGTGGGTATTGGGTTTTATACAAAAGTATTTATTATAAATATGCATTGCTAGTATTTAATGGCATTTTGAGAGAATTTATTTTGTTTATTCACTCAAACATTCTCATGTTCCTCATTTTCATGCTCTGTCCCTCATTTTTGGTGGTGGCGTTCCCCAAAAACTTTTTATGGGGTAGGCATTGCTGCTCAAGGTTAATCGGGATATCAGGAAGATTGTCCGATAATTGCAAATGTGCACATACTACTCGTTGTTTTTGGTAAAGTTAAAGCCCTATTTAGTGTTTGGTAGGGTCGCATTACAGTCTTGCTTCTGATAAGTCCATATATGTTTTAATTGTTTTGTCTTATTATCTGTATTAAGTGTATTTTTAAACTGGTTTCCAGTCCTCGTAATTCATTGTCCAACATGAACCTTCACATGCTGCCATTGATAACAAGTCTAGTTGATGATGATCCTTATTTTGATTCTGATTCAGACTGGTCATTGGGTGCCCCTAATGGCCTAGTGGTCTAAAGCGCTCTCCATTACAGATCACTGGCATCAAACCTCTGTCTTCTGTGTTCGAGTCTAAGATTTGGCGAATGCAGATATGTGAGAAAGATTTCCAGTAGCTTCTCGTAGGTCGGTGGTTCTGTCCCGGTTTCTTCCTCCACCAATAATAATGGCCGCCATGTATAGCCTATCGTGTGCTGAAAGATCGCGTTAAGTCCCAGAACAACAACAACAACAACAAAAAAAACAGACTGGTCATCAATAGAAATGTTAGATTATCATGATCAAGCCTCAAGATGCGGAATTTATAGGACTGGATGACCTAGACAGTTGATGACAGTATCCAATTTATAAACGTTGACCACGTTATGACGAATGTAAACAAAATTCATCAAATGTTATCATTGTAGTTAGAATCTGATCTCCATTACTGCATGTAAAGATCTGACAGCAATGGCATGTGGGCTTCTCGCAGACGCCGCCATATAAGCCGGTAGACATTTGAGAAGAAAAAAAAACATGTGGCCAAAAGTTGTTAAATGATTTATATCTTTCTGTATCTCGCTCAGGTCTGTAACGTCTTATTTTTATTAAAATAATTTAGCAACAAAGTCTTATTTAAATAATTGTTTTAGAAGATTGGGGTGATCTTTTCTTAAGAATTTTGTTGGTACTTGCCAAAGTACCCAGGCTAAATCCTCAACGTTGCTGAAGAAGTGGTTATGAATGTTGTACTCCTCTCATTAGACAACTTGCTGAAGGCTGGTTTCCTTCCCCCTCGTGCTGTAGTAATCTTTTGCTTGACAATTTCCCTATTGCATTGTGTTTGCTATATGTTTTATGCTATATTATGTGTTAACGCATGTGTTTGTGCTAGGGCTAGCATTTAAATAATATATATTAAGCTGTCTAATATTCCCCTTTTTCGTATTTGTTGGATTAAAAAGAAGGGGTGGTAGAAGTGTTTGTTCCACATCTTGCAGATAATATTAATAGATAATTTCCAAATAAGTTCCACATGTCTGGTTGACATTTGTGTTTGCCTAAGACGAAAATAAAAAATAAACATTAAAAAATTTTTTAAAAAAAACGCCTTTTTCGGTGTTATGTGTTCGACGAGCCTGCATTCTGTAGATGTGTATGTCTCTCCTAATCACAGCTCTCAACCTTAAAGGTTGGATTTATATTCTTATTCTTTTCTGACTGCTTGACCTGTATATTTCTATAGTCATAAATAACTCTAACAATAATGCAAATTTGAAAAAATAATTCAGTCTTTTTGAATGTAAGCATGTCTGTGCTAATGTTTATAGAATCGTGTTCTGGTAACCTGTAAACTAGCCAATGGAAATGCAGCTTTCAGAAATCTGAATGTGATTCGAGTCGTTTGATACACATTGCTGCTTCTCAGCCATGATACTCAGTCTCTTAAACACGAAGATATAAAACTTCATCTGGTTGGTTGATAAAATTAGCAATGATAATAATGACATAGGTTACCAGAATATGACCCCAATGCGGTAACTGTCAGATCTTCACGTAGGACCGTGTGGAGTTTCGATTTTAATCAGATTGCAACTGTTCTGTATGATTGGACCGTATAAACAGCTTATTGGGGTAGGCGTCTTTATTTTTTTTTCCAGTTTTGATTACAAAGATACCTTTACTAGGGTCTGCTATTCGTGTTTACCAGCATTAATCATTTATTCATTCACCGCATTTTGTCAGCTTGTAAAACGAAATGTTGGACTAGTTGGTTACGGACGAAACAAGTAAAATTGTTAGGGTACTGGTCCTGTGAACTTACAGCAGTATTTGGCGACTTTTCACACACTACAAAACAATGGGTTTTTCTGCTTATTATATTATAGAGAAGATTACATAAGTCGGCATATGACTTTCTTTAAAGATCTAGAAACTAACGAGGAGCGTAGTGAACGAGTCCACGATCATTGATAACTGACGTACTCATATAATCGCATTACCAACATGTATTATTCTGTTTATTATATTCTTTACATGGGTGCCCGCAGATATGGGCAAGGGGCGTCACTTGCCCTACCGCCACCATTTCACCTCGAAACGTGTTTGGTCTACATTTTTAAAACACTTAATAGCTGACAACTACATGTTTGCCCCCAACCCCCAAAAATATAATCGGCGGGAGTCCCTGATAGTAAGACTTGTGCATGAAATATACATTTTAATTGTTCAAATTTTATGGCCCACCCATGGTTTTGGCAAGCTGGGGTCAAAGACATCTGTCAGTTGTTGGTAAGGTAATTGTTGTAAAAACCCTTGTTCTGCCCATATTTATACATCTCTTCTCAGCACTTCCAAATCCATCAGCAAAAGTTGAAGCAGAACTAAATCGTACATTATTTAAATTTGTATGGAGTGGAAAGGTAGAGAGAATTAAACGCGATATATTAGTAGCCCCAGAGATCGAGGGAGGACTCAATATGATACATATATTCTCATTTATTAGGTATATTAAGATATGATGGGTAAAAAGATTGTCGGAAAATTAAAATGGAGCTTGGCAAAACCTAGTCAATACAATTATACTCAGAAATGAGAAAGACATTTGGAACTTAGGGAGAAGGAAATTAGAAGAAATTAGTAAGTTTTTTAAAAACAGTTTTTGGAAAGATGTCATTTTGGCAGTATCTTATTGGAAAGAGGAACCGCAAAGTGCAAATGAGTTCTTATCCATGAAAATTTTTAATTGTATCCCCCCTAGAATGTTCTAGCAACATAAATCCTGGACAGAGGCCGGTTTTGAAATTTTGAATGATCTAATAGAGGATCGTGGCAATTCATTACCTTTTGAAATGATAAAACAAAAAACTAGAAGAGGTGACTTCTTGAAATACTTCTTTCTTAATATCCAAAATTCCAAAAGCATGGAAAGAAGCCATTTAAAAAAAAAAATTTTAATGCATAATAATTTTGAAAGGCAGGAGAATAAAATAATGGATCTGAAAAAATTATAATTCACTCAAGTTTGTTTACAAAAGATCTTTTAAAAAGGGCTAAAAGGCAACATACTGCTAAGCAAGAATCTTGGATGCAATTATTAAATACAAATATAAGTAGTTAGGAGTGGTCTGACATTTATAGCAGGGCAAAATTTTGTACCAAGGATGCCAAATTGATCTCTTTTAACTTTAGATTAATCCACAGAATAATCGCTAATGATTTTTTTGAAAAGAATAAACATATTGGACGCCAACAAATGTACGTTTTGCAAGAGAGAGAATGAAAGTATTGAACATCTCTTCTATGATTGCAATATTGCAGTTTTATTGATCATTTCGCACCATTTTGCCCAAATATTGTACAATTGTCAAAAAAAAGAAATACTTTTAGGAAGTGAACCACTGGACAGTTTGTAATTTCTTGCATATTTTGGGAAAATAATACATTTATACTTGCAGATTCAATATGCAAAATCCTTCCATCTATGCTTTTAAGCAGAGAGTTGTAAATTATAAGAACGTTGAAGAATATGCTGCTAGAATAAACAAAAAGAAGAGGACTAATTTCTTAAGAAATGGACCTCAATAGATCAATAGGTAACTTGTAACTGAACGGATGGTATACAGGAACAAAACACTATTTTCTAAAGCTTATGTCACCTACATTGTGCCATATGCATGTGTGCATGAGTGTGTGCATGTTTGTGTTGTCTTTTATTTTGGCTCTCTTTTAATATAGATTATATTTACTATCTCTAGTTTATCTGGAAACAAGAAATTTTGATTGTAAGGTGACCTTGGGATGGTTCCCCGACCCAATGGTCAACCTATTACGTGGATAATAAAATTTTGAAATGTAAAAAAAAAAAAAAATTTAAATCTACGTTAAAAATCATAATCATGTCACATCGCGTCTTTTGTTTTTCATTTCTCATAAGGATGATAACGTGAGAAGCTAGCCTGTAGATGGAAGTCATGTATAACGATGTCGTCGCAAAGAAATGAACCTAGGGGATCATCAGACGACAAAATCATCGTATATGACAACTACAATAGCGGAGGTAGATTCTAGAAAACGGTCTAGAAAATGGTCTTTGGGGAATCATTAGTGCCTATAAGAGACGAAATTAGGACAAACTATCAGAAGCTTTATCGTAGCCACACCGCTACAATTACAGAAAAAAAAAACTACGGACACAATATACCAGTACTCGAGCAGAAAGCTATTCGTAACCTCTAGCAATAGATATAGAAATATAATATGTTGCTAACAACAACGGAAAAGTAAATGCAGTTAGCAGTGTATTAATAATAGCAAAATGAAAGACAATTATTTTTTATATAGTTTGAAATATATTTTGTGCACCTTTTTTACATCAACATCTAAGTTATAAGCATTGTAATTAGGATTAATTATGCCAGTATCAAACATGAAAAAATATTTGTGTTTTGATTGATTTTTATTAATAAACTTTTGAAACAATATCATCTTTTTAGTTTTCTTTTGAAATTATTTCACTTCAATATTAATGTAGCAATCTATATCAAAACATTATGCATACCATAGCAGCCTAATCAGATTGAAGTGGAAAAATTACAAAGAAGAAAATTGCAAATTCTTAAAAAAAATGCATCAGCTGAAAAAGGAAAGTATTTTGACATAACATAATACTTCTCTGTTCCCCCCACCACCAAATATGTCGTGTAAGATATAATTATTCAAACGGAATTGAGTGTTTTCTTTCTATAAATCAGGTGTATTATAAAGTGTATTCTGTGTAAAACAATTTATTTTTCTATGATCACTAATTATCTATTTTAAATTTTATACTAAACATTGCATTGCAAGTATTTCACAAATTATAAACTGTATTTCAAAAACATCTCAACAGAAGTCTGATAATCTTTCCCTTTCATTGACAAGGCTATCAAAAATATCGTTTCATCATCATTGTCTTCATTGTCATCACTATCATATTCTATAAGCAAACTTTTCATCAATGGCCTTGTGCAGTTTTAGGACAACTGTGATATTCACTCTTCACACGGGGGGGGGGCTGGATGGATGGGTAGGTGCCCTCCTGTTTTATGAATACATCACTACAAGAAACAAAGCTATAAATTCATATGAATAAAGATAAAACAAAATTTCACTTGACATTGTTCAATCAAAATCAGTTACAGTTATGCTTGAAAATCTTATAATTAGAATATGCATGAAAAATTGTGGCAAAAATAATAAATTGTTTATTTGCAATTTAGTTACAATTATTTTCATATTATTATTCTGATATAAACCTTTAATAAGATCATTTAGTGGAGTTGTGGGACTCACAGTACTAATGATATGACAAAATGGAAACCAGTCTAGAAAGGGTGATGATAAAATAGAATACGTATGGGTTTGGCAGTCCAAGATTGGATTATAAGGAAACTTAGAAATTTTGTAACAGTGTATCCTTAGAGGTGAAAGACTGATAGTCAATAATCCCCTTGATGTCAGTATAGGGGGTCAGGCTGAGTAAAAAACAAACTTTGGTATCAAAACGGGGGGATCAAGTTAAAAGTCTGTTGGTCCCTGAAGCACAAATGAGGATTAAAGGAAACACTGAGCAAATATAATCTATTTAGAGCTAATCATAGCTTTAATGAAATGAAAAGAGACAATTTAGTGATGCAATATCGGTGCTTTTACATACTTTAGTTTGGAAAATGCATTACTGAAATCAGCATTTGGATCTTTAGCACAAAATTGAAAGCACATGTTTGAAATACATGTAAATCCAAAATATACTAAAGCTCATATGGCTTCCTCAACACAGAAGCTGTCGTCAAGGATGTGTCTATACTAATAAAATAGGTTTGCTGATGAGTGCTAAACTAATTAAATTATTGAATTTTTAATATCATGGTGTTTGCATAGCTTTAATATGGGAACATAGTACTATGAGTCGTACAAAGAAAATGAGCCAAACAGTAGTGACACATATGCATGTACAATAAATATTACCATTAATACAAAAGTATAGTTTTATCTGTGGATAATAAGCAAGATGAATACCTTTTGTAAACTTCTGAGTTACTTCAGTGAGATATTAAAGTCATATGTAGAAATTACAACTGTTGCCATGAAAGGAGAAGGGGTGAAGTGTAATTTTAATTGTGTTGTAATACATGTACATGTATACGGTCGCGTTGTCCGTCTACTCATTCACTGCATGATATGAGAAAAACTAGTAATATACTGAAAAGGAATTCTATCTGACATTGAGTTTATTGTTTCGTGTATTTTATAGCACTAGTGTTGAGTGGAAACTGACCTTGGTTTGAATATGAGAGTTATTAGCCAAGGTCGTTATGCATGCTCTGAATCACCAACAAGCCACTGTGCGTACTCACCAACATGGTCCTCCATGTGCTCACTCAAATCAAAATTCTAATAATTCATGCACAAATCCAGCCATTTACAAACTAAGTTGATAAATCTAAAATACACACATACACACACACACACACACACATATATATATATATATATATATATATATATATATATATATATATATATATATATATATATACAACTTTATGGTTGCAAAGTCAAGTAATGAAATAGAAGCAAAACCATCAAGTTTTATAAAACTTAATTTAATTATCAAAGTTATAAATAAATAAAGTGACATAGCACAACCAATTGAGGCCACATATTTATTCTTGAAACATCGATGTAAATTAAAAATTCACTACATGTATGATAATATATTTTGTTTCATATACAGACCCGGCTGGTTGCGTGTGCGAAGTGCGCGATGCAGACAAGCGCCGCCGCCGAATAATACATGCCAACCCTTCTAACATCTGCGGAAATTTTCCATATCATTTTGGAAAGGTGCCCAACATTCATCGCGCACACGAAAAAAAACACTCTATAAATATATATAGATATTAAAGGCAATCACTGTTATAAATGTTATTGTGCATGTACTTCCAATGAAATCATGACATCAATACTGTACAAACTGAACAATACCATAATTAAATTGTTCGATATATATATATATATATATATATATATATATATATATATATATATATATATATATATATATATATATATATATATACACACACACACACAAACATTTCCCTCGAAAACTCGGGCACAACGGGGTCCATAAATATAGACTGCACTATAAGCAAGCGCGCGAGTTACCAATTGACCTCCAAAAGTAGAAAAAAATTCACTTAGACATCGAGAAAACAGCGGAGGCGGTCGGGGTTATGAAACTGGGCCATTTTATGACTGAATGCTAATTTTACAATCACGTCGATAATAATTTTTAATAACGCGCTATTTCTAATGAAGTTGTTCGTTATTCTGTTTAAATAAAACTTATTTTCAAAATGTCCACCATGTGAAAGATCGTTCCAACTGGATTCAACAACCATCACGTGTACGCGAAAACATGTGTAGTACGTCACTGCATTTTGTTTTCTGGATGAGTCAGATTCCCGGAATGGTATGTCATAATAACGTGCCAAATAGGGAGTTAAAAAGACCCGGAACTAGACTAACTTCCTAGACACCACCAAACAAGATTCCTTTGTTTCAGTGAGACAATCCTCTAATTCAAATCTTAATTATTATATTGTTCATTTTATACAGTAGTGATGTCATGATTTCGTTGGAAGTACATGCACAATAACATTTATAACAGTGATTGATCAAATGAAGTGAGATCACCCGACATATGACCGGGGCATCTCGATTTTAAGTTTGTAGGATTTTCGATGCTTTTAACTTTTTTTCCAGCTCATTTATTTGATTCTTTTTTTTTTCCAGCTCATTCATTTGATTCAAAAGACATAATTAACGGGATAATACAAAGAAAACCAGCTTTGAATTCAGTGCAACACTACAACAAATACTACCGCAAGTCACCAAAACACGATCGTCATCTCATTAGGTTCTCAAAGAAACACTCGCGGACATAGCTGTTACAGTATATTGACACATTTTACGGTTAATTACATGAGGACACGTTCTATTTATGATGATTACACTAAAAAGGAACTAAAAGATAGCAATAGAACATAAATTTCAATTGATTAAAATATTTAATTTGTATTTATTTATTAAAGTACTGCCTCCACTTGGCGTAAGTAACATTTTCATTGATCGAAATTTCCTTACATATCGTTAATTGCGGTTTACTGCCGTTTGGAAAGAAAATATTTTTTTAAAAAATTGTATGACTTATTTTCAAATTCGATATTTCGTAATGTTGATTAAAGTTTCAGGCTCTATATATGGTTGGCGAGGATAAAACAAGCGATATATCAAAGTTTCCGTTACTAATTTTGATCGTGATTTTCCTCAAGTTCAATAAACAGGGATTAATTTTGGGGGTATTTTCTAGTTTAAGAAATGGGATACACGCCTCACTTCACGTTATAAGCTCGAGAGTTATTGAGCTAGAGTTATCGATGGAGTGGTGTATATATATATATATATATATATATATATATATATATATATATATATATATATATATATATATATATATATATATATATATATGTGTGTGTGTGTGTGTGTGTGCGTGCGTGTGTATGTGTGTGCTGAGAATGTTCTCTTGGTAATAAGGTAAATTACTAAATTACTATTATGAGTTAACATGTATATTTTAATTGTTTTCAGAAAAAGCTATTATTTCCATATAAGTAATAAATTAAAAAGATTTCTTTAGTTACAATATATGATATTTAATACTAGTTCATGGACTATATCCTGTAGATTCACCCAAGTGAAAGTTTATTCTTGTGTTGCAATATAATGTTGTTTACTTGAAAACAATTGCTCGTTCTTGCCTTGACATCTGAAGCAGAATTAGACCTATTGTTGTATTCAGTTTTTAATTTTGTTGGAATTAGTATTCACTGTATTCAATATTATTATTAGACTAAAACACATTAATTTGAAATTATAGGGACTACAGGCACATCAACACATTCAATTTTGGAACTTATTTGGAACAACGCTGGAATTCTATTGGAACATCATATGTTTAGACTTGTAATAGAACTTAAAGGACTATTTGGGATTTAATTCACAATACTGGGAGTTCCTTTTAAATTTTTACTTTTCATTCTAGGGAAATAGATCATTTGTTGAATTTTACAAAACCTGGTGATTTTTGCTCCTCTCTGTTGGTTTATGTAAGAGTCATAACAATATTTTCTTGAAACACATCATTGGCAGCTCAGTCTCAGGAGACCGTGTGAGCAGCGCCCTTAGAATGTTGTTTATCTCTGGGGTTTTGGCATCGTCTGTTGTTACTATGCATGCCGATGCGCGAGTGACAGCCCGTATTGCAGTTGGTGTAGACATATTGGGAAGTCTGAGTTGCTTGGGTTGCTGCTGCACGCTTCTTTCTTTCGCGTTTCTCAGCGGCCTGCTGAACTTTCCTTCCATCAGTGACTGATATACCCTTGCTGGCCGTCAGTCTCCATGTGCCTCGGTCCTCGGCATGAACTTCCGATCTGTCTGGTGAAATACCGCATAACTTCATTTCCCTATTGCACACATCTTTGAAACAGAGTGATGGACGGCCGACTCTTCTGTTGCCAGTGGCCAACTGGCCATATAGGATTTCCTTTGGCTGCCTTTCGTCCTCCGTGCGTCGGATGTGTCCCAGCCATAGACGGCGGTGTTTGCACAGCAGAGAGTACATGCTTGGGATACTTGCACGCTGAAAGATCT
The DNA here is from genome assembly GCA_016746295.1 of Potamilus streckersoni. Classification (NCBI taxonomy): domain Eukaryota; kingdom Metazoa; phylum Mollusca; class Bivalvia; order Unionida; family Unionidae; genus Potamilus; species Potamilus streckersoni. The sequence goes on from JAEAOA010000761.1 coordinate 1,484,254, forward strand.
CGCTGCGTGGGACGCGGTCTTGGTCGCTGATTTTCAGGATGTGTTGGAGGCACCGTATATGGAAGAAGTTGAGACGACGCTCTTTCCTCGTGTAGGTTCTCCAGGTCTCACTTCCATATAGGATGGTGCTCAGAACGCTGGCTTGGTAGACTTGAGTCTTGGTGTGCACTGTCAGCACTCTTGTTTTCCCAAACCCACTTTGTTAGTCAGGACATGATGGCGTTTGCCTTTCCAAGCCCTATCTCCATCTCCGCATCAAGCGAAAGAGTCTTGCTGATGGTTGACACTAGGTAAATAACGTTTGTCGTTTTTAGGCTGATGGTGAGTCCAAACTGTTTGCAGGCATTAGCGAAACGGTCTCCCGGTTTCTGGATAGCTTCCTCCGTGTGGGTCACAAGATCTGCATCGTCAGCAAAGAGCATCTACCTGATAAGTACTGACCTCACTTCGGTCTTCGAGCACAGTCGTGGCAGGTTGAACAGCCTCTCGTCAAACCTGGTGTGCAGATATACGCCAGCACCATGTAGCGATTGCATCAAATCAAAAGCCATCAAGCGTGGGAAACTGACTATGCATGAGCTACTCTGACTCTGCTGGGAAGATTGCGCAGTCCCCAAGACATGCGCGATGCCGCCATTGTGACCCTCTACAAAACAAGGGATATATCAGTGACTGTAACAATTACAGAGGAATCTCGCTTCTCAGCATCGTTGGCAAAGTGTTTGCCCGCATACTCCTTAACAGGCTTCAGTTGCTAGCGGACTGTGTGTACACGGAATACCAATGCGGCTTTAGAGCAAGAAGGTCGACAACAGACATTATCTTCTCCCTATAACAACCCCAGGAGAAAAGCAGAGGGCAAGGTCAACCACTCTACATTGACCTCATCAATACCTTTGACCTGGTCAGTAGGAAGAGCCTATTCTAACTTCTTGGGAAGATCGGCTGCCAACCAAAACTTTGCAGCATGATAATCTTCTTCCATACCGATATGAAGGGTACAGTCTTGTATAATGGATCCACCAGAGACTCCTTCCCCATAAACGGCGGCGTGAATCAGGGCTGCGTGTTGACACCAACCCTTTCCGGCATCTTCTTCTCCCTGCTTCTGTCCTACGCATTCAACATGTCGCTGCGGGACCACTGCTGGCTTTGATGGACAGGAGGTATTGCATATGGCCTCTCCTACACTATTGTGCCCACAGCATAAAACATATATTAATTTTATTAAAAGGCGAAGGATATCGGTATAGTTTTTGTATATACATTGCTATTATTTGCAATCATATATTTTTATAGATCCCACAGGGATAAAGGAAGAGAGGCCGACCGCCGACCACGAAACAGCTGGCGACGGAACCTAAAAAAGACAGGCCACACGTGGAGACAGCTGGAGAGACTTGTTCAAGACCGAGGTGGATGGAGGAAGTTTTGTTGGCGATCTTTGCCTGAGCAGTGTTAAAGAGAGTTGATTGATTTCAAAAGTGTAATGACAGATGTTGTACTTCTTTTAAAAAACACCTCCCTATTTCACCCTCACACTTAGAATTGTCAGAAAGAAATAGATATTCCGACAGATTTACTTATCAGTATTTCTGCCTGTATTTATGTATGTATATTTTATTTCCTTTATGATATCTTGCCATCTCAGGTAAGTTCATCAATAAGTTGGAGGGATGGGGAATTTTTAAAGAAAATATGATATTAGATCTATGGAAGATGCTCATTAAAGGACTCAAAAATTGATATTTATTTTTTTAAGAATTGAATAAAATTGTCAATAACTTTTTTTTTAGAAATGGATGAAATTATCCGGGAAATTGCAAACCAGTCTAAACTATTAACAATAGGATTTATTACATACAAAAAAATCATTTTTATGATAATCAAAGTGGCAAAAAAATATATCGATGAAATGATATAATTAATTTGATAAGAAACAAAAATAAATACTAATGCATATGATAGCCACTTGCTTATTTATAGTGCTCCCTAATTAGTATACAAGAAGTATACTTGCTGGTAGCTAGAATTGGGTTACAGTCCGCATTTGCCAAGATTTTGAAATGCTTATAAACCAGTCAACCCCAACTTCTCGAAAAATCATTTAGACTTTAGACGTTTTGTTTTAAGGTAAGTAATTTCGTTGTATGCACAGGAATCTGACGTTTATCAATAAAAAACGAGATAAACAAAAAATGTATCTATACTTAAATGTGTGCAACACGAAATAACCTTACATATAGTATAATTTATATATTTAGTACATATGACGTTATTTGGTGTTGTCACGAATTTTAAGTGGTTTTTTTATGGGATATTGGGAGGGGAGACGATACATTGCCGGTCTCAAGACGCACAGTTGTAAAGACTTAATTATATACAATGTTAAATGAAAAGCTAATTTAAAAGCAATTCTGCGTGATTTTTTCTATGTTACTAAATGTATTGTTAAATAGTTTTAAATTCTTGTTCACACGTACGCGCGCGCGGCACACACACACACACACACACACACACACACACACACGATGAATAATGAGTATTTTTGCAACACCAATATAACACCTCACTTAACCCCCTGCAAGCTAGCCGATTCTTATTTGGCAAGTAAATCCTATTTTAGCAGGTATTTGTGAATGGCATGTTTAAATGTATAAGGCAAAATACAAAACTGAATATATGCGTGTATGAAATGAGATAACTTTGTTGGTCTCTGTTTATCATCTCACACCAAATCTGTCAGTTGCAGAAAATTGTCTCTTGGAAAGCGGTATCTTGATGTTAAAATGCGATTATACACCCGTGTGCTGTCCTGGAACTTACATTGGCGTCGCAAACTTCGTCCGATATTTGTATTTTGATTTAGTCCGAAGATTATAAAACCGATCATTTTTTCCTCGCGCCTGTCTTAAGTTACCCGAGTATTTACGTTAATTCGTAGTTTACGGAAATTAGTGAAACGGCTTGCTGTTTCGTTTTCGCGCTTAACGTGATGTAAATACACAAATAAGGAACAAAAATAGAAACCATTTTTAATTCTCGTGAAATAAGCCGCGGAAAATGTGGACTAAGGCGTAAATAACATAGGGAGTCAAGGGAGTCAATTCATCGTTATGGTAGTGCTAGCATTATGAGAAAGTCTAGTATTCAAGTGATCCTCGATTGGGGGGTGGGACGCGGCGCAAAGAGACGAATGTTCTGGCTACGCTGGATTCATCCTTTTAAGTTTCTTCTTTGAAATGAGGGAGACGACCTATGATTTCATTGATAGAAAAAATATTCAGGCAACAAAATAGGTGTAGCTTTTTGATAATTATTGTTATCTCGATTTATAAGGGAAAATAATTATTTCTAATAAAATAAAGTATATTTTGTGGTTTAATGGGAACAAAAAGAAACAAAAACATTCTTTTCGAAAGAAAATCCCCCTCCGCCAAAGATTATTATTGGTCACTCGTATATTTAAAAAAAAAAGCCTGCACGTTTTTGGTTTTCACTAGTCTGATCAAAATCATATCTCCGCTGCCCTGTATGACAATGAAGATCTGATTTTAATCAGATTGTTATCACAGATGTTCTAAGATTCGGCGAATGTGGATATGTGAGAAAGCTTGCCAGCAGCTTATCGTGGGTCGGTAGTTCTTTCCGCAGATTTCTCGGTTTCTTCCTCCACCATTAATACTGGCCGCCATGTATAGTCTATCATGTGCTGAAAAATGGCGTTAAGCCCCACAATAACAACAACATTTCCCAGTGATTAAAACATGATTCATAATTATTAAAACTGTATGTTGTGCGTCAGAAAAAAAAATGAATTTTGTACATGTTACTTAGTAAATTTGGTCTATCATTTCTACTAAGCTAGACAAGCTGTACCCAGATATGCAACAATAAGCAGCCTGCCAGTGATCGAATCGGTATTGGTTGTTGTTGTAGAATTTAACGCCATTTTAAGCAGAAGATAGGCTTTACAGGGGGAGGCAATTTAAATGGTGGAGGAAGAACCCGGGTAAATCCTGGAAAGAAGAACCGACCCATGAGAAGCTACAGGCAAGCTTTCTTACATAATCACGTTGACCGAGCCCGAGACACGAACCCACACTGACAAATGGTAGTTATCCGTAACGTTGAGTACTTAAGACCACTCGGCTACTTGGGGCCCTAATTCAATTGGTACCACTTGTTAATTTTTCGCACAAGTTTGACCGTCGTCATACAGCTACAGCTAATACCGGTCTATTCTTTAATATTATTTGTGGGTGGTGGGTGGGGAGATGTCTCCCATGAAACAAAAATATTTAAAATAAGGGGTGAGGGTGCATGGTAAATAGATTGACGGCAGCAGCAGAAGGATTTTTAAATGAAATTGTTCATACGTCTTGGTAACACAATTATTTCTTGTTCGATGTTTTACAACAATAGTTTGATACTTAAAGAAAATTGTGAGGTCTTTAAAATATTAGACCTTGTTCTGTTTTGTAATTGCCTTGATATAATTTGGTCTGCATGAATATAATTGAGAGTTAACATTTGAAGGAAAGTAAACAATGAGAAGAAATACTTGAATTTTTTGATGATTTAGTTATATTGAATGCTAACATTACATGTTTATAACAAGATTCGGTGTTTTCCGATGTACGAAATGAAATCATGTTGCTCAGAAACAGTCATGTAATGTAAATACAATTTTAGCAAAGTGCATAAAAGGTATGTAAACTGAAGTTATCAACCATATCTGAACTTTCAAAAAAGAGTACATTACTGAGTGTGGGTGTAACGATATCAGCATCTGTATAGAATCTGAAGGACCGAAAAGGAAATAAAGAGGACGTATGGCAATCCTATGCGACCAAGTGGTAAGAACGTCCTCCACGGATGCGGGATATCGCGGGTTCGAACCCCGGGGGATTCATACCAAATACATAAAAATGGTACTAACAGATGCCTCGCTAGGCTCTCAGCATTAAGAAGTTAGCTTTAGGACAGGTGTCTGGATAATGTGTGTGTGGGGGGGGTGGACATGGTGTTACATGTGTACGGCATAATGCCCCAGTGCTAGGCATCACAAGGCCCTATAAATTGCCATACTCCAGATATTGTAGCGATATGACTAAAAAATTACTAAAGCTACGTTAAAAATGCAACACACGCGCGTGCTAACCTATGCAAACAATGGCTGTGAATGCAAGTTATCTATACCCATGTACGTCTTTTTATTGTCCCTACTTTTGCAAACTCGAGATGGTTGGTTGAATCGTATTAATACGTGAAGGTATATTTTGGCCTTTGACCTTTTGACCTTTCTCTGAATTAACTGACCTTGTTGCTGTTTGTCTGTCATGAATTTTTTGAGCCTGAATTTATACTATCGTATTATTTTGTACATTACTTAATAAATTCTCGAGCTCCGATTGACTAGCGCTAGTGATCTCTGTTAAGACATTACGTCTCATCGATATTCTATCTAGATAGGTAATCAAACCTGATCCGACATGGTTATAAAATAAAACACATGTCAGGAGTTAGTTGAATATTGCGAAACTTGAGGAAGATTCGCCATGTCGATGAGATAGACCGAAGTACAAGCTAGCAGGGAATGATCAAACACAAACAAAGAGAAAAACAAAACTAAAGATAACATAGTAACAACAACTGAAACATAGCAGCTCCAATTATGATTGCGCACTTGACCCGACGAGTCTTTATCTCGAAGAGACCGATGTAAGGTAAAGCGAACGGGGATGTAATTATCTACATAAAAAAACACTAAATAAAACGACCCCAACCAAGCATTCTAGTCCCAAAGTCCATAAAGAGGAAAACTATAAACAAGGCAAAGCAGAGGGAGGCAAGACTGGTAATATTAGTCCATCCACGACGAAAACTAGTTCCTGTTAACAAGATACCACCCAGATTCGTTATGAAGAGATAGGCCGAATGTCAATCAAACATAATAATAATAATAATAATAATAATAATAATAATAATAATAATAATAATAATAATAATAATAATAATAATAATAATAATAATAATAATGTTTTCAATAACAAAGGGAAAAACAATTTTTTAAAAAAGACCAAACATAATGATTCCACCCTTAGGTAACGCAGGAATACCGAACAATGAAAAGAAAAAATAATTTAAAATAAAATAGGCAACTGAAGATTAATATGCCAAATGAACAATCAGGTAAAGGCAACATAGGCAACAACAATGTTGAAAAAGGAGCTAACAGGGCGGACAAAAAAATATAAATAACAGATCGGTATGGAAGAAAAAGAAAACCACCAAGGCAGAGAATAATGAAGAGAAAAATAGACACCAGTGAAAAAGAAAAGGGAAGACATCAAATAACAAACACATTAAAAAAAAACAATTTGGAATGATAACACCAAGGAAAAAGGAAGAGCCCAAAGTCCTTTCTGTCCCAAAAAAATTAAAAGCATCAATGCCCCAAACTAAGGAATATACCCATCCACCAACCCAAGAGAAACATGCTCGTCAATAGCTCAGTACATCATACATAGAATGGCATCTAGATAAGAACATTTAAATATATAACGTACACATAGTATAGCATCCGCATGCAAAACAGCCGTGCAAGAACCACACACTACAAATAAAATAAATGACATAATTATCAAATTTAGTGGAGTCACTGGGAGGAGGGGCGCACCGGGTGGCACCATCAGAGGGGTGATACCAAAATGGCTATAATTTTATTTGTATTTTGTGTACAGGAAGGAGGTGGTGAAACCATGAGTTACCTACATGACTATAAAAGGCTTGAATTTTTGTGCAGAAAGAAGTCCATGGTGGGAGTGAAACCGTGAGTTACCTACATGACTCTATAAAAGGCTTGAATTTTGGTGCAGGAGGTGGGTCCATGGGCGTTACACCGTAAGTTACCGCACTGGGTGACACCAACCCTAGTGACGTCACTGATCAAATTGGGCTTTAAGTCTGACCCAAGAAATTCATCTTAAGGCGAATACTGCCGCATTGAAAAAACTCGGACTGAAATACTGATGTTGACATGAACTAACGGCAACGCAAAAGCCAAATTAATAAAAAAAAAATTCAGCCAATATGATATAACCTCCTTGTTACTTTTTCGGAAAAGAATAAGTACGTACAGCACACAAACAAAAAACTACCTAATTAGAAAATGCACAGGTCAGTATTACTTCAGCCTTTAATGTAACTTCAACATTTGTCGACATTAGATTAAAGAATGCCATCGTCCTCGCAAATATTCTTTTCGGCGTTAAGACAGGGAACGCCCTTGCAGCTAATTCTAGGAATATAGTTGTTCACAATGTGTTATATGGTTTGAAAAGCTTTACAGCAACAGGAAGAATTGGTGTCCTGGCCCCACTGGACAAGGTTGACTACACAACGACCCTGTCCTCTCCGAATCCGGTTCAGTGTGGTCCACAGATAACATGGAAGGCTGAAACCAGGAGGACAGACATATGGCTCAGCTACGAGGAAGTGGTTTACAACATCTGTTGAAGACCATTCACTGCTTCATACTGAAATAGCTGTCATATCCTCCAGCAACTGACCTAACTAGATTGGGCGTATTGAAGTCAAGCGAACTGCTGGATGCGTGGTGTTGTCCATGTACGGTGAAAGTTTCTCACTGGCATAGACCTTAACCAACACTTTTGTGGTTGCTTCCTCGCGACGCAGATGTGGAGGAAGAATGTTGCTGAGTACTGGCAACCAGGAGTAAGGCCTAGTGTTCCAGAGTAGCCCATTTGTACTAGCTTCTACTCAGCAGTAAATATGCGCTAGGGTCTAATAATCGTTCCGAACACGGCGCAGAATCTTCCGGGTCCATCATCCGTCTAGGCTCTAATATTTGAATATGATGACGTCATCAGCCGTTATTTGTACTATCAGAATTTTAACTATACATTTCTGTTCTGGAAATTGATACAAAAATTATAAAATGATGCAATCTAAAATAAAAACAAGTTAAACATTTTATCTTGTAAAATTAGTTTAATGACATTATTTATCACGTGGCGGATAAATACTACTTCCTCAAATTGTTCACGTCTCCAGGGTTTGTGACCTTAATGGTGAAAATAAATTTTAATTCGCCGGATTGGATTAATACAATGGTCGTCTGAGAGTGATGAGAAGGTACGTTACTGTTTTTTTTTAATAGATATGTGTAGTTTTTCAGTCTTCGTGCGATTCTGAAGGGATGAAAGACGCGTGAGAAAATTCAAATCGATCGGAGGGTTGAGGTCGATTTGCATTCCTTTATTATTGTATAATACCGTTAAGGTGATTTCATGTAGTCAGAAATTTTGTCGTGCTTTATTGATAAAACTGCAGACTCCTGTGATAGTATACACCTCTCTTCTCGTCAGGTTTTGGAGAACACTGTCTTTTTAATGAACCAAACACCAGCTTTCCGGTACCTCGAATCGCTTGTACAGGAGCTATAGCAACAATGCTCAGTGGTCACCATATTAAATAATTACTTCTCCAGATGAATACATAGCTTGTTTATAAATTTCAAAATGCTGTTAGCATTCGTGTTACTACGCGTTGCTAGAGACTTTGTCCGAAAACAACATTGCTACACAGGCTGATTTAAGTACAAGCGCCATAGAATATTTCTGTGTAAGACGACTCCAGACAACAGCTGCGTTGATTCTGAAAGATGATCAGCAACCAGATCAGGATTTGCAGATATGCTATACATCCAAGTTAGAAACGTTCACTCGATTGTTTGATAAAATTTGTCATAGCTATGTAAACGTAACTACTAATTGCATTAGTTTTAAACTTTTAATTGTGGTAAATATTTTCCAGTAACTCTGTATCCTTCAAGTGTCTTGTACAATATTAATTTGTTGAACAAATTAATTTAATATATTGTTATATCCTGTACACGAGTTAGTATTGTTCTGTCCTACATCTCTGCTCAGTTCACCATTTATTTCATCCAATAATATCATAGTTTTAATGCTTTCTCCTTCCTCTCACTCAGAGTATAAAAGATGTTTCCTTAAATATATAGCATGTTTCACGCTAGACAAATTACACTATTCATATATAAATATATATATATATATATATATATATATATATATATAGATATATATATATATATATAGATATAGATAGATAGATAGATAGATAGATAGATAGATAGATAGATAGATAGATAGATATATGTGAGTGTGTGTGTGTGTGATTGTATCTATATATATATATATATATATCTATATCTATATATATATATATATATATATATATATATATATATATATATATATATATATATATATATATATATATATATATATATATATATATATTCTGATCTTAACAAATAGCTGTCTATACAGGTTCAGTGTTTCGTAAGAACCGATACTTCAGTAAAAATGTCCTTAACTCGAAGTTCATTTCACTCAGTTCAAAATTTATCATAAAACCTAACGTGCTTTCTACCGACAAATTCGGCCGTATATAGCATACATTACTAATACGTCTTACTTACGTTTTGATAGCCAATGTAGTTCAATAAAATAAAAGCTCAGTTCCTTATGGCAGAATATGCACTAAATCTAGCTACATTAAAGAAACTTGCGTGATCATTTAAATATTGCGAAATCATATATAAATATACACTTTCCTTAACTCGAGATAGCGAATATTATTCAACAAAGATAATAAATTCATATAACCTTAAGAAATATGACTCATTTGTATATTACGGTAAAGACATAAATCCCTATTGAATTCTACACACTTGTTTTTTTTTTGCATTCAATCCGTCAATTCTCTCAATGAACTAATAATTTTAAAATCAGATAATTAAATGTCATTAAATGGCATAAAACTAACAAATCAATAGAGTCCTTCGAAATGAATGCACGATACGTGCGTGAATCATAAGCATATCAACACATTTACAAACAAACCAAACATATGAAATAGAATATTAAATTGGAAACTAAAATTGCGTACCTTAATGGATTAATGCCTTTTATTTCCAAATAAGGTCCCAGTCTATAGCCTGTCTTCCTTTTTTTAGACGGCTGTCTGGCCCCTTTCTATGAGTTCTCTTTCAACATAAAAAACAATACTCTCTATGTTTTCACAAAGTAGACTTAGTCTACGCTCAAGAAAAATCGGACAAAAGAATTTTGGGCAAGTTTGTACTCTTAAATCGTCAGTTTTCCAAAATGTACGCCCTTAATTTCTCTAACCAATCGAAAATAACTGTTTATAAAATCCTCCTCAAATAGTCATGTCTATCACCAGATTTCACTAGCCTAAAATAAGCTGCAATTAGTTTCCTTTGAAATATCAATTATTTGACGTGCGCACCTTTTGAACTATTACGGTTGAAGTTTCTATAGCACGCAGTATACAGTTCCGGTACAAGAACCCAGTCAAATGCTACTGAGGCTTAACGAAGCCCCTTTTATGTGTTTAGAGATGAAATAAAGAAATAATCAGTGAACTTTTTTAAGACCTTTATGGCTTGACTATGCATAGAGATATGCCGAGATTCTCCCCACTGTGCTACACTAGACAATACGAGCTTCTGAAAGTTCAATGCATGAATTACCAAATACATTAAATGTAAAAAAAAAATTAATTTACATCTGAGGCTCGGGAATTGAACATGAGCAAGTGGAGCTAGCATTTGTTTTTGAAAGGTGCACATCTGGAGTAAGGCCAAGCTATATACTCTAAAAACCCATATTACACCCATCATCATTACAACAAAAAAAAGGGATTTAAAGGTTCTTTGAACAATACCTAAGATATACAAAGTCTTTTTAAAATAGCCAGGATATCTTGTGAGGAAACTCAGGAAGAATTTTTTCTTTAAATTTATAATCTTATGTTAAATACGAAATTGTAGAGCGAAAAAGACGTATGCAACGCAGTTACTATCCCTTAGCTACGATTTCCCACCTATAGAGGATGCCAGCTGGAAGTGACGTATATTTATCTCCACCAGACGAAGTATATCTTGTTGTCGAAATATAAAACATTATTAACTATGGATAAGGAACATTTAGATATCGATATGCAGTCGTGAAGCAATAGATTGTGCCACTTTCAAAACTGTTACATTGTTTCAATTTATTTTGAAAGTTCTCGTTAATACAGGTAAAAAGGAATCAGTGTTGGCATCTCTATGTCGACCGACTTTATTTATTTTTTTTAACAAAAAAAGAAAATTGGCACACTTAAAAGAATCCAAATGAATCAAACTTGACTTCCTTATGTCGGCCGACTTCATAACAAAATCGGCACACTTAAAATATACCAAAGTCGGTTTTCGGGGCTGCTTGCTTTGTAATAAAATTTGTATTTGATATCCTGCCGGATAGTGTAAGGAAAGAGTTCATTGCTCGCTCAAAGTTGTATTTATCAATCACCCGGGCTTCTATTTATTTCCCAGATGTGATGATAATTTATTTTTGCAGGGCAAATAGTATACACAACAATAACGTGCTTTAATAGCACTTTTGTAATCCATACTAGTGAAAAGATTATCATTTGCACTCATAGTGAATGTATTTTAAAATAATGATTTTTATTTGTGAGATACCGTCGTATAGTTAAAATGGATGCAATATAATGTTGGTCAGTTTCCACATTGTAACGCCATGTGTGAATGGCAGTTGTCTTCAAACAATCGAGTGATGTTTTCGTCTCTTTTGTGAATTTTTTTATATGACATAAGCGATACACACTACAGTAAGAACGCATACGCAAACGGGCATCCATTACATACACGGAGTTCATGGATATATTTTTTTCCTTGCATAAATTTCGCATCATGAAAAAGTAGAAACAAATGATAAGATTTCAAGGTTAGTTTCTTTCATTTTATTTTTAGATAAGTGTATGTTTATCTTTTTTGTACCTCGCGGGGTTGGGGTACAAATTCAACATAAGATTATTTCCTTTCTTATTTGTATGGAATAATGGAGCAAATATGATTTACAATATTGATAAGTAATAAAAAGCTTTTAATTTTCGCGCACACACATTAAGATAACATGAAAAGAAAAACAGACAATTAAATTAACTGGTAAGAGCCTCATATAGCAGGCAACATTGACAAAATGCGCTCTCTCTCTCTCTCTCTCTCTCTCTCTCTCTCTCTCTCTCTCTCTCTCTCTCTCTCTCTCTCTCTCTCTCTCTCTCTCTCTCTCTCTCTCTCTCTCGTAACTAAGTGTGTATTGTATACAGCAGTGTTACAAGGTGAAGCCTAAAAGTAAATATATTTGTAGATTACGCAAAGAAAAATGTATACATATTCTGTAGAATATTATGTTACTTTTCATTGTTTAATAAATAAATATTGATAGTGTTACCGGAAGACTTAAATTGAGAATGTCGTTGTGCAGATGCATATATTTTAGCATAACAAATGTATATAATCATTTTAAGGAGATCTAGCAAGATATGTCTGCTTGTATATTTTACATTTATATATACGTACGTTACAAAGTATGATTATTTTCTTTGAAAGAATATCATCAATTTCTTTTAAATTTAGTATTTTTTATTCGCTAAAACTTATTCCAAAAATGTATCTTACATAGTATCTACTTGCTGCTTTAAAAAAAAAAAAAACTGTTCAAACTATTGTTGAGCCGAATTGTCTTTCGAGTTGGGCTGAATTGTCTTGAGCCAAATTTACTATAATCCGGCATTAATGATACAACTTTCCCCATCTCCTCCAAATTATATCTCACAGCTTGAATTCAATCTTTTTCTGGTAAATTGGGTTTTTTGGAAAAAAGAAAGAATCCATTTTTCCATCATCACTCTTCTGGTTACATCCACATGCAACACAATGCATCATATTAGCTGTGCAAAAGCACGATCGTAAGATATATCACATAGATATTTACGTTGGGAAATTAAACACGTGAATGGCTAGTTTGAATAGACGGGATAAATGTACATCATCTCCGTTTGTGGAACGCAGAAACTACCGATTGTTTACGGAAAATACTGAATAACTTTTCATTTACAAAAGTGGATTTTTAAGTCTAATTAAGCATTTTTATGGTGTTTATACATAACAAATGCGTTTTGTTTAGAACTATAATAATATCACACGTTTGTACAATATAGGTGGCCAGTGACCTTCAGAAATATTAATAGAGAGCACCTATAGCTTGATAGAGTAAAAGGTCAATCGTGTTCAAATTGTGATAGTTTTCTTTCTTTCCGCTGCCATCATATGCCATGTGAAAAAGCAATCGATGGCAGGGAATACAGGTTTCTTTTTTTGGCTTTACAAAAGGGCCGAAAATGTTCATCTCTCTCTCTCTCTCTCTCTCTCTCTCTCTCTCTCTCTCTCTCTCTCTCTCTCTCTCTCTCTCTCTCTCTGGTTACAAAGGTGTAAAGCTATACTATGTGAGGAGGTTAGGAGAAATAAATTGTTATTTTTATTAAGAATTTAATTCTTTATGAAAAATGTGCCTTCAGACGTCATGCAAAATAAATGTTGTTTCTATATCAGTTTTCACACACACCCACGCACGAAAGCTTCGAAACTTTCCTCGTCGCTCCTTAGATTAAAGTATCCATGGCTGTTTATTGCAGCCGATAACAGAACCAGCTGATTGATTCATCTTAGTAGCAAACCGTTCCAAGACAATATATTGTTTGATAGTAACTTTTCCCCACTTTAGAATTTGCTTAGCAATGTATAGTAACAAATCCTACTCAACTCTCGCCTTGTGGTCGTCTTCAAAATATCTTCCTACTTTGTCTTAATACATACATGAATTCGACATGCTCGTGGGTGTGTCTTTAGTGGTTTTCAGAATTATATAAATTAAAAAAGATTAAATGTACTATCCCCCTTTACTGGCTCACTTTGGAATATAGTTTATTCTTCGCCAGTTTAACCAGTGATATATACACCTCCGGCTGAGAGCAGGCAGTAAGTATTACTGTACACTGTACCTACAAACACGAGCTGCCTCTAAGCGCAATTGGATTTGCTCAGTGCGCCTGCGTTGCTACCACGCCCCAGCTGTTTCACATCTTACCAGTTCATTTACAAACGCTGTTGTACAGTATTTAGGAGTCGTGAAAGTTGGTGATTGTAAGGAAACAAATATGTCTGGCGAATTTCAGCACGGATTGTGTGGATGCTTTGATAATTTTGGAATATGCATTATTTCATGGTTTATACCATGCTATCAATTTGGCAAGAATGCCGAGGCAGTGGGAGAAAGTTGCCTTCTTTGCGGGTTAGGGATCATGCTTCCAGTGGTTGACGTCTTCCTAGGTGCTATAATTCGAGGCAAAATAAGGGAGTCAAAAGGAATCCAAGGGAGCTTCATAGGAGACTTACTGATGTGGTGTTGTTGCCCGTTCTGTGCACTTGTACAAGAGGGACAAGAAGTGCAAGGGATGACCCCGCAGTCAATCGCGAGACAGTAAGATTGGAACTTTTGTGAAACTAACTACAATATTTTATCTTTACCAAAATTGCTGCAATATGTAAGTGAACAAGTGGGTACTGCATTTATGAAAATGTATACCGTGATTGTTTCTGTGTGAGAATTCTGACTGGATTACGTACGCTCTTTGCAAGATTTCCATATATTGGACTTTGTTTTGGACTGCTGGAATAAATATATATAACTATCTATATATTATATATATATCTCTCTTTTTCTATGTACGCAGCTGAAGAAAAGTGAAGGCATACTTTGGCAGTATGCGTGATTTCAGAGACATACATTTTGACTCGAAATTTACCCATTAACTTAAATTTCATAATTATATTGAATACGATGATATTAAAGAGGTCAAATTTTATATTGCTTGAGCATTTCTTGCTTTTCAATCAGTTTTTCACGGAATAGAAAATACAAACGCTTTGCTTGGAGGTGAATGAGCTACTTCCAACAGGAATATTTCTGCATGCTGTTAAGCAGCAGACGATACTTGACCTAGATGTTAAATACCAAAGGTCAGGACTGTTACCTGACAAGCTCGTAAACTGTTACAAACCGTGTTTGCTGAGTTGGTGGAGCCAATCACGATTCAGTATTAGACGCTGTACTCCAAGAAACAATCTAAGATCTCCATAGTGCGCACTCATGGCAACGAAACCGGAAATATCAACCACTCATCGACAAGAATAGAAGAGAAACAGAAAGCGTCGCTTCGAGCGTGATATTATTTCCGGTTTTCTTTTGTCCACTCTATTGGAAAGCTCGAATTTTTGTTTAGGAGAAAAGAGAGAGGACAATAAGAGAAATTAACGAAAAAATTAATGCAGGTGGGATTTTAACTTCAGACACAATACAGTTCCAAACCGAAAGCCACCATTTTAATTTAACATTTTTTTTTGTACTTATATAAGATAACCAATACGAACAGATGAGGACTAATGCCGTCAGAGTTGGAATCAGAAATTTTGAATGAAACGGGACATCAACTGAGTTCTGCGTTGAAATTCTGGGTTTAGGATTGTAATTTAATGACCAATATGTGTGAAGTATTCGAAGATTAATTTATAAACATGCTGAAAGAGTTGTTGCTTTTAAATAATATAATGACGCAAGTGCCTAAGCCTGAAACGAAATTTACCATCTGCATGGAACCGATTGTTGGTATAAATGACCGATGTGCTTTACTTCTCACTGAGCATTGACATTTGCCTCGGATGATTATTGCCCTTGTTCTGATTTCTGTTAGGATTGCTTCATGCCAGTTGTTTATTGGGCAACCATAATGTTTTTCTTCATAAACTGATTTGCAGAATGAAAATACGATTAATTTCATACTTAAGTTTAAACTTAATTAATTGATAAATTCAAACATTTTCGAAAATTTTATTTCATTGTGCAGATGTACAACGCCCAGATATAATCGTTTCCATTACGTCAATGTGATATAAAATATCGTTGCCAAATCTAATGCTCCAAAAAGAAAAACGGGGGAGGGGTGCATTATTTTCCAAATTGGCCAGCTATGCTTTGACAGTAATTCTCACAGCTAAATTTGCTTAGTATTAGAAACAAGTATTTACAATGTAGATTCAACATTAGTCTATAAATGTATCTACTTATTCATAATCCTATAATGTCAAAACAAATTGTATAAACATTTTACCTTTAAGTGTGATGTACTTTTTCACTATCTTTTTACCCTACCTTTTTGACGAAATTATATTGCGGAAAAGGAAATACACTCTTTCTTTGACATATGCAGGAAGTATCGTCTGATAACAGCAACTGTGACAATTATTTTTTTTCTGATTCCATTAATGTTTAATAATAAACATCGTAGTTTGGTCAGTGCGTGTAGTCAGTAAGCATTTGACATTTCGTGATGTTTTAAATAGATACAACTAAAGTTCATTTCAGCATATTAGTTAATTGACTGTTTTGCAAACCTATTTGATACTATTTTAGTAAATAATCAATTTCTATTTTATGCACATGGTAGCATATTTTCCCAAATTTTGTACAGTGTTTCAAAAGTACCTGGTTGCACCGAGACCAAGCTTTTCCGTAAACAGCCTAGGTATGTTGGATTATCCTCGAGCCAAAGATAACAACTATATGCATATTGCCATTGATGAACACGTGGTCATTCATAACAGCAAATATTATATTCACTCTTATGTTTTAATCCAAAGCATACGTTTTCTTTGCAATTAGCCGTTTTCTTTCATTTTAATATGTAAAATGACATCTACTGCATTCAACCTTTTCTCCGTACGTCACAATATTTTTTATTTTTATGTGTTCAGCTTCAATCGTGTTTTCTTCATGAATTCTCTTGAGACTGAATTTTTTGCCTGTATTTTATTATTGGCAATTCTTCTTCTTCTTCTTCTTCTTCTTCTTCTTCTTCTTCTTCTTCTTCTTCTTGACTCAGTAACCACGTTAAATCCAGAACTTAAGTACGAACTCTCCTTTCATAGAAGAGTTGATATGGTGGTTTGTTCCAAGGTAGGGCAATTTACTCAAATTGCTTCGTCACTAAATTCGATTTCATAGTTGCTCGCCATAAAACGCCAAACAATATCAAGTATTAAATAACGCCTACAAATTACACCAATCCTTGCGTAATATGAACTACCATAGTCGCTCAGTTGATAGAGCGTTAGGTCGAACAAGACATCATACGAAATTGGTATGTCGTAAAAAAAAAATAAAAAAAAAAAATTATTCAGTACCCACCCAAGGCAGTTCGAGTTTACCGCCTGGGTTTTCTCTTCGGAAAGGCTCTTCTTTGGCATGATAGTCATATAAAGTGCCAAAAAGTGGCATTAGTAATCAACCAACCATCATTATGAAATAAGGATGACCTCTTGCGAGAACTTGAATTTGAGTAGCTATCATTTTTTAGCCCTCCTGTCAAAGACCAGAAGAGCTTCTGGGATGGTCTTTTGTTAAGCGTTTTTGTCAGTACGCACCAGTTTCATTTCGCTTTTTCTCCTATACAATATCTAGGATTGGATTGAAACTTTGCACACATATTGATCTAGTACATGTCGGACATCCGAATGGCCGCCAAGGCAGACTTCCTGAAAATCGAATTATTGCTACTCCTTTACAATATATCTTCATAGTAATACGTGGTTTTCATTATAATGACGTCTAGTTGGTTCTAACTGAAAAAGATGCCGATCTGACATCCAGTACGACTCTCAATGTAGCCATCTTTAAAATCTAGTTATCGCTAGTCTTCCTGAATGGATGGTCGTCTCGACATGGTGGTAATATCAACTGACTTCTTATGATGTTCAATTGGAATTATATGAAAATGGTACCGATCATCTATTGTCCAATAACGTCGCCACTCCAGCCATCTTGGTAATGTTATAGCTATTCCTACCGAATATCAGTATGGGGTTCTCATATAAGGAATTATTGTGATATCTAGCTGGTCTAAAATAAAAACGATGCCAATCTCACATTCAATATGGCCACGATAGCAGCCATCTTAAAATATTGTTATTTGAACAGAAAGTCGTATAGACTGGCGGTGATGGGGTGATGTAAGTCAGAAGACCTTTCGGGACGTGCCTAGTTGTTCTTAAACGAAAACTACGCCGATCTGACGTCCAGGGTGACCGTCACAGCAGCCAATTTAAAAATCTTTTTATTGCTACTCCTGAATGGAAACTTGTATCTTTAAAATATTCCTATTACTACTGGTCTCCAGCTGGATGGCTATTTCAACATGGGGGTTCTGATCTCCAGCTGGATGGCTATTTCAACATGGGGGTTCTGATCTCCAGCTGGATGGCTATTTCAACATGGGGGTTCTGATCTCCAGCTGGATGGCTATTTCAACATGGGGATTCTGATCTCCAGCTGGATGGATATTTCAACATGGGGATTCTGATCTCCAGCTGAATGGCTATTTCAACATGGGGGTTCTGATCTCCAGCTGGATGGCTATTTCAACATGGGAGTTCTGATCTTCAGCTGGATGGCTATTTCATCTTTGGGGTTCTGATCTCCAGCTGGATGGCTATTTCAAAATGGGTGATTTGATCTCTAACTGGTTGTCTATTTCACCATGTGGGTTCTGATCTCCAGATGGGTGGCTATTTCAACATGGGGATTCTGATCTCCAGCTAGATGGCAATTTCAACATGGCAGTTCTGATCTCCAGCTGGATGGCTATTTCGACATGGAGGTTCCGATCTCCAGCTGGGTGGCTATTTCATCATTCTGGTTCTGATCTCCAGCTGGGTGGCTACTTCAACATTGGGGTTCTGATCTCCAGCTGGATGGCTGTTTCAACATGGGGGTTCTGATCTCCAGCTGGATGGCTTTTTCATCATTCTGGTTCTGATCTCCAGCTGGATGGCTATTTCAACATTGGTGATCAGATCTCCAGCTGGATGGCTATTTCAACATGGGGGTTCTGATCTTCAACTGGATGGCTATTTCAACATGGGGGTTCCGATCTCCAGCTGGATGGCTATTTCAACATGTGGGTTCTGATCTCCAGCTGGGTGGCTATTTCAACATGGGGGTTCTGATCTCCAGCTGGATGACTATTTCAACATGTGGTTTCTGATCTACAGCTGTATGGCTATTTCAACATGGGGGTTCTGATCTCCAGCTGAATGGCTATTTCATCATTGGGTCTCTGATCTACAGCTTGAGGGCTATTTCAACATGGGGGTTCTGATCTCCAGCTGGATGGCTATTTCAGCATGGGAGTTCTGATCTCCAGCTGGATGGCTATTTCATCATAGGAGTTCTGATCTCCAGCTAGATGGCTATTTCATCATGGGGGTTCTGATCTCCAGATGGGTGGTTATTTCAACATGGGGGTTCTGATTTTTATCCGGATGGTTATCTCAAGATGGGGGCTCTGATCTCTAGCTGGATGACTATTTTAGCATGGGGGTTCTGATTTTCAGCCGGATGGTTATCTCAAGATGGGGGTTCTGATCTTCAGCTGGATGGCTATTTCATCATTGGGGTTCTGATCTCAAGCTGGATGGCTATTTCAACATGGGTGATCTGATCTCTAACTGGTTGGCTATTTCAACATGTGGGTTCTGATCTCCAGATGGGATGCTATTTCAACATGGGGATTCTGATCTCCAGCTAGATGGCAATTACAACATGGCAGTTCTGATCTTCATCTTGATGGCTATTTCAACATGGGGGTTCTGATCTCCAGCTGGATGGCTATTTCAACATTCGGGTTCTGGTCTCCAGCTGGGTGGCTATTTCAGCATTGGTGTTCTGATCTCCTCCTGGATGTCTATTTCAACATGTGGGTTCTGATCTCCAGCTGGATGGCTATTTCATCATGGGAATTCTGATCTCCATCTGGATGGCTATTTCAACATTGGGGTTCTGATCTCCAGCTGGATGGCTTTTTCAACATGGGGGTTCTGATGTTCAACTGGATGGCTATTTCAACACGGGGGTTCCGATCTTCAGCTGGATGGATATTTCAACATTGGGGTTCTGATCTCCAGCTGGATGGCTATTTCAACATGTGGGTTCTGATCTCCAGCTGGGTGGCTATTTCAACATGGGGGTTCTGATCTCCAGCTGGATGGCTATTTCAACATGGGGGTTCTGATCTCCAGCTGGATTGCTATTTCAACATGGGGGTTCTGATCTCCAGCTGGATAGCTATTTCAACAATAGACTTCGTACGATGCCTAGTTGATTCTAGCTGAAAATGGTGTCATTCGTACATCTAGTATGATAGTAATAATGTCTACAAGCTACTCTACTTGAAAAGACGATCAATACGACATGAAAGTTTACTAAAGAACTTTTTATGATGTCAACATTGTCCTTAATAAAAAAAAATGTGCCAAGTTGATATTCAATATCGGTACTATAACAGCTAATTTAAAAATCATGTATTCGCTGAAGAATATCCGAGATGGTTTCAACACTCGACAGTTAAAGGAAGAAATGGCCTTATATTGAAATCCTTGAAATTATGTTAGCCCTGTAAAGCGTTAGTCTTTTACACTGACTCTTCTCTAGTTTTTTCTCCATTTTTTATATCCTGACCTTTTTCTAGCTTGATCTTCTTGACTGGCCAGGCTTCCATGAACTAACGCGACTGATGACTTCATATATTCCATTTAACTGGACGGAAGTGCATCGACGGTTAACTGCTCTTTCACCCATTCACACCCATCTAAACCGATACACACCAATCTTCACTTAACTAAATAAACGGTTTTTGTTGCTGTAACGAACAAGGTCAATTTCCTTATTACCAACTGGTATTCTGTCACCGTTTATCGATGCCCCAGTATATCACTGACCACGTCCATTTCGATCACATAAAAAACCATTGTTGATTCATGATTGAGCCTCCAATTTGTCAGAAAAGTGTAAATGAATACTCTGACATCTTGAAATATTTCACTGTTTAAAAATTACACATAAAAAGAGGACCCTTTTCGTCGAAATGAGAAAACTTTTAAGTCCGCTTCAACTTTGGTATTGTATAATATATGCAATTTTCCTAATGGTAAATTTCATTCATATAAATCTATGTCCTAACACGAGATAAGGAGCATATTTATTAATCACTTTTACCTATCAACACATATCCACTACCTATCCAATTTTATCAGCGACTTGAGTGAAACGCTCATAAATGATGTTAGTCATTGCTTGATTACTAAGGATCAGGTTCTTCGTTAGCACATTTGTGAATATATCTGACACTTAGATGATTTTCACTATTTAGACCTTATATATTCATACCGTTAGAACTTTGACATTTTTCCTGCTTGTATTGCTAAACATATCATATAAGATATTTTGCACGAACAGTATAATTTTAGCGAAACGAACGTGTTAATGAATAGGAGAGGCAAACTAAATAGGTCAATTGTCTTGCGAAATAACGCAGCCAATCCTTGGCTTAAAACAAGGTTATCTTGAGTCTATAGTACCAAGCAATAGGTTACACTAACTGTTACCTTCTATATTTAAACGGACGTAAAGCGGATAGCAAAAGACACATATTCAACAGTGCATCGTGTCATTTGAAATCGTTGGGGGAAGGAGGCATTTATAAATTTTGACAACTGTCTCAGATGCAGTTATTTAACTATTATAAGTCTATACTGAATATTGTACGACGAAAGCTAGAGATGCTTAAAATACCAGGTTATAAGTTATCCACTCCGGTGGCCGAGTTGTTAGAGCATACGCCTCAGATGAGGAAGTTAATGAGTTCGATATCAGGCCTAGTCATACCAAAGACTTTACAAAATGGTACTAACAGCTTCCTCACTTGTCGCTCAGCATTAAGAGGATGTCAGTGTTAGGACTGATTGGCCTAATATTAAAATAATGTGACTGACTGGGGCATCATGCCACATGTCTACGGCATGATGCCCCAGTGCATCACTATAAACTGTCATACTGCAAACATCGTAGCGATGTGACTGAAAAATCGTTAAATCTACGTTAAAAATCTAAAACACACACATACACACACATCAGGTTATAAATTACTTTGAGGCAAAGCTACCTCATGAATAAAAATAGCACACATGGGCAGTGTCTTATACCATACTGATAAACTTTGTTAACAGGTTTCAATTTATTGAATTAATTGAAGACTATGTTCACTGGGGGTAATAAACAGTCACTATGGTATACAAATGAAAAGGTGGTTACATCGTCATCTCCTTACCAGAGGAAATAAAAGTATATAATCTTTATTTCATTACTTGATGCTATACTATAATACATACAAAAGGTCACTCTTATCATATCGCAATGCACTTATTTTAGTACACTTGTCAGACACAAAGCACCGACTATTGTCAAGCGAGCAAGTGGTATATAAAATGATTTGTAAGACTTTGACATGCAAAGGTTAATCTCAATATTTATTTTCTCCAATATCGGCATTGTTTTAACAATACACGGTGTTCGTCTTGAATTAATAGTTTGTGTTGTTGTATCAGGCTTAGTACCATTTGACAACGCATTATACGCTATACGTGGTGGCCAGTATAATTGGCGGAATAAGAAACATCGACCCACGGAAAGCTACTGGTAAGCTGTCACACGTAGCCATATTGGAAGAGTCCGAGACTCAAAACCATGCGACGGAGGTGAAACAGCAGTGATCAGTAGAAATCAAAGCTTTAGTCAACCGTGGCCCACATGAATCAATAGTAAATTATTGCTGGAACAGAAGTTACAAAGTAAACAAAAATATCTGAAGCAATGACACCATTATATCTTCATGTCTCAGATCATAATGACTTATACTTGTTATTACACATTCATCGTGTTAACTAATTGACCTTTTCATGCCAATTTTGACACACACAATTATGTTAGTGTCTGCAAAAGTGAATTCATGAAAAGTTTCAATTGGCGTATTTCTTCGATCGATAAAGAAAGCTAAACTATTCAATGAAATATCTTTAAAACGACTGTATAATTTTTTAATTATAACTATATGTCTTTCTATATTTGGACAGTTATATATATATATATATATATATATATATATATATATATATATATATATATATATATATATATATATATATATATATATATATATATATAGTTGATTTAGCATTTAATTTCACCAATCAGTCTTATCGTTGAACGAAATGCACAAAGATCTTGACGAACAACCGGATAGGTGCAAATAAGTTGATATATAATCGAGTTGATTTAAGGATAAAATGAATACACAAAGGAACAAACGAACAATAGATGAATATAAGAAACGATAGACAAATAAGAGAATTGCGAAATATGTCAACTTAAATACGAATAAGAAAGTAAAATCAAACAAGAGGCAATAAACGACCAAAACACTTCGGAAAAAAGACGTGCTGAAATCCGGAATAGAATACACGATGACGATCAGAGGCTGTATGTATGTATGTATGTATGTATGTATGTATGTATGTATGTATGTATGTATGTATGTATGTATGTATGTATGTATGTATGTATGTATGTATGTATGTATGTATGCATGCATGCACGTGTGTGTGTGTGTGTGTGTGTGTGTGTGTGTGTGTGTGTGTGACGACCCCTATTAGAAGGAGACGTGGTTACTTAGATTTGGCGATCGTTATCTAGAGGATTACCTCCCTTGATTGCTATGTCTGGTCTAAGTTGATAGAACATCAGCGGGAACCTAAGAAAGACTTTTGAGAAGAAATAATATAATACGATTTTAACTAAGACAAGGAAAGTAAGATAACTTTTAATTGATTAATGCATAAACTAAAATTGGCAATTTCAATTCGACAGGTTTGAATTAACGGAAGTATTAGCAGTGTTCCAATACGGATTCGTTCATTACCGTAACGAGTGGTGAAAAGAGCGCAATGTTAACGCCTGATTTACATCTCCAAGCTTCGCTTCCTCTCTTGAAGCCGTGTATCCCAGGTCTCCCCACCCCCATGTGTATACTTGTTCTTCATCTGATCTTTCTATTTCAAACTCCTTTTTTGTTTCGGTCTTCCGTCTCTCAGACAATCCCCGTCTGTTCATATATATATATATATATATATATATATATATATATATATATATATATATATATATATATATATATATATATATATATATATATATAAATATAGAAATAGATATAAAGATAGAGATAAATATATATATATATATATATATATATATATATATATATATATATATATATATATATATATATATATATATATATATTCACCACATATCATTATATAAAGTTCACTCACTTTCATTACTCAGAAGCCTAATTAACTATGCACAATGCATAAATTCTGACATAAGGTTACCTTAACGGTTAACTATCTTTAAAAAAGATCCATGTAAAATACACTTAAGTTTGACTTAATCAGATAGATCATCGCTCTTGCTTCACAGCAGCGACTGACCATAAATTACAAATATTGTGTATATATCTCTGTATAAGCTACTATATGACTTCTTAACTCTAAGCAGTCAGTTCCACTCAATAAGTTATATGCTCAATTACTATTGCATAAGATTCACTAAATTCTAATTCACAGTAATCCCAAACCTACAATTTTAATCATTTCATATATAAATATGCAATTATCATTAACTTATGATAATCACTATCGTCCTAACAAAGAAAATTAATTCATACAACCCTATGAAATCCTACACATCGGACAATTTGGATCGCATGCAATCCGTCAGTTCTATCAATGAACTAGTAAATTAAAGAAATAAATTGCATAACAACTCTAGCTTACTTATCAATAGATTCCGTGAAATTGAATAAACGGTACATAGTATGAAACCTAGTAATGTCAAACATATTTACATAAACAAGATAAATACAATAGAAAACTACATGAAATTAAAATTGTGTACCTTAATGCTGTTATTCTTTCTCATAAATCGTGCATCCCAGCACCATAGCGCGTCTTTCCTTTCACAGCCACCTGATCCGGTTACCTTTTAACGATGAAAACGCTCTTCTTTATATTATATTACCCTCGGAGTCGGACTTTGTCTCTTTCACGAAAATTTCTGGGTAAAGAATTTTGACCAAAGACATTACCTTTAAATTCACATAACTTCTAAGGTGTGCGAGTTATTTAGCTGACCAATTGTAGTTAGCGGTTCCTAATTTTCCCCAAGAAAATCACTTTTTCGTCATATTTTGTCAGTCTAAAATCTAAGTAATACGATGCATAGCCAAATCCCTTTGAAAATAATTATTTGACATGAGATTCACCTCAAACGGCCATGGTTGCTTGCGTTAATGTTTTATTTTCTTTCCCAGAACAGCACGGCAATGCCCAGGTCTATTCTAAATTGACCGTAGATGTTGGCCTTTCAAGTTTAACACTGACATGAAGGGAAAAGTCGAAGTGATCGTTCTTATATATATATATATATATATATATATATATATATATATATATATATATATATATATATATATAAATATATATATATATATATATACACACACTCAGTTTTATTAACCGTTCAATAAAACAATTATCTTCTTAGATAATGAATCAGTAACATCCTCAAACCAAAAGATTGAAATACAAAAAGAGAAGTCTTTATTTGCTGAATCGCTGACATCTGGTTTGTATTTTATGTGTGGGTTTATTTTCTACAGACTGATATGAATAATGTGGCCTAGTTGACGGTGTGTAGGACACAGTTAAGCAAAAGAGTGTCCACTACATTAGTTCTCTTGATCTGACAGCACTGTAATGGTGTACCCAGTTGCTTGTGGAGAAAATGACGTCACATTCCATGAATAGCAAATAAGGTGAATTCTATTCAATTTAATATGATACATTGTGACAGGTAGCCATGTGACGGACATAAAATCTGGATGTCGTACATGCTGCCAGTACATGCCTTACACTTTGGCCAGATATAGTACTGGTCTGCGGTTATTCATATCAGGAAACGTTATCTTGTGATTGACATATTCCATTAAAACGGACAATATTCCGACTAGTACTAAATTTCCGCGAAGATAACATTTGTTATCTTCGAGTAAGTTTGGTGTGACAAGAATTTTGAATACGTGGTGACAAAAGGAAAAGAAATAAGATAACATTATTAATGGTCTAATTAGTGTATGTTGAGTCAAATGAATGCTTCGACACTAGAATCCATGTTCATGTTGCTGTTGAATTTTACAAGTTTAAAACTTGCACATGCTAAACATCTGGAGCTACACTGGTGGCCAATTGCTATTCAATTTGCACATGTTAAGCACCTGAAGCTACACTTATGTTAAGTTACCATTCAATTTGCACATGCAAGATCTAGTTATACTGTTGTCAAATTACCATTCAACTTGTACATGTTAAACACCTAGAGCTACAATGGTGCCCATTCAGCTTGTACATGCCAGACACGTAGAGCTATACTGGTGTCCAGTTATCATTTAGCTTGTAGATGATAACCACCTGGTGTTAATCTGGTGTCCAATTATCATTCAACTTGCACATGTTAAACACCTACTATACACTTGTGTCCAATTACCATTCATCTTGTACAATCAACTCCTAGATTTATACCGTTATCCAAGTGGCATTCAACTTGTACGTGCTAAAGCACCTTGAGCTAGGTTTGTATATGCCAAAAAACTTAGAGCTAGAATGGTGTCTAATTACCATTCCACTTGTTCATGCTAGACAAATAGAACTACATTGGTGTCAATTTAGCCTGTGCAAGTTAAACACCCAGAGCTACACTGGTGTCCATTTACTAACCCAATGAATTGTCTCCCTTTGTCTTAAAAATGCGGAAACCCTTATTGGCATTTCGGATATTTGAGAAACTTCAAAATGGCAGCAAACTACTTTCCTACTTTCCCTTGCACATATTAATATACGCCGTATATTCAAAAGAATTTATGATGTATGTTTTTTTTTGCAGAACTTAATGTTTTTACAGGATACAATATCTGTTTACAGACTTTAACATATATAAGACTAAAGACGATTTTGCCAAATATAGTCATGTCTAACTGGAAGGGGAAAAATTTATGTCGAACTATTAATTAGATTTATGGGGACTGGCGCGTGTTTAAATCATGGTAACGTACTACTTTGCATATGTCACTGTCATGGAAGCAATAGTTTTATTTTATTAATCCTTCGTTTATTTAATTTGGAATGATAATGGTCAACTTCCGATCAGTATGGAGAACAGTCACTTTTAAAGTTACCAGGAATCTGTATCTGGTAATCCGAGGATGTCGGACGAACTACGTTGTTTTGAGCCTAGTTCAGGCGGGGAATACATTTAATTCGGATTGGTTGCTCTGAATAAAGGAGCGGGGATGATTCTACATGAAAATTCGCGGCTTAAATGTGTTTATCGGAAAATTTTAATCCGTCGACATCATTTTTCTGCAAGAGAAAACAAAAGGTAAAGGGCGCCAGGTGTAATTTAGTAGAAATTCATTCGTAATTAGGAGCCAAGGGATTCGGATGCCTGGAAAAATTTACGAACTCAATTCATGCGGAAAAAGCATGAAGAAATATTGTATTTTGCATCCTTCTCACGTAATTTCTTGATATCACTATGACAGTTTGTGATTTATGAGCTTATATTTGCATGAATTTCTTTTAGATTCCTGGATCAATTTTTTATAAGATTACAATGGTATGACGATTTGTTTATTTATTTATTTGCCTATATTTGCATAATTTTTTTTGGATAGACTCGTAGATCATTTTTCTTGTTATGAATACAACTTTGCGAGTTCATCTACATCAATCCGTATTCTGTATGCAAGTGTGATGAATCGTTGCATTTATAACCTCGATTATTGTAGGTAAATATGAATCTTAAATTTCATGCCTTACTTGAGTGATATGATTTACGCAAATCTGTAAATTCTCCGATTTAGATAATTTCACGTATGCTACAGACCTGAAGTATACTGACTGAAATTAACTGTTAAATTTTATATGTGCTAGAGACATGGATGTATGTATCCATTATAAATGCATCGTAAGGAATTTCATTCATTCATTTGTGTAACTTTGACGAGACAGGAACTGATATGTTGGTGTAGTGTTGAAACATCCATTAGACAAGACATTAATCGTGTGTAACTAGGTTTATTTATGATCTATTGTGTTTTGTTAGACCAGATGGACGTTGGTATATGTTTGAATTCCGATAGAACTTATCTGATATTGACGAGATAAATTATGCTCTTTTCTCAGCAGGGTACCTAACATAATACTTATGCTGCCGTTTTGTTTACTTTTGGAAGGTGATATAGCTCCAGAGGAAGTATCCACGGAAGCATCCACGTGACGTACCACGTATTTACCAAACCAAAGTGACCTCACAATATTGGAAGAGCCGAAAACGGCGAGACACCTGAAAATTTAGAAAATTGGAAAAGAGGAGAGGACATAGACTTACAGACACAAGGAAGTCGAAAGTACAGTCACAGTGAATTTGGACTGATCTAGAACCATCTGGTTATAATTCTTTACAAGGCAGTGTTTTCGATATTTCACTCGATTTCATTATGAATTAATTCTATCCTTTACAGATAGGCTGTTTCTATAAGCACATTTGTCTTTAAAATTAATTGAATAATTTCATTGAAAAATGAAGCGTATCTTTCAAAATGTAACGCATTAATCAAAATTGTTTATGAACCTTTTATTAAATTTATGATTTATATATGTATAGGTGCTCGTATCATTCTGTTATATATATATCTGCTCAGATCTTTATCTATTCCACCTATAAGTCCACACTTTTTATTGACATTTACTAGCTCCTGGCAAATTACCCCGTCGGCGATCACCCTGTAGATAACGATAGCCAAAATTATACAACACACCCCTAACAAACATGGGGAGTTTGGAACACTAATATGTTTTCTTAGAGAATTTGATTTTAAAATGTTGCTTTATATTAAACATTTTTTGTTCGTTGTTTGAACTGGAACATACATTTCAACTGTTGACGTGCCCTAAATAGCTACAACCGTTACCTATCATACATCTCGCCTAGCTACACAATTATTTGCAGGAACACCCTGCAAGCAGCTGGTGTAGAGACGTCAAACATGGAAGGATCATTTTTATCCTTGTGCCAAATTCCATTTCGTTCTTTTTATAAGGAAAGAGCGTGGTCGTGACCTAGTACGGCGTACTTACACACTATTGTGTTCACTGGGAAGTTAGAAGTGGCCCTCATAGTATTATTAATGGTTTAGAACCACTGGATTATTTAGCAATGCAGCTTCTGTCTCTTGATTTTTGCTGTTAGATTGTAACAATCTACGTACAACATGTCCCCAGTTCCATGTCTGCTTCCAATACCCTTGACATATATCGGTATGCGCATGAATTAGTACATTTGAGTTACTGGCAACATACTGTGGAATAAGCAAGCGGCATTAGAAACTGGATGCTTTTATGCATATTAACTAGTTGCGAACCAAACCGGAAATGTGATATTACCATGGAAACTGTTTCAAACGTTGTACAGAGAGAGAGAGAGAGAGAGAGAGAGAGAGAGAGAGAGAGAGAGAGAGAGAGAGAGAGAGAGAGTACCATAGGTGAATCAATGATTTGTTACAGACATTACAGCAACGTACGCTGAACTTTAGTTTCATTTCCACGTATCCTAGCAACAGTATGATATTACTGTCATAATAGTACAATTATAGTATTTATATGTATTAATTCAAGAGTCTCAGATTCGCTTTTGTACTGGGTTTCTATTTTATAGATATTGTGAACCTTTGCATGTCACTACCCTTGCAAGAGCCGTTTACTTTCAAAGTCAATTTGCTATAAATACAGTCTTTAACAAAAATCACAAGATCTGAATTCTAGCCAGTAACTTTTTGCTTAAAGAATGTTTACATATGAATACAGATGGACATAAATCGAATCCTCACATACTTCTGAGTAAAATTCCATAAACATTGGGTGCAACAGAAGGGCTAGAATTAAATACACAGAAATGTGAGCATGTTTGTTTGTGGGTATTTCAAAAATATATTTATAGTTTTTGTTCTGACGGATTTTTGCCTAATCTTCTTATTTAAACTCATCACTATCATCAGTAACATGTTTCTAATTTATTCTCGCTCTATATATGACAACGATGAAGACAAAAAGCTTACTCTCTCTCTCTCTCTCTCTCTCTCTCTCTCTCTCTCTCTCTCTCTCTCTCTCTCTCTCTCTCTCTCTCTCTCTCTCTCTCTCTCTCTCTCTCTCTCTCTCTCTCTCTCTCTCTCTCTCTCTCTCTCTCTCTCTCTCTCTCTCTCTCTCTCTCTCTCTCTCTCTCTCTCTCTCTCTCTGGATGGCCGGAAAAAAATAATGAACTTGAATGGTTAAATATGGATGGATGGATGGATGGATGAATAGATGAATTAATATTTTTATGGAAATATATAGAGTAAAAGCCGTGTTAGGTGGTCATTTGTTTATAAACCGGCTGTACCCTGACTAACTGATGAAAGCTAAAGCAAATTAAATCTTTACTATGATATAAGTATGACGGACAGACGTATAAACAGATTAGCACGCATACACACACATACACAGACACACACACAGATACACACATATAGACTGTAAGATGGTTCTATGGGTAAACATTTATTTTAGTTATTTCTGAAAAATGTAGAGTATGTTGTATATAATTGATTTTTAAGACAATAATGAAATGAAAGGACAAAAGTGGATCAATATCTGGAAGAAAAAGGTATTAGCTCGAATGATTGTATATCCATATAAATAATAATGTTATGCGAATGAAATCATTCCACTGTCACAATACAGATTAGAAATAATACAATATCACGCCACGTCATATCGTAAAATGAACTCTGCAAAAATATCCATAATATAGTACTATTGACCTTTTGCGTGGTTTGTACATAACGCTGACATCTGTCGAATGCATCGGAGGTATTTAAACTAGATGGCCATTCTTTAAGCAGAAATATAGTACTACTAAAGAACTACTGTTCCAGTACAAGAGATGCAGAATAATGGAAATATGGATAAAATGCTCCAGAGAGTAAATATTATAGAATGGTCAATGTCCCTATTGGGGACATTAGAGCAGTAGGGATAAGTTATATTTGAATGTTGGAAACCCTGGCGTCGTATCGTATTAATGTGTCTAGCCTTGCCTAACAGCTATTTTATTTACTATCTCTCTTAAGAAGAATACGATACTGTTTACAGCCCATGGATGCATGCTTCTTGTATTAGACCACATACCATGGCAAAGTCAAGAGGTCAAATAGTTTTATTTTAACTAATGTAAATTTGATAAGGATTTTTATTCAGAAACACGTTTAGTTCAATCGTTTGTATGTTCGCTTGGTAACAATACAGAAACGATTTTGCTTGTTAAGTTGAATCCCTTGTGTTAATAATGCATTTCAATGACACTCAAGAGTAGCATACATAACTGTATGTTAAACGCTAGCTCTTTGTTTTATTGTCCTTTATACGGACACCAGGATCAGTGGTGGTGGGTTGTAGTGAATTGCAGTTGTTCTGATTGGCGGATTGTACCTACTGACATGATGTCCGCTTTATTGGGTTATCGTTATCTACAGGTTGGCTGGACGACTGGGTGTTATTGCCTGGATCGTAAAGATATTAATATAACATGCAAACTTACGAGTGGAATAAATAAAAACCTGAGCAGATATATAAAACAGAATAACATGATCCCCCGTTACAAATAAAGACAAAATTTAATCAAAATTCATAACAATACATTTCACAACAAGTGTCATAATCGTTACAATTTGAAATATACGCTTCTTTCTTTTTTAATCAACTTATTCAAGGAATTTCAAAATACAAAAAAAAAATATTATATCAATAGCCTATCTGTTAACGATATAACCAAATAGTCATTTCATCCAGTGAGAACTCGAATAACACTGCCTTGCATCGATTCATAGCCTGATGTGTCGATTCAGTCCAATCCATACCGATTGTTCCTCTTGACTTCATTGTGCCTATTACTCTGGGTCTTCTCCACTCTTTCCCTTCCTTTTTTAAAATTCTCCGGTATCTCGCCTCTTTTGGCCTTTCCAACTTTGCGTAGCTCGTTTTGGGTTCGTAGTACGTGAGACTTCCTGTCACGTCCGGTTAGTATGACTCGCGAAGCTATCTCACCTTGTAAATTATTAACAAAGCAGCTAAAATCTTCCGCCACAGTATACTGGGGAATAGGCCAATGCACCACCAACACTTCCTAGTTTTTGTCAGATAAAATTCTATCAAACCTCAAACATACCACGGCTATCTAGTCTAATTGGCCATGTCAGACCATACAAACCTAGTTCACAAAATGAATGGTTCCGCTAATGGCAATTCGACACCACACCTAGATATTAGTTCCAGATTAGTCCCATTACATAAGCGAAAGAATAAAATTCCCTACACTACGGTATTTAACAAATACACATAATAAAGCTCTTATCATATGTAACCTCAGCAGGTCGTAGAATCCACAAGGAGTTTCGAAATCTCTACATTCCAGCAATTCTTCTATGTATATAAATAAAATATATCATTAAACGAATTCAGATAAATGAACTCAACACAATTATTATTGATACATAATTTCCTACATAGAATAAAGTATTAAATTCTATATAAATAACTTCCTAGAATAATCCAAACTATACCTTAAGCGAGCTGTCCGTGAATATATAAAGAAATATATAATTGTGCAGACTGAGATAAACGAAGTCAGCACAGTTACACTTATATTTATGGACCAACAGGAGAAATACACAAAACCCCTGATGAAGCACTTTGGATAAACACTAAACCAAGGATTAATACCAAAGCCATCGAATATGGAAATAAATTGGAACAAGAGCTAAAACTAAAATCCAACATAGTAATGGATATACATCACACCTTTTTTAGTTTCGTAAAAATATATACTGATGGATCCAAAACACCTGACCCACCCAGAACATTAGCAGCAGTGGTCATTCCATACTAAAACATAAAAATGGGAACCAGATTACCAGGTCACTGCTCCATATATACAACAGAATTTTGGTCAATCGTCGAGTCATTAAAATTGGAGTAAAGAAAACAACATACAGAAATCAATAATCACAAGGGACTCACTTAATGTAATTACATCAATAAAAGCTAAAAGCACTAAGTCAATATAAATTACCGTACCACCTTCTTAAAGATATATCCACTATGAATCAGATAGTAGAATTTATATGGATACTGTCACGAATAGGAATCCTTGGTAATGAACAAGCATATCAAGTCGCTAAAAGCGAATTGGGAGATCCAATCCCTGCCACACTCAAGTATAGCGTTACAAAAATCCAAAATATTGCTAAAAATTACATAAACACAAAATGGCAGGAAAACTGGAAAACCCACAACCATAAACTGCTACCACTGTCATACCATGGAGGATCTCAATCATATTTGTAATAACTACTCTCTGTATGAATTGGCTAGAACCAAATTGCAAATAGCCCTTATAGAAATTGGATCACCAACAACTTATCCAGATTTCCCAGGAAATAACAACCTAAATATAAATTTTACGTACAATTACATCTTAAACTTCTTAAATGAATCCGGAATTGGGGGAAAAATGTAACACATATAATCGAAATTAACCCAACCTGCCCTGAGTGGATATATTTGCATAACGTCTTTGAGGTTTATTTACACAGCACTGACATCTGTCTCACTAAACAACTAAGTCAATTTAAAAAAGCAGATATCAAAAATCAAACACCTTCACATTCTAAAAGGGACCAGACTCGCAAATAAAATTTAAAATCTCAAAAACATTAAACAATTTTAATATAAATAATATATATATATATATATATATATATATATATATATATATATATATATATATATATATATATATATATATATATATATATATATATATATATATATATATATCAGCCAAACTGCCGTGACCGGATGTTTTTGCATAACCTCTTTGGGGTCTTTTTACACAGCACTGATATCGGTCTTACTACATAAGGCAATTTAAAAACGGTTATCTGAAGCCACTACATTGCAAAATGGAAAAATAAATAAATAACAGATAAAACCATCATGCACGAACCTGTAACATCCAATTCCGTTCAACATCCGCCATATACTAAAAAATCAACAAGCAAAAATGACTAAATATACGCTAGTACAATTTAAACTACACCAGGAGGTGAGAGTTGGGAGGGGAAGGGCTTCGGTTTGCAACCCCAGTAGGGGTATGTACCGGCCTGAGCGCAGGCTGGAGCCTTCACCTCAACTTTCATCCCATGAAAAAAGCTAAAGACGCGAAAGACATATTCACCATCCACCTTCCCAAAAAACCTCTTATTTAAAAATTGATTTATTAATTTATTAATTAATTGATTTCGATTTTTTATTTTCTTTGATCTTTCATCCATCTTGAAAATTACTCTACCTTAATGAACCATATCTTACAGCTAC
The DNA here is from genome assembly GCA_016746295.1 of Potamilus streckersoni. Taxonomy (NCBI): domain Eukaryota; kingdom Metazoa; phylum Mollusca; class Bivalvia; order Unionida; family Unionidae; genus Potamilus; species Potamilus streckersoni. The sequence goes on from JAEAOA010000761.1 coordinate 1,518,773, forward strand.
CTAATACCTCTTAGCCCTAACAACCACAGGTGACAGTCAATTCACTATGAACTGATAATGTCCTCAAACCTAGACATTATAAGGTGGTCCGAACACAAGTAACATCAGGGTCAACTGCACAAGTGGCATCGTAAACCAAACATAAGGACCATATTAGGGCCCAAACTAGAATCATATAAGGTGGTCAAATAACAATGCCCATCAGGCTCCGCCACACAAGGTAGCAAATAAATAATTTACGTATATAATAAGTCCAAAAATCACGGTTTAGCCAACCCGAAGATCAGTAGGCCCTGTTAAATCCAAGTATGTTATTTAGGACCCCAAATCAACAGCGTATATACGGTGGTCTAAGCCTTGAACCATCAGGGCCAGTCACACAATGTGACAAACTTTAAATAAATAACATACTAATGGCTGTCGTCTGAGGTACCTCCTTAATGCTAATACAACTCAAAGCAACAGAGTTTTCCAAATTCAACATATTCAAAAATCTTTCGGCATTAAAACTTCCAATGCAAAATTCGTGCAAGAAGCAAACTTTAGGCCAGAGCCTGGAGTCAACGGGCATCTTCCGGTGGATTTGAGCCTGCCTGCCCACATCCTTCCTTTCCTCAGCCGGACATAATAATTTAATAGCGCACAATGCACCCATCAAATATACCAACCAATTCTCTTTAACAAAATACGAGTGTGTGCCACAAATCTCACTCATTAACACCGACTGGTAGAAGCAGAATGAAACATGAGTGTGTGCTCTGATTACTTCACTCAGGAATAATCAACAACCTGTCTTGCAGTGGCATATGCATAATATATGCCCCATACCAGTTTAATCTAAAATTCAATTCAGTTTGTACAGGGAGTCAGCATTAATTCCTCTTAGCGCAGCTACATCGGATCAGGCGTTACAACATATGTGATGTCGAGCTAATGTCACTATGTGGACGTTTGTGTCTTATTTCAGTCATTACGACCATGACCATTCACCTTCTTTCCCCCAAAAAATCGACCCTTCTACAAATATTGATAACTGTGGATTCTGGAAAACTCGAATCATCGTGTGGAAACTAAACTATTAAAATAATGACCAACAACATCATACCATAATACGCTACACGTAATATAATAATAATCATAAATAAGTGGTTCGCTTTTCATTATTTTAAATCATCATTTTCTCTTTAGAAATGAAGCTAAACGCTTATAATATTTTCTGCCTTTGCAAAAACAAAACATGACAACAAAACCAAATACGCCTTTGAAAGGTATAGAGTACTAATTATCTGCAACTACGCTTCACAAGTGAGAAAAACAACCCAAGGGTATATCTGTATCGAGCTGTAACCTTCAACGCATGTGTACAGACATTGCACTAAAACAGGCATATAGATTTCATAACAGCACCACAAATACCTAAAATATCTTCAGTGAAAAAAATAATCATCTCCAATAGTGAAATACTTCTTTGTTAAGAGGTAGAAGTGCGCTTTGAAACCCTTTTGTTCCAACCTTTGTCCTAGCAGTCAACGGGTTTTTGGGTGGCTTATGTACCAGGTCATACATACTACTGAATAAACTATCAAACTTCTCTTTGAAAACACGTAATGAATTGCAAATACATGCAAATATAAACATATAGATAATTTATTCCAATCTTATATATATATATATATATATATATATATATATATATATATATATATATATATATATATATATATATATATATATATATATATAAAGATAGATAGATAGATACAATATATACTAAACAATTCAGTTTAACTTATATGGAGTAAATATCAACATAAATTATTGGGTTTATTATGATTTACTATGCTTATAAATAGAGCATGGTTTTTTATTCTCAACTGACTTTATGCAATAAATTTCGTAGATAATTTCAAATCGGCAGAACCTCATATTGTGGTTCTGTCAGGATATAAACGCAGATCTTAATGAAATATTGATTCTAATTAGTTGGTCAGGTAAAACTAAGCTAATTAATGCGACAAATTGTCTATGCTAATTAGAAAACCAAACATTTACCTTAAATCGTAGAGGGTGACTGCAGAGACATGTAATAAACCCCAAATTTATCCTAGTGAAACAATAAACTATCGAGGTTTAAAGATAAGGACCTAATTGTATAAACGGCAACTATTGATCCAGTAACAGGCTTAAAAATATACTAATTCGTAAGGATGTATCAATAATAATAATAATAATAATAATAATAATAATAATAATAATAATAATAATAATAATAATAATAATAATAATAATAATAACAAATTAGATATTCCATCTCAAGGTCCCATTTTAATTCATAAAAGGGATGAAAATTCGTTACAAACTTTGTAAGTACTTTGACACAACTTTCTTGGCAAGATTACTAGATAGCGTTTACATTTCCAACTCAAGTTTAAATAAGACATAAGCTTTCCCTTTTGACCGGTAATTCATTTCCAGGTTTCGCTATGTTAGTCATTTAAAATTAGTTTGCATGGTTCTACCAAAGACTCGTTATCAGAATAGGAATATATCAACCAAATTAATTGAGTGTCGTGGTTTTTTTTTCTCAGGAAATATCTGTACTGAAAATGTATTTATTTCAAATTGCAAAGTCTTGATAACAATAATATATATTACATATTTGGCTGTTTTCTATGTTACCATTTTTGATTTAAAATACCTGACCATCCGTATTTTAATATCACCAGGTTATCTACAAAACTCTCCAGCTATAAAAAATTAAAGTTCTTTTCTCATAAAGAATTAATTTTAATAAATATATATATATATATATATATATATATATATATATATATATATATATATATATATATATATATATATATATATATATATATATATATATACATTATAGAAATAAATATATACATTTCCAAAACTTTTCAATATTCTCATATCCCCAAATTTCAGGACCATATGCAAGGCAAGCATCAGTAACATCGTTTGGTCTTGCAAGTTAGTTAATGGACAGTACCTGGTGAATTCACGTTCTAAATGCAGAAAAAATACAAATAATGCTTTGTTATGAATGCGTTGTAATGAACATATTCTCCTGAGCTTAGGTAATTATGCCATTTTTGGAAACACTAAACTCAAAAAATTGTATTAATTTATGGTGTCTGTTCTTATTATCAAATATGAAATTATATATTTGTTTTAATAGTAAAGAAGAAGTTTTACTCCAGACCCATGATTCATAAGCATTACTCTAACTGTTTTATTGTCATGGGTGACGACATTCTCATTTCCCGTTGAGGTTCTTTGCAGTCCTCAAATTTGTTGGTTCATTCCACTTGAGATGTTCTGCTCCCTGACAGAAAAGTAGAATATTGTTATTTATTATGTCCTCATCTTTTTTTCTTCGTTAACAATACATTGTCAGAATCGTGCAATATTCACCGATATTGAACACCTTCATACTTTTTCCCACGTGCAAAGGAACTATTTTCTAACGTAAACAATATTTTATGAATGAACTAAAGCATATATTTCATAGACGGCCACAAAGCAGCAAATGTTTCATAGACAGACACATACAAATTGCTTTGGCACATTACGCGTTTACTTTTCTGATACAATGTTTCAAATTTAACTATATATTGACGCTATACAGGTTCCTCAAAATAAAATGCAAATTATACACATAAACTGTCTTCTTTAGCTGTTAATAGAAATGGCCAAAAATATACTTACTGAATTTCCTCAAAAAATATATTTTCGCAGGTCTTTAAATCTGAATTAGATGAGCCATGTCATGGGTTCTCAAGATTGATTACACATTTTGAAATTGTACTGTAATTTCGAGTATATTCCAAGTGTAGTTACATCCTCCATACTGCACTTAAAATGAAATAAACATTAAATTCCACAGCGTGTTTTCGATAATTGCAATGGAAAGGCTTCATAATTTTTTCCACATTGTGATCTGAATCATTCAATGACAGAAAAGAAACAAGCATGCAAATGTCAACACAATTCAAAACATTAAATTGGCAGACGCTGCTGGAAACCGATGCAAGTCACTTCATGTAGATAAATCCAGACCATAATCAAAAGATTGCGTTGAATCAACAAATATACCAAAAGGTATTCATTTCAGATCAAATTGAAAAGTTGTTGCAATGCGTATTCATCAACAATATTACTCCAAATTTCAATTTTAAGTAGAGCAAGCGCCATTTTCTTTCGAAACATACGTCTAGCGCGCGACCAACTTCATATTTATATGGGCGGAGTTATGCGCTCATTAATAATGTTGTGTAATGATCCATCAACGCTTATATATTTAGTTCGGAATACGGCGTACATTTAGTTACTTTGTTTCTTTCAGTGTATTTTTGTTTATATATTTAATCCTTGGGAGGAATAAGAAATGAGTATATAATAAAAAGGTTACTGTATTTGTATGGAAAATTATGAACTCGTTTTGTCGGAAGGATATATTGCACTCCCAAGGTCGTGCAGTATATCCATCCGAAAAACTCGTTCATATTTTCCCATACAAATGCAGTAACCTATATATATATATATATATATATATATATATATATATATATATATATATATATATATATATATATATATATATATATATATATATATATATATATATATATATATATATATACACACACACAATAGGTCAAAATAACTTACTTTTCATAGTATTCACGTTTCATTATTTTTCATTATGCTCCATTTCGCAGACACAAATCTGTGTATAATCATGACATATCACGTCTGCATTAGTCTCCATCATCTCTAATCAGAATTCCAACCATAAAATGTCACAACGACGTACAAGTTCACATACCAGTTTGAATGCATGAAGTATGATTACAACTGTTTAACCAAGCCTTGGTAACGAGTGTTTGGAATAGGTTCAAATGTATTCATGTGACCCAGAAAGCTATTACTTTACAACATCAGAAAGAGCTACTTCATGCACTCTTCGCGTGTTCTTTGAAGATATTTTGCATTCAAATGATTAAAATTTGGTTCTGCTGTCTACTTCTTCATACTTTGTTATTAGTTTTGTAACTTTATGAGAGAATAAGTGCGATTCTTATAATAAATGTCATTAATTCATACTTTCTTTTATTCTAACACACATTTCCTTTATTTAAAATTAATTCTTCCTTAAAAAAGATGTTTATATACTACCATATGACATTCTGGTTAAAAGAAAAATCCCTAAGAATGACAGTGTCTATGTAAAGAATAAACATATGAAGGAAATATGTAGAGTTATTGCTAGACAATTGCTCTCGGAGTAGGAAGCTGAATATTCCTTACGAAAGATCATATATACCATTGAATACACATGTTCCCATTAATTGTCTGCAATAACTCTACGGTTCCGTTTGAACAACTGACGTTATAAACAGAGCTAACTGTATATGTATGATGACATCAGTACTTTCTGTTTATGACGAAAAAAACTATCGTGTTTTCAATGAAAATTACTTCTGATTAAAAGTTTCAAATTATAATTATACGATAAGCCGGAGATGGCAAGTTAAAATTTTCATTCTGAATTTATTTACAACTTGAATCTCAGGAATAATAAGTCTCTCGTAAATGCAGTTCGTAGTATATAAAAGAAAAGTTATTAACATCAAAGGAGGGACAAGAAACATTGTGCAATACCAAGGTATATTTTTGAAACATTTGTATTCACATTCCCCTTTCAAGCAAAAAAGTTCAATATATACGGATTAGATCTATGGATTTGATCGTAAAGTGCAAAAGTTTCGCCGAGCTTGAATATTTTTGTCGGTGTAGAAAATTTCATCCTATTCATAAACTTGGACATTCCCTGATTTTTTTTTTAGTTTTGATGACTTTAGTTTGCATTGCCTTTCATTCAGTATGAAGGAAAATATTAAATCTTATTAGTTAACTTTTATGTATTTATTGTATTTTTCGGCACGTAAGTACAATACGAGACGGAATAAAGTCCTGTAAAATAATTATTGAAATCACCACCTGATTTTTTCACGCCGTGGCTAATTACTATTTTGTCTATACCAAAGCTGTCTTGAAAGATGTGTCTATACCAATAGGTCAAAGTTTTTGAGTCATTAATATCATGGTAGTTGCATAAGTTTACAATAGGAAATGAATTAGTGGTGTGAGTCCTACAGGATGATGTATATATGGATCCAATTATGTCTCCATCTTTCGAACAATTAAGTCTAACGGGATGCATTGTATGATAGGAGGTTCTGACTGCAGTGAATTTAGTCTGTAAAACAGGATTTGTTAATGATATTTTGAATTGGATAGAATATTACAAGGAGATGATGCTGGGATATCGATAACCAAAATGACGAGTTTGATAAATAAATATTTTGCATTATTGGACTCTTCTTGTAACTTCTATGAGAGTACGAGTTTGTGTGCCTTGCCAGTTGTAGCACGTGCAATGCAGTTTGGTTGCTGAATGTATAATGTTTGATATTTAGTGATAAATGGTAATAACACGTGATATTCCATATAATGTAGAAATTTCTGACTGTGTATTGGATTAAGCATTTGCTTCTAAGATGTGGAAACTTTTCAGTACACAATCGAAACACAGTCACTTTTTAATCTTTACTCACTCAAGAGGCGTATAACCGGTCAAAACCCGGTGTCTACTCTCCAGTTTATGTTTTCCAAGACTCCTATGTATTACATAACTTTATGTGCATTTATTCCTGAGGTTTCGGAATATGTAATGAAAGCTAGTTTACGGCAAAAAAGAAAATTCAAAATGATATGTCACAGACATTTATTTTCATCTGGCGGATTAATACTGAAATTGTTAGCGGACTTTCTTGCGTTCTCTGATGGACTATTTCCATGCATCATTTAGGAATCTATTCAGTTCTTGATAATGTATCCCCATGAACACACTGGAGTACTTTTGCAAATGTTTTATCCACTATGTCATAGAAATGATCAATTGTCAAACTTAGGAGGAGCACAACCTTTCCGAATTTCCTTAGCGCAATTTCCATTTCTGCCCCAACCTTTGAGATTGAGGAAAATTCCTCCTCTGAAAGTGGCCTCAAAGGTCGCGTCATCAGCTTTGTAAGGAATATAAGTAAAAGTAGCTTCATTTAAATGAACTGTAGACAGTAATTATCACGTTATAATATATAATGTCCAGTTTCAATTAAAATTAAGTGATCCACTCTTCAGCTGTTGAAGAAATAGACTGCTAATCCCGGTCGACTCGCAAAAGGCGATTTCTTTCGGAACGTTCCGGATGAAGACCTGAGACGGAAGACTTTGTTACATCGCCCTAGCAGCTTGCTGGAAGCAATCTATATTGGGCTCGAATGGAAGGCTTCGCTAGTGATTAGAAAAATACAGTAAAGTTAGTTTTTAAAGGTCTCAATGAGTCAGAAGCACATACGAGGAACAAAGGCAAAATATGAATTTACTTCTTAAATTCGACTCGGAGTCTTCTTACATTTGTTTCTCTTGAAGACAAAAGCGTTGGCTGATTTCAAATATGCTATTAGCACATTTAAAAAGATAGTTTTCATGTGGAACCAAGCCCGCTTCACAGTGTGACCAATCCCAATGAAATATATTTCCCGCCTGAACTAGGCTCAAACAATTCAGTTCGTTTCACAATGTAGATTTCCAAATGTTGTTTCTACAATTTTCAAATGACAGCTTCGCTTCATATTAGGAGTTGACCCCCGACTGCTCAGTTTAAACAAACGTAGCCTTTTTTAAAATCACTAAACTCGTGCCAGAGATGGTACCAATCCGTGCATTATGGCGATTTAAACACGCGCAAGCCTCCATAAATCTAATTATTTGTCCACGTGTCCAATTAAATGTGTTCTACAGAGATCGACAGAAACATTTTCCCCATTACAATCCTAATAATGATATAGGTATGGATATCTGGCTATTGAATCCTAATAATGATATAGGTATGAATATATGGCTATTGAATCCTAATAATTATATAGGTATGGATATCTGGCAATTGAATCCTAATAATGATATAAGTATGAATATATGGCTATTGAATCCTAATAATGATACGTGCATATATATCTTGCCATTCAATCCTACCTGTGATACCTGTATAGATATTCTGCCATTGAATCCTATTAATTATTACGTGTGGATCGTTATGTACATCTTGTCATTTATCCTTGGAATGGTTATGACCTCTGTATGTTTTAATCATTCGATATCGGTTGCTTTTGTTGTTGTTTTTTTTTTCATTATCACTATTTACTGTCATTCGCTTTTGATTTCATTCATGTATTCCTCAAGGCAATAAAACCATAAAAATCAAATATTCCTTGTTCCATTCTGGTCACTGATTTTGAAATATTTTTTTTTTCACAGAGATATCTAACATTTGTCATTTCTTTTGTCTTTCGGATTAGCAAAATTCTTTTTGGGACAGTCTGTCGCTTGTAATAAATGTCTCAAAAAACCTAAATATCTTGTATCTAATGTTTTTTTTTTCTATTTCAACTTGTATCATGATTTTAGTTACTCTTTAAACATTGCTGTAAATATTTTTAGTAAATCTTTTAGAATCCTCAAAAAAATCGTGGTCAGTTTCTATACGATTTTCATCAAGCAAGTCTCTGACATCTTGGATTTTTGTACTGTTTGTTTTCTTTCTGATGACATTTTACTTTAATCTCTTTGTATCTGTTTTACGCATCAATTATCAAAACAAATTATTCGTGGCTGACTTCATTTTCATTGATCGCCTTTCTTTTGTGGTTTATATAGAGTATTTTAACAGTGCCAGATGGTACTATTTCATCAATGCCAGATTATCCTGTGTACTTTAACAGTACCAGGTGTTAATATTTTATCAATACCACTTTATACTGGGTACCTTAAGAATAACCAGATGTCAATACCAATTTCTCTTTTGAGGTTTGCAGCAAATCACATTAACGGTTTACTAAACCGACCTTAACTTTAACTTCACATGTATATATTTGGTATCCAACTGCTATTACGCGCATATCCCCCGAAACTGTCCCAGTGTTGGCCTCCATCCAGTTAAAACTGGACGTTACTTTGAATTCTATTTTCAAGAATTTCAAGTATTCCGTATGTGACTAGGTCATTTTCGTTCTTGCTAATGTTAGCAAGCTGGAATTAACGCCTTTGTTTCAAGGCGATGAATTTTTTTTATATGATATTCACAGACAACGCCGTTTCAGGTTGCAAGAATGTAATGTATGATTTTGTTGGCGAGGGAGATTGAATTGCTTTTCAAAACTCAAATGTAGTCGTGCTATACAAGAAAGTTAGTGGCATGGCCGTTGGTCCCTCTGCTAGAATAAAGCGTATACAAGAGTACAATCTTCACGGACGTGAAGTGGTATAAATTTGCGTACAAAATTGATGTATTGTGTAACAGTTTTGTCAGGTAAAAGTCCATTTTCAGTCAAATGATAAATGGCAGACGAACAAGAAAGAGGATGCAATTAATAGCTCTACAAGTTCGACAATATCTGTTGGTGGTGGTGGACGAATTCTAAACCTCAACAATGTATTCAAAAGGATGTTGTAGACAGGGCGGTAAGAACAGAAATTTTTATGTGGATGAAGACAGTTCCTACTGTCGTTAGTCAAAAGGGTTTATATATATATATATATATATATATATATATATATATATATATACATATATATATATATATATATATATATATATATATATATATATATATATATATATATATATGTATATGTATATATATATATATATATATATATATATATATATATATATATATATATATATATATATATACATATATACATACTTACATACATACATACATACATACATACATACAATTGGCTCCTGCCGCTTGAAGTGGGTCTAGTAACAGACTTTGCCATGTTGTATATGAAGAGTAAGAACGCATTTCGATTAGCTTGGCTTATATTTCTGTGTTTCAGTGGTAAACAGTTTGTCCTCTGTCAAGAAACCATGGACTGCGATGCAACAAATAATTGTCTCGTATCTGTGTAGCCTGTACAGCGGACTTTTGTTACAGCATTTTTAATTGATGAGGCCGACATCAATCGTTACAGTCTAGTACCCTGACCTATCTCAACTCCACTACACTTTTTTGTTTGAAGGGCGGTAAACAGCCTAATTACGCCACGCATTTTAAGTAGCTTTGCTGGCGACTTGAAATTTAACAGTATTCGAGCGGTAACAAGTGGTCCGTGCACGGAAATGATGTACTATACTATGTGTATGCTTTAAACTCTGTATTATGCAAGTAGAGATATTTCTCAGCATTTTTATTTATGATGCGTAGGTTTGGGGCGTGGGAGTGTATGAATACCATTTTGCTCGATCCTGCACTTAACTAGGCGTTGATAGTCTTTTTTATTCCGAGGTTTTATTTGCAACAGTAAAGTCTAATTGCTTTAAGTAGGTCAGGGCCTTAAGATATCAGTGATTCTTAAAGTATTATCAACTTTTCAATAAACATGGAAAAGGGTGTAAACATTTTGACAAATGTGTAATTAATGTAATGTGATATCATGATTAATAAAGCTGATGTTTTAGGACAAACGGCAATAATGCTATGGAAAAATGGGAACCAGTCTGGAAATGGGTGAAATTAAAACAGAGTATATAGGTTTTGATGGCCAGGATCGTTTAAAAATGAAAGTTAGATTTTAGTACAAATAATCTTTTGAGAGGTTATTCTAGTTATAACTGAAAAAACACAGACATTGTTTCATTGATGGAATTTCAGTTAAATTAACAGTCCTGATCTTGGAACACGCATTACTGAAATTAGCACCTAACTCATTGGTGGGGAATTGAAAGCACGTGTTTCAAAAACAAGTGTAAAGGTGAAAATTTCTGCTGATCTATAAAGAGCACATTAATTTGGGCAGGTAAATGATTAATTAAATTTGTGGGGACAGATGCGTGTTAAATCGCTATACTGCAAGGAATGTTAATGTCTCTGAGAGAGGAACTGATTTTTAATTTAGCCGTTCTTGATTAAACTGTCAGACAGACTGGGAAGTACGGGTTAATTTCCATTTTGTATCACACCTGTCATGAATTAAAATTGACCAGGATCAGTTAATTGGTAATCTAGAGATCAGGTGCACCAAACATTTTGGCGCATAAGTCCTAAAAAGACGGTAGATATATTTAATCCTGATTCGTTACCCCAAATAAAGGGCCTGGTTTCCGCCCGAAATTTCTTTGTTTTATTTTGCCACATTGCAAAATGAATCAGTCTACGTTTTCTGCAAGAGAAAAAGTATAGGAGACACCGAGTTTGAATTTAAAAGACATTCTCTCGTAAAACTATGATCGAAGGAAAAGAATGTCTGGAAAGTCATCGGACAATTCTGGGGTAGATGCGAGTAAAGCTTGAAGCACAAGGTGAAATAGCTCCACTGACGTATCCACATACCTACTTATCCAAGTATTTACGTACTTACGTATCCACCTACTGACACAAAGCTTAAGAGCCGAAAGAGGCGAGACAACAGAGAGTTTGGAGAAGGAAAAAGAAAAGCGAAAAGGACCAAGAAGAACAGCACAGTAAAGTTGGAATGAACCAGAATTAAGCAGGTTATAAGTTGTACAATGCAATGACTTCAACCGTTCACTAGATTATATGATGAAATAATTCTATCATTTAAAACAGATCAGCTATTTATATAGTATATTTGTGTTTGAATTCGGTGAGTTATTTCTTTTTTTCAAAAAAAGAAGATTATCTTCATAAAATAATGTACTATCACAAATGTTTATGTCATTGATTAAATTGTTGTCTTTTCATGTACGGGAGCTCATGTCATTCGGTATATGTCTGCTTAGTTTTCTCTTTATTCCACCTATAAGTTTCACACTTTATATTAATATATTTACTCAATCCGGGCAATAACACCGAGGCGTTCAACCTCTAGATAACGATAACCCAATAAAGTGGACACCTTGTAAGAAGGTACAATTTGACAACACAAATCCACCCACCACAACAACAAGTAGGTCCAGTAGATGCTGCAGCTCATATGGCTTTCTCTGCAGAGAAGCTTTCATCCAGAATACTGAAAAATATAGGCATCATCACTAAAAAAATTTAAAGGCATGCTATGGAAACTGAATCAGTACCGTGAGTCCTTTAAGTTCGAAAGGTAGAATACATGTTAAAATTGCTTTTTTAACTTGTTCATTAATATTTGCATCGCATGTCTTGCAGATTGCATTGCTGGATATCAAACCCCACCCTATTTTCATCCAAAGCTGCCTTTTATTGGTGGGGTTGGGACATGTCAGCCATTACATGTTCTGCCAGGATTTGTCTCTGCAGACTGCATTCTTGATACCCTTTGCAAATTTGCATTAAAATATCCCAACTGCAATAAGGAATTATAACACATAAATCATTGCATTTTTGGAGTTTCGTTTTCAATATTAATATTCTACATACTGCCTGCATGATATAAGCAAATACACAATTTATATCTATCCATTACATTGTAGTGGTTATATGTTCACTACATACATTTTGTGATTTAGTGTAGTATATTATGTAAAGGTCATTAGCAGAGATAAGAATTTCAGTTCATTTGTAATTATGGTAAATCATTGACCAAGGTGTAAATTCTCAAAGTAAATGATCAAATTGTAAACAAAAAAAACCCAACAAAATATGCATCTAGGGAAAAAAGATCTGAGTGTAAATTATCGAAGGAGGATCCCAAACATGTAGCCGGGAATCAAAGATCAAGGTGTAAAAATAATCATCGAAAAACCCGAAACATATAGCCATCCTACAAATATCAAGATGTAAATGGTCAAAGAAAAAAAAAACAAACACGCAGCTGGGAATCAAAGTACAAGTTCTAAACAGTCAAAGAAATCACCAAAGCATGTAGCCAGAAAACAAAGATTGAGGTGTAAATGGTCAACAAAAAACCCAAAACACGCAGCCGAGAATCAAAGTTCAAGTTCTAAACAGTCAAACAATAACAAAAATATGTAGCTAGTATACAGAGATGAAGGTGCAAATAGTCAATGTAGAAACCAAAACATATGGCCAGGAAATAGGTTACCAGCACGTTACCTTTGCGATAAATATAACGAAATCAGATGCAACTGGTTTCTGTTTATTTGGTATTGTATTGTGTATCATCTTGATTCAGCTTCCTAAACAAACGAAATATAATTGCTTGATCCGCCCCAGGCATCCTTATTGTTATATCCCTTGATGATAAAAAACAATTAACACTGTTTCTGAAATAGAAGATTGTAATGAAAATCTGAAGGGTCAAAGGTTGGAATCCTTTTATAACACTGCTCATAATAACAAATGTTTGGATAAAACACGCTATGGTCGTAGATTCAAAATAACCATTTATGATATATTAAGGTATTGATGAACACGGTTCAGCTATAGAATAGTTATACACTGTACTCCAACAATAGCGTTTTAAATGGGTTCTCTTGTATTATGTACTTGACTTCATTTGTAACAAAGTAAACAAGTAAACACTCTGCTCAAGATTCACTTAATGATTATTTTGCTAAAAATGTACACTTTATTGCTAAAAAAAATAATTTCTTCATAATTTTGTTTAAAATATAAAATTTATTGCTAAAAGTATATTAAATCAATGTTTAATAGTTCATCTTAAAAGAACACTTTTTCTTTCAGATGATGTCTTACAATGTTATGAAATGGCATACAGTCTAACTTGAATCTAGAAAAGATGCACAAAGAATGGTAAACAGAAATCGTGTTTTTAAGCCTCACCAGCCGATTTGTATCAAGTCGCCAGAACAACATGACACAGCTGCCAAACTACCACGCTGGTATGAGAACATGGTCGAATTTGAAATACTGTTCCATTATTCACACTTGCATGATCTTCATTGACATTACAAGTTAGCCATTCAACTCACTTCAGCAAAAGCATATTTAAGCACTTATTGACATTGAACAAAGCACTAACATTTCCTGAACACATCCTATTTAATACGCTGCAAAATTTGGGACAATGTCCAAAACAATATGACGCCACTTATCTTGGAGTTGAAGACGCCCATGACACTGTGGAGTGGGACATGGACTTTAGACCAGAGTTCAAGATGTTTTCGATTAAAGCCCAAGTACACAAAACTGTTCAAGCCTTCATGGAGAACAAAAAGCAGACTCTGATGTGGCAGTTAAACATAAATAAATCTTTACATAAGAAAAGACGCCAAGAATATAAAGAAACTAAATTCCTATTTTTTTTGTAAAATAAAAGTCTTGGAAGATAATGAAGAAAAGTGGTATTCTCTCCTTTTCTCTTTCTCCCATATTGTACACACACAAAAACACACACATACACAAACGCTAACGTGTGTTTGGGGGGGGTGTGCAAAAATTTAGAAAAAATCAGTATGACATACGGGACTTCTAAACTTTATTATCAGTATTAAATTATTGGATTCCAATTAAAATTCAACTGTGCTAAAATATAAAGACTTCATTGGTACAAGTTGGGCAGCATAAAGGTGTTGAGTATGTATGTATGTATGTATGTATGTATGTATGTATGTATGTATGTATGTATGTATGTATGTATGTATGTATGTATGTATGTATGTATGTATGTATGTATGTATGTATGTATGTATGTATGTATGTATGTATGTATGCATGTATGTGTGTGTATGTGCGTACGTTCGTGCGTGTGTGTATGTATGCATGTTCTCCTGCTGATATCGTCTTTACTCAATATTCAAATTGTCTAAGACACTTTTCAGATAGTTTACGTTTGCTAACACAAAGTTACACACGAATTTGAGAAAAGATATCGGGGGCCAAACCATTAAATTTTCACTTATTTATGATGAAAAACATGCTGAAATAATATATATAGTCAAAAGATGACAGGGACCAAACTATAATATTTTGAGTTATTTATGATGTAAAAGAGCGCTGAAATAATATATATATATATATATATATATATATATATATATATATATATATATATATATATATATATATATATATATATATATATATATATATATATATATATATATATATATCAAAAATAATTAGCCTTTAAGTTGGACTAAATGAAACAAGAAAACTATATGATCGAATGTTTCCACCCTCAGGCATATTTGCTAAGCTAAAATATTTAACGTCACCAATACATTAAAGGCTCAAAAACTTCCTTATTACAAGTGTCATTAAATCAATTAAAAGCGAAACAGCTTTAAAAGGTACTAAAATGAAACAGAAACATCATTTTTTCGTTTAGTGTCTACTCCTCTTTCAAAACAAAAGAACTAACCATTGGTGATTTCAACAGAAGGAAACTTTTTATGAAGAGCAGCAGTTAATTTGAACAGATTTAAGAGGGTTATATGTGACTTAGACGTATTTTCTCTTCGTCTTTTTTTTGTGTAACTGATTGTTTGACTTGCTATCATCCCTAGAAACTGTAGTGACTAAAGTCTGTACAACAAGCATGAAATATGGGTCACAAAAATAAGAGTCCCTGTAGTATAATTATAGATGAATGTGACTAAGACGCGAAACTTAACCTTGCGCAATTTAGGAAAAGAAGAAGCAGAAAGAACAGATTGAAATACGCACTCGAGGACAAAGACGACACTAAATGCTCCTTTCTCATTCATGGCTGTACATAACTTCAAAGCAGTAATTCGTTTTCGATTACATTCATTAAAATCACTTAATTCGTGTTAGATTACATTCATACCTGAATTATTCATTCTGGATATTTTCGCGTTTGCCCTATATCCTAATTTACCGTACGTTTCACTGAAAATATTTCCTACCCTTTCTAGCCACAAAAAGCATGCATACATACACACACAGACACACACATACATGCATACATACATACATACATGCATGCATACATACATACATACATACATACATACATACATACATACATACATACATACATACATACATACATACATACATACATACATACATACATACATACATACATACATACACAAACACACACATACATACATGCATACATACATACATACATACACAAACACACACACATACATACATACATACATACATACATACATACATACATACATACATACATACATACATACATACATACATACATACATACATACATACATACATACATACATACATACATACATACATACATACATACACAAACACACACATACATACATGCATACATACATACATACATACACAAACACACACACATACATGCATGCATACATACATACATACATACATACATACATACATACATACATACATACATACATACATACATACATACATACATACATACATACATACATACATACATACATACATACATACATACATACATTCATACATACATACATAGTGTAGACAGTTCAAAGTATTGTGGAAATAACTGAATGCCAGTTAAAGAGCTGTCCACGGAAATTTTAATGTTAATACACGTGATCTCCTACAATTACACTGACGTTTACTTGAACCGTTCTCATTCCAAATCATCATCCTTTGCTACTTTTCCGTAGACTGTTGGAGAGGAGATGCTCAGGTTACCAATGGAATGTAATGATGATCATGAATCGTACACAACCATGTTCATACTTGTGTTATTATCTTACACTAGGCAAGGTCTACATTTAATGAAACAGCCACGATATCTCTTTGCGTAAATAAGTGAGATTATTTTTTTATGAATCGTATATTTTTATGATGAAAAATATCAATACGCTGCAGCAATAAGTGCAGTAAAGACTGACTTTTCTTTAATTTCTTATAAGGCTTAGTGCAGTGACTGAAAATTGTTATGTATTGCATAGTTTTCTTTCTTCCAGTTAGCTTCGTAAAAATTCTTCCTTTTATTCTTTATTGGTACCCAAGATTGTCTTTTGTCATGTTATCAGTTCTTAAACAAAAGACATCTTTGATTTCAAATAAACAAAATACATAAAACGTCAACACCACTGCTTGTAAGATCGTGCTATGTGAGCTGTAAAAATGTATTACTTTCACTTTGTCGTTTACTGAAGAGGCAACAGGTACCGATGGCCCATTTACAACATCTAGTAAACATGTAACATATACCTATTCTAGTTACAAACGCTCTTCTTTGGCTTTCCGAGAGTCTTTTGGTATTTTATAAAGTATTCATTCAGATGCTTTCTGAACTATGCATTTTGTACTTGACCTTTGTTCAGAATAAAGTGAATGGTGTTCTTGACCAGAGACATTTATTTTGTACACAACATAGTACATAGCTAGGAAAGAAACAGACCTACATCCTGGCTCTGTTATTGTCTCTTAGTTTTTATATAAATTTGTTTACCTGAAAAAGTACTCATTCTTGTCTTAAAATAGGAAACAGACTCAGTCTTATTTTTGTGTTCAGATATTAATTTGTTTAGATTTATTTAAATTACGGCAGGTATGGATCTACGTTGCATGTTGAACTTCTAATTTTGAGGATGAAATATCTCGGTGTGTGTCGCATGTAAACTCCTAATTTTGAGGTAGATCTTGATCAATGTTGAACTCTGAGCTTCTAATTTTAGAAACTTTCTACCTAATGAGTTAAATGCATGATTTGCTGGGAATGAATATTTGGGCGATCGGTGTATGTCGGATTCATGATTTTGATCGATAGCAGATCTTAGTCCCGGTTGCTTTCAGTCTGCGCGTGCGTTCTGTACACGGCTACATACGATATGTCTATGCCAGATATTCTATATAATTTGTTCACCACTGATGTACACAGTACACAGTACGTTTTTCCACACCTATATTTTCTGCTTAGCTAGTATATTGTTAATTGGAGAAACATCTGCCGCATGTACGCTGATACCAAACCGTAGTGTTGCCTTGGGCCTCTAATATATCATGGTAGGTGTAAACCGTAAATGCTCTTCTATTTGAAGGTTACATATTTATCTTTCAAAGATAGCCATTTGCTTTAGGTAGCGATCTTTCTTTTTCAAAAGCTGATTTGGAGACTGGTACAGTGGTTGGAGCATAAACAATCCAGGAAGACGTCACGTTTGCACTTGTCTTGAAGTTTTGACATATTCACGGTAACAAACGTACACAAGATCATAAAAGTCGTTTATATTTTAACACCTGATGGGTAATGCAAACAGGCTTCATAGGATGGGTGGGTGTGATATAGGTAAATATTATATAGTGCGCAATGAATGGTAAATGTTTTTTAAACTTCTGTGATCAAATGTGGAAGTACAATATGTTATGCGGAAAAGGCATTTATAAAATCTAAAATAGACTACGTGATATTGCATTGTAGGCGGTTATCACGGAATCCTGTTTCCTAAAGATTAAATAAGAAACTTAAGGGACTGACCGTTACATACTTTAGAAGAATGTAAGCCCCTCAGCTATAATTGTTATGTTAAACTATGTGCAGCAACACATTCAGTGACTGCGAGTATGACAGGTGTACATGCATGCAAAGGTGTTTTCGAAACTGGATTTTACGATGTGTCTGACAGTTCACGTGTAGGGAACAATTGACATTTGTTTCTACAATTAGTCATGCACATATTAGTAATGCTTTAGTGAAATATGTTTGTATTTGTGACACATATCTTAGGCTGGAGAATTTGGCTAAAATGCCTTTCCAAACACCTTTGACAAAAAGCAATACTCATGATATATGGTTTGCACATTCTAAATAAAGTGTGTGTGTGTGTGTGTGTGTGAGAGTGTGAGAGTGAGAGAGAGAGAGAGAGAGAGAGAGAGAGAGAGAGAGAGAGAGAGAGAGATTTGGATTTTTTAACATAGCTTTAAACATTTTTTAGTTATATCGGTACCATGTCTGCAGTGTGGCAGTTTATAGTGATGTCCAGCACTAGGGCAGCATGTAGCATCACGTCCCGCCCCAGTCACATTATCCTGATACCAGGCTGATCTAGCTAGCACTAACTTCTTAATGCTGACCGCCTAGTGCAGCAGCTTGCTAGTACCATTTTTTGTCTTTGGTATGACTCAGCCGTGGTTCGAATCCGCGACCTCCCGCATCCAAGGCGGACAATCTAACCACTTAGGCCACCGGAACAAGGTCCTAAACATACACCACAAAACAAAAACACGTAAAAAATCAGTATTAACAGTAAAAGGAGAACTTCTGAAATAAAAGAATCTAAACATAAAATTAATAACTGTCATACAAATAAAAACAAGAGAACCCAGAAAATGGGGGAATAAAGTGATCTGATGTGATTATGATTTTTAACGTAGCTTTAACAAGTTTTCAGTCATATCTCTACGATGTCTACAGTGTGGCAGTTTATAGTGATGTCTAGCACTGGGGCATCATGCCGCAGGCATGTAGCATGATGACCCACCCAGTCACATTATCCTGACACCAGGCCGACCAGTCCTAATACTAACATCTTAATGCTGAGCGCCAAGTGAGGCAGCTGTTAGTACCATTTTTGTAAGTCTTTGGTATGACTCGACCGGGGATCGAACCCACGACCTCCCGCTGTCGAGGCGGACGCTCTAACCACTAGTCCACCGGATCGCGGGGGGGGGAATTAAACTTTTGAATAAATAAATCAAAGACAAGTTGCTTTGACAGTTATATTTAAGCAAAGAAACCATCTCGCTTTTAGTTGAATCCACCTAAAAAGCACCGTATCCCAGCTCAGTGGAGTAATAATGGCGGCATAGCTTCATCAGTACAAGACAGCTGACTATTTAATTAGTAGTTTACGAATATAGAAAGTACGTAATCTAACAGTGAATGATATTCAACACATAACGTGTGATATATATGATTTGGGACTAAACGTCCTACTGTTATCAGCACGGCCTGTTACCCACTTGATTAACCGGAGCATTAATTCATGTGTATTCACAGAAAAATTAAAGTAGATTTAAAAATTCTTTAACTTAAAGCAAGGATATTGATGTGACCCTGGAAATTAGAGACATAAGTCTATGTTACGATCTTTATCAAATATGCTTTAAAAAAAAAACATGTAGTGAAACTGGTTTATAACCACATTATAACCACATTAATAACTTCCTCCCTGTTCAACAAGGAACACTTAGGCTTCCGCAAAGAACTTTCATGTCAAAACAGCTCTCACAAAATTATCTAATTAATAGCTGGAATAAATGAATAATGGTAACCCAACCGACGAAATATTTTTAGACTTTAAAAAAAGCCTTTGATCCAGTTTATCATGACATTATCCTAAGTAAGCTTCGTGGCCATAATTTTCATGGCCATGCACACAAAAAATATAATGGTTTCAATCACATTTATGTGATAGGAAGCAACAAATCTCTCTACGAGAAATGTTCACAGTATCCCATGTTATTTAAGACGAGGTGTTCCCCAAGGCTCCGTAAGGTGTTCCCACCTCTTTCTTTCATTTATCAATGATCTTCCACTAAACACTCAACATACAACATTGCTGACATGTTTGCAGATGGTCCAACAATTTTTTTGTATCACGTGGTAAGGTCTTAACCCTTGGATGCAAACAGTCTTCTCACCTTACGTTAATGGAGGAGTGATCAAAGTACACTAAGATTATTTATTACCAACTAATCTAGGAAGAAATGCTTACTTATGGGAATATATTTTAAACAAAGAAGAAAAAACAAACTTGCACAGTTGGAAAGTTGGAAAGAAAGATATATCACTGTACAATAATAATACTGCAAATGAAATGTAAAGGATGAGAAAATAATTTGAGTAATCACTGAAACAAGTTTTAAGTAAGAAAAAAGTAGACCGTGTCTGTGCGTCCATCACATCTAACCTTGCAATTGGTAAATAAAAAGGTACCTGATTAATGATTTTAGAATCCTGTATTATAATGCTTATATATTTCCAATGATTGACGGGGAAATTGTACCAGTTCCCGACTAGACTAATTTTGCAGGCTTCAAAAACAAGCAGTCCCAATAATTGCAACAGACTTATTCAAATATTTTGGAATAATTTCCTATGTAATGTTAAATAGATTGGAAAATTAATGGGAAAAAGCTGTCATGCCAGAACATACTTAATAACGACCTATGGAACTGTTAGTCTTCTACGTGAACTTGTCGTTCTGAATGACTGAAATATACGCCTTTGTATAAGCAAGTACGTGCATATTCAAGGCAAGAATGCTTGGTACTGTCAAAAACGAGATTTTGCAATGCGTGATAAGATTTCGGAAGAATTTTTATTTTATTTTATTTTATATGTATATCGATAATTTGTTTTAAAATTCAAAAGATTAATACTTAATTATAAATGGTTACAAATAAACAGTGACTGTGAACCACGCCAAACACCACGGATTGCTATATCCTACAAGAGAACCTGAACTAACTGGCTCTCTCGGCAAGAACTTCAGGCATGTCCTTTCCCCCCCAAAAAAATATCCAGTACCCTAAGAGTTTGCAGGAGGCAATCTCCAATCATATCCAATTACAAGGGATTCAAGCTAGCTGCTGAGCAGCAACACAATATATTGGGTTGGAATTCGCCAAAGATCTCACTTGGAAACGTCACATAGACAAAATGGTGAAAAAATGAATATCAACCGTTGCTTCCTGCGCCGAAACCTCCAAATCTGCAACGAAGATGTAAAATGTACAGCAAATGTCTCGCTTGTATGACCTTTCCTTGAAATGGTTCAGCAGAGACCAGCTAGATGTACCACAAATGGGTATAGAAATACTAGCAGAGTCCGTGCCATGTTGGATGATTTCCAGCGGAAATCATTTGAATCCAGGCAAGAAATGGCCCACCTCTCCATGTTATACAAGATAGTAAACAAATTAGTGAACAAATACTCAACATTAGCATATAGCCAAGCTAGGAAAATCACAGGAAGAAGTTCATCCTAATATAAGCATCAGCAAATTGTTTTAAGTTCAACTTCTTTCCAAGTACACTAGCGACTTGGAACAAATTAACAACAACAATTTCAGAAGTTGATTTGGTATCTCAAAAGAAGTAACTTTCCAAAATCGCATTCTAATGAACTTGTCAGCTACAAGTAAGACCCAGTGATTATCATTTCTATGCCGGTAGACGTTCGTCTATCTCGTCGCCGCTACGGTACCAGGATGTGTCAGAGTTTCCTATCATGACTCGTCATTCTCTCTTATCGCTATCTTTCTTCCTTTATTATTGACCACTAACCACCTGCTGCTTAATAGTCACGTGCGACTGTTTCAACACATAGATAGATAGATAGATAGATAGATAGATAGATAGATAGATAGATAGATAGATAGATAGATAGATAGATAGATAGATAGATAGATAGATAGATAGATGGACCAATGATTACGTGGATGCATGGCTGGATGCAAATCTGTGTGAATGCTATTGACATACTTGTTAATTTGTCATTGAACTCCATCAATAAAAAATAGTTCCTGATTCAGATGTATGATATGTTGTTAATTTTTACCACAATTTCTCAGGTCTTTGAATACAATGTTTGCAATAAGCTAAACCGCTCCGTGGTCTAGTGGTTAGAGCGTCGACCTTGGAAGTGGGAGGTCGCTGGTTCGAAACCGAGCCGAATCATACCAAAGATTTATAAAAACTGTGCTAGCAGCTGCTTCGCTTTGCGTTCATCATTAAGGAGTTAGTGTTAGGATTGGTCGGCCTGGTGTCAGGATAATGTGACTGAATGGAACAACATGCCACACTGGAGACATCGTAAAGATATGACTGAAACATTATTAAAGCTACGTTAAAAATTCCAAAATATGCGCACGCAATATATTAGAAAAGAGACAATAGTTGGTTCATTCTTTGAATTAAACTATGGTTTTAATTTGGTTTGCAAACATGGTTAATATACTCTTAGTACGGGTTCTTCAGAAAAAACTGCAACTACTCGTGAGCGAAACTTTACTCCAATGTGTATGTCGAGTCATTAAATACCTACACATGAACAGTTTAACACATGAAGTTTTAAAACTAAATATATAATGAACCAGAAACTAATGCAATAATATAAATTATCTCCCCACAGAGTCAAGAATTGGTGTATGCAACTTCTTTCAAGTGTACAGTCACTCTGTAGTTGCCTCCCATGGTAACGGATTATTGGAGAGAAAATTACCGTTCGATGTGCACTGGCCTTAATGTTCTGAATTACAAGTCAAACAGTTTTAACAACATCTACGTTGTTAATAGGGTCCTTGACTGAGATTCATGTACAAAAAGATTATCAGAGAAATGACGATCAACTGAAGCATCGAAGACCAAACTCCTCAAGTAACAATTGAAGATTAAAGGTAACCAAGAGAAACAATTATGTTCTTTGTGCATGCGTAACATATAAACAGATTAACAAAATTTTTCATATGCATCGGTGTAAAACTGGAGAATTTCAGCCAGGTAAAAAATATAATCTACTCTTATCCATAAGACTAAATTTAAATATGATAGAACATAATGATATGGTCGTAAGCAGTGCAAAACTTCTTGTTTACGGGAACTTAGCCTCAACCATTTTACGATGTAAATTTATTGCATGCTTATCTTAATTATAGTTAAATAATGCACAAGCTATTATAAAAATCAGAGTGTTTGTGATAGTTCTTGCACAGTAGAATATCATGAAATGAAAGATACTAAGTCACGTTATGAAATACATATTCCCAATCTCTGCTGAGCCCTGCAAAATATGATCTCATACAGACATAAGAAGTCAGAACAATTTTAATTAGGAAAACAGTGGTAAAAAAATGGTAAAGTTATTCCTTCCGTGGCGGCATTCGCTATGGCAGTTTTATCCATAATTTACAGTATTAGCAATATCTACCCTAATGTATTTTGTCAGGTGGATTACAATGCCAAGAATGAGCTTTGTGCTCCTGCATATATTTCGTCATAAAACATGCTTTTCGTAAAATCTTGGTATATGCATTTCTTTAGGAGTAATCAGTAGAACAAAAAACATAGATCCTGATCGGCAGGCTCATTATGCGATGGCATATCAGGACATATGCAGTTCGACTCGACTTATATGCGGTCATGAACGGTAAGTGGGATGTAAAAAAACCTTCGCAGTTAGATCTGATTTATAAGCAAGTATATACGGTATCACATAATGCATCTCAAACTTCAGACATCATATGTTCAATGTATCTCAAACTTTGGATATAATGTTTATAATAGAAGTTTAAGATATAATGGTATTGCAATAAATATATTTTTTATTAAAAAAAAGAACGGCACAAAATGGTAACTACTTTAAGAGACAATTTGTGTCCAATTATGAAAGTAAATTGTTTCTATAAAAACTCATCAAGCTTTTTCTTTCTGTGATAATTTATTAATACTTTATCAAATTCAGTAAACAACAGGGTGTCATAAGTATTTCAAGTCGAGTCTCCTGATATCACGTTACTGTCAGTTCAGTTACGTCGTACGTTTTAATTATTTATTTACTGAATTTAATGTTTCAAGAATACTATATTTATTTACATTCGTTAGAAAGGTAATTGAAAAGTAGTATTCTCTTATCATTTTATTTGTTCATGTTATGTTATGTTATGTTATACTATGTTATGTTATGTTATGCATGCATGTATGTATGCATGTATGTATGTATGTATGTATGTATGTATGTATGTATGTATGTATGTATGTATGTATGTATGTATGTATGTATGTATGTATGTATGTCTGTCTGTCTGTCTGTCTGTATGTATGTATGTATGTATGTATGTATGTATGTATGTATGTATGTATGTATGTATGTATGTATGCATGTATGTATGTATGTATGTATGTATGTATGTACGAGGAATATTTGAATAAAAAATTGCAGAATGTTTCGTCAAAACTGTTGTTTGTTTTAACCTTGTCATTAAAGTCGATTTCTAGACAAAATAGCATGCATAAAAATTTTCCGAAGCTGCACCTACAATACTGCAGACACGTGCCCGACGTAACATATGTAAATGACACTGACTTATTAATATAGAAGAAGGAGAAACAATTCTTCTATCGAGCAAAGAGTATACTCTCTAGTTGGGCTCTCTTCAGACACTCTCTGACTGATATCAAGGGTTGAGGCTTAGAGAGGGTGTGGCAAGACACCGCAAGTGCCTTGGGCGCCACTTGAAGGGGAGGGGGTGGGTGGGCACAAAATCGGTGAGCAAAACAAAGCTTTGATAGGGGCACAGTTTTAGTTCTTGCCGTGGGCGCCATATGTCCTCGTTACGCCTTTGATCATGGGTGACATGCCTTAAGTTGACGGGTGTAATTCTGTCATCTCCAAAAATACCGAGGTTGTTTCATCGTTTTAAATGTTGTCGCCAATCAATGAAAAATGACCTATGCCAGATTGGTGAAGGGTAAATGGCTGTGGTGAAGAGGGCAACGTATATAGACAAGGTAGAATGTACTTCTATTATCACCGATGTTAATTTCTCAGCTGTTTGTATTGCAGTGAAGAATCATTCTTAGCTTAGAAACGTTTATGCAAGATGGGACTGTTGATGGCTGTTGAAATACAGTCTCATAATGAACTCGCCAAAAACAAACTACTCACTAAATGTGAACACTGTGGCCAAAGATTGTCACAGGTGATAAAAATTGGAGAGAAAATAATAATGTTTGCACTGGATAAAACAAGCAGAGATCACAAATAGCCCAAGGGAGTTTCATACGCATTATTGTTTTATGTAAAAGACGATCTCATTCATGTACCTGTGCCTGGTTCGTCCATCCATGGTAAATGGAAACTGTTATACCCCAAAGTGATGCCGAAAGTTGTGAAACACTACAGATCCACCCGACGACACACCTGTTCCCCATGAATCCATTTACTTCTTGACAACACACCAGCGCATAAATCCGCCATCTTGACCGATTTCCTGAAGGATAGCATTCTACAAACTTTATCACACCCTTTATAATGCATTGATTTCGCTCCAACACACGAAATGAAATGAATACAAACTTTCATTAACTACATGGATAATCAAACAGTGTGCAGAGGTGTATGGGGAATAGTTTGAATTGATACATTGATGTACTGTTTACTTAAATTAGAACCTTGTGGTACATCGCAATAATATTGTTTCAGTTAACCAAGCATTACTTGAGAACTTGAGAACTTACTGATCTTTATTTATTTATTTATTTATTTATTTATTTATTTATTTATTTATTTTTGTATATTTATTTATTCTACATTGCACTTATTTTGAATAAAGTGAATAAAGATCACTTGTTGTAATTGGTTTTCTAATTCAAGAACAAAAAGAACAGCACATAAAATATTCCTTCCCTCCTTTTCGCCATGTACATAATGTCCACGCCATTAAATCTGGAATGGTTTTACCATTTCTGAGATAAAATGAAGAAAAAATAGATTGTATACATTTTGTAAAATCTTTAGAGTGTGTGTATGTGTGTTGAGAGAGAGAGAGAGAGAGAGAGAGAGAGAGAGAGAGACAGACAGACAGACAGACAGACAGACAGACAGAGAGAGAGTAATGCTGAGCATTTTGTAAGTGTTAAGTTGCTGCAATATGAAGCTCTTACCAGTTAATATTTTTGTTTGTTTTTATTTGTCAAGTTGATGTCTTAGTGTGCGCGCGCGTAAACTGAAAGTATGTCCTTACAGGTCAATATTATCACTCATATTTGCTTCATTACTCCTCCTTACAAATAGGAAACGAAAAAAATTGTGTTGAATTTGTGCCACTCCACTCCCCCGCCCATTGCACGGTACCATAAAATAGATAAACAAAATATTTAAAATAAAGGAAACTGAAGTTCTAATTATACATCTTCATTGAGTCTCGAAGTGTATATAAGATACTATGGATGAGTGTTAGATAATATTAATAATATTTTTAGTCATCTTCTCTCTTTACCTTTAATTGGAGTAAGAAGCAAAAACACTTTTCTTTTTGAGCAGGGAAAAAATTCCATGTCTACATAGTAGATCTTCACATTTGATGAAGTACAAAAATGAAAATGCTTTTTTTAAAGGAAAAGAAATGGAAAACAAAATAGAATACAATATGGAAATTTAAGATCAAGAAAAGCATTGTTTAATATCAAGAAAAGTATTGGCGTTATTTTCTTTTAATGATGGAAAATAGAAAACCATACAATGCGTTAATCTAGGATATATTAACTAATAATAACTTTCGAAAAAGAAAAGATGCATTTTACCGAACAGGGACAATGAACGTGTCCCATAATATCTGAGCTGATGTATTTTCAAAATTCAAATAAACGAAGTAGAATTCTTATTCAAGGGTATTTTTGGTCAGTAAATTCTCATAAAAATAAATTTAAACTTCGACCTAATCAAAAGCAATACAACTGCGGTTCCATGCAAACTTAAACATGCCGGGGAAAAATCTTTTCTATACCTAATTCTTTGCTTGTTGCTTTTTCCCTCGTAATTTTTTCTCTGTTTATGTCACAGTCTTCATATGCATTCGTAATTCAGATTTTATGCGGCCAGTACTTCAACATTATAGCTATATAATGATCTACAACTTAACGCAAACGAACTTAAACTGTCTGTCATCAATATGGTTCACGATATTCTAGTAATACGTTATTCACGCATACCTTTGTATTGTATAAAAAATATTTAAAACATTTCGCGTTTTTACTATTTTCCAAAATATCACCAGTTTGGCCGATATATTTCTTCATTTTCTAAGACTTTACGTCATTCTGAACTCATATAGAAAGACATCTTGGAATCATTCTGTAACATATAAGTTTACAATCCGCAAGTCATTCATGTGGAATCGCCTTGATTCTGGACGATATTTAGTGCACAATGTATCAAACATAACTCTATTAAAATAATAATCTGAACTTTTATAAACTTTTAAAATCAACCTTCTTAAATAAGGTAGACATGTTGCGGGCTCGCTGTATTACGTTCTTTGTGTTTTCTTATTTTATTGTTTTGTTGCAGGTTTTTTCTTGGGGGTGGGTGTTGTTCATACATTTATATATATATATATATATATATATATATATATATATATATATATATATATATATATATATATATATATATATATATATATATATATATATATATATATATATATATATAATAATTGCAAATAATTGATAATGTTAATTTAATCCACTCATTTAGCAACATATATAAAGAACTTCAATTTCAAAACAAAAAAAGTGTAGCACTTTTGTATATCTCAGATCCATTGTCCTATTAAACGATGCACAACATTAAGGATATTGAATTATAGATGCATTGAAGGTTACGGCCAGTATGGCTCCTTAAACAGAATCAAGCCTATGAACATAATTATAGGTTACTGCATTTGTATGGCAAAATATGAACGAGTTTTTGGATGGCTATACTGCACGACCTTGGGAGTGTAGTATATCCATCCGAAAAAACGAGTTCATATTTTTCCATTAAAATTCAGTAATCTTTTTATTATATGCTCATTTTTCATCATCAAAGACTTAATAATAACATTCACAAATATACTTAATAATACAATTTATTATTTTATTATTAAAACAATAAAATTCACAATCGTAGATTCCTTCAATACACAATAATAGTATTCATGCGCATATAGCTCCGCCCACCGACCTTTTAACTTCATAACGTACCGCGAACTCACGTGCATCAAGGTCGTGCAGTATAGCCATCCGAAAAAACTCGTTCATATTTTCCCATACAAATGCAGTAACCTATAAATACTGTTAATAATGTTACATTTTATACTCGCAATCAAGGCAAGGTATTTTTCTAAACACAAATGCTATGAATTTAAAATGTTCTGTCTTTTGTTCTCGTTATCACTTAATGGAGAATTTTTTGGAAAAAACATATGACATATTAATATCAAATATTGAATGAATTACCTTTTAAGAGCAATTTCTTTTGACATGATTCTGCTGAAAATACTGCACATAAAATCTATAACTGTATCAAGAAAGATAATTACACTGCGTCTGAGCATTTACTGTAGGGATTGAAATTTGAGTTATGTCTCTTAAATACAGAAGTAAAGTGTAAAAATTATGAGAAATATATACTATTCTTATCAACACGGAGCAAACAGTGTACCGTGGCCTTGCGAGGATAAAGCCGACCCCCTTCTCAATCAATCAAATAAGCAAAAGTCATTCCGCCTTATTAAACCCCACCATATTCAGAGAACTCTCTTTAGTCTAATGGGTTGGTGGTGATGGTGGTGGTGGTGGTAGTGGTGGTGGTAGTAGTAGTAGTAGTAGTAGTAATCATACAACTAATGCTATCCCGCTGAGAACTCTCTTTGAAGGATTTAATGTTGTTTCTTATTACATGGTTAATGCATTTATATTTCAATCAACTTTATTGCTGTTTAAACTAAATCTTCCAACGATGATGATGATGATGACGATGACGATGATGATGATGATGATGATGATGATGATGATGATGATGGTGATGATGATAATGATGATGATGTTCCTGCAGCAAGACTTCGACCAATGACGCAAGGGATACTTACTTTGCTAGTGATAATAATGATGACCATGATCCATATTACACATCACTACTCACAACTACTACTACTACTACTACTAATACTACTACTACTACTGCTGCTGCAGCTGCTACTACTACTACTACCACTACTAATGTTGTTGCCAATGGTGATGCTAAGAGAGCTTGATCAGTCGCTGTCATGTATTTAACGTGAGTAGTGAAGGGGGACACCATAGGGACAATTGAAACTTAATGTTAAGGGGTATATCCACTATAAGAACCAAGGGAATTTAACAAGAGAAGTTTGTATCAACTATAGACACAATAGGAATTTAGCATAGTTTCGATTTGTATAGGGACAATAGGAATGGAATAAGTGGGGTGGCGTCACGTTACTGGACATTGGCAAAAATGGGGGAAGTGGCTTACCAAAATCGGGCCAAATTGGGACAGCGGGGAAATAACGGCTACAACACTTTGCGGGAAGGTACTGACCAACAAACACAAACATAGCCTGGCGGGGTGGGACATATTACTGGATAGAAATAAACAAACAAACCAACAAAGACACAAATGTGGCAAGAGAACAAATCCTTTCGAAACATATGAGTTGCCCTGAAAAGGGCTTTTGGGATTTTTGTTAACACCATACAGGTTAATATAGAGGGCGTCCCACTGATGTTCTCCTCAAACTTCGTCTGACCTCTGGACTGTAGATAAAGACTCTCTTTAGACAGCCTTTTCTCTCCACATATCTCCTTCATTCCCAAAGGACTACCTCAGTCATCTGTATGATAGCACATGATGGTTTGACATATATTGGATATTCCGGGTTGAATAACATCGACGATAGGAGGCAGACGAGTATATGTTAGTCCACATCTTGTGAGGAGAAGAGGTTAAGGGAATGAAGTGAACCGCGGTTATTTATTAGTGGAAGAGCTTTATCAAAACGGTTTGAGTTTGTTTGTTTTTTTTCGTCAATCCTAAAACGCGTTAAGAAATGTAATCACAAGCTTGGAGTCTGTCCTCCAATCCGAAGAGAGCTGCCTGTGCCTGCAAATCAATGATACAGAGTTAGAACATGAAGGAAACAAGGAAGACGATGAATTGGGGTGTATTGGACGCGGCGATGAGTAGTGATGGAATAGCAGCGGCTACCAAAGCAAAATTGATTCCAGAAGAGACGAATTTTAATTGGGATTTAGTGGATTTTCTCTCTTCTTCACCTTTGCCAACTTTTCCTTCCTTACCGTACATCGAACATTTTAAACAGAGGTAGGACGAAGATTTGGATACATTTTTGCAACAGCAGAAAGAAGCAGAATAAGTTTTCTCCTTCAACAGCAACAGAGAGATGAAGAATAGGCAAGAAGAAAACGACAGGAAAAAGAATCAGAGAAAAAAGCGAGGTCTATGATAAAAGGAGGAAGGTGAACGTCAGTGACGGTACTCTTAGACATTATTGGCAGAGTTAAGGAGACTGAAATAATAAATCAGATGTCTTCATTACGACCAAAGATAAAAAGACCTTCCCGAGCCAAACAGCCCAACCCTGTTTACATATCTACTACGCCTGAGATACCCACCCTAGTGATTTCTATCAAATCATCGACAGGAGCAGGTCCAGAAGTAGGCCTTGGCCGTGACAAAGAGATAAGGCAGATAAAGTGCATTACTTTCCGTTCCCGAGTTTATTTTCCTTTAAAAAAAATCAAATACCCAATGGTCCTTTTCAGGGATATCCACTTCTCTCGAAGAGAGATAGTATTCATTTGACAAAATTAAAACTCAAAATCCCTTTTTCCCATGATGTACATGTGTGAAGGTCCTTATTCTAAAAAAATTAAAATACAAGAGACACTTACCTTTTTCTTTCTGTTAGGATCTTGTACAAATGTACAATCCAACGTCACAACACAACACTTTAAGCAGTTCATTTTTCTTCTTCTTTGTTTTTGTTCACTCTCTTCTTTTTCTTTTGAATTTCTTCACGGTCTCTGTTTTTTGCTTCTCTTCTAATTCCTCACTTTCATCTCGCCTTCATTTATTCTCTTTCTTCTCCTTCTGATCCTGTTTGGGTTCTTCCTTTTTTTGGAGGGTACCTCTTCTTTATCCTGTTCGGAATTACTCCTATCCTCCTGCTCCTGTTGTTTCTTAGGGCAGTCGGAAGACCAATGTTCTTTCTCTTGACAATGAGAACAAGTATTGTTGTCTCTTTTCACACCTGTCTTGTTTTTTTTTTTTACGATCTCGACACTCTGGAGATAAATGTCCTTTCTTCTGACAGATATAACAAGTATCTTAACTTTTATCTCGAAAGGATTTGAAGTAGTTCGACGGCTTCTCTGATGAAAACTTTCGTATGATACCTCACAAAGCTCTGATTAGAAGATCAATTTGTTTTGATGCTTTCATCTTTCTGGTAGGATTGAGATTGAAATGAATACTTGGAGGAAAGACAATGGCCTTTTTATATGCATTTGGTATCACATTGACATATAGGGGACCATGGCATTTAAAATGCTGTCATTTGACTTCCTACGTTTAAGATGAAACGATTGCATCAAAAGGGAAGAAAACAAGAGTCAGAAACGTGACCTATCGCCTAGCACAGTAGCTGAACTCTTGGCTCAGATTCAAGCAGTGATTTCGAAGATGACACGAGTGAAACAGAATCTTCAGTCATTGTCCCCCATCTGTCCTCTGCAAGAATCTTGGAGGACGTGACAAATTCTATCGAGGACCAAACGTGCTGAAGGATTTCGCCCAATTGATCTTAGACAATATCGATGAGACATGGAGCCAAGAGAATATCGAACGTTACGGAGATTGTTATCGCTATGCCACGGTGGTGGCTTACAATTTTCCTGGACAACATGGGAAATTTCGTCTCAGATACTATACGGAACAAAGCACCAATTGTCCTAAAGTCACTTTCAACGGAGTCAAAGTCAGTTCCATACAAGTGGGACAAGTGCAGTTTAAAGATTCGATGAGTCACTTGACCATATCATTGAGCCAAATGCCTAAAACGTTTGGAATGAAAGAAATAGTCAACGGTTATCTACCGCACTTTTTCAATACTGAAGCCAATCAACACCCGTTCTATCCAATTGCCTGAAGCTCACTTCTACGACCCCGATAAAATGAGGAGCTTTCTACTTTTTGTATCACTCTCACGCCTCGGACCCCTTCGACTTTCAGTAAGAAATATCAAAGTATTATCAATCCAATTTGGACATTTTACGGCGTTGCTGTGGAAATTTCGAGAATTGTTCCTGGAGCACGGAGGGGTCGATCCTTTCAAAGAAACCTGCACCATTACCAAAACATATTCCTTAGTGTACCACCAACGATTCATGTCCGAAAACACCCTGTGTTATCCGTCCTCAAAAAACGAACTTTGTCAAACGTCAATACTCGGTCAAAGCCCTATCCTGGATACAGTACTTTTACAACAGGGAAGACAAATGGAAACGGAGGAGGTGAAAAGACCATCGGAGCGTATTAAGTGGATGGCTGGGACTTAGAAAAACCCAAAATTGTGTACGAGTTTAACGGTTGCTTATTTCCCTGATGTCCCATCTGTTAACTTCAACATGGCGCTAAAAATCTATTTTTTTAACCGAACTTTTCAGCGATGCTTGAGGTTAAAACAGCAAGGATACCAAGTGGTGGAAATGTGGAAACACAAGCACGATAACCATTTAAAAACCGATCTCGAGTTTAAACGTGCTGTAGAAAGTTACAAGCTGGCGGACCCTCTGAACCCACAGGATATTTTGTACAGAATATGGACGAATGCTACCTGTTTGCTGTACCACGCTGGCGATGAGAAATGAGAAGAAATGACGTACTTGGATGTATATTCGTTGAATTCTTACGAGTGCAAATATTGTCACTTTTACGCAGGGCATCAGCCAAATGTAGATATCGACCTGGACAACATTCGACAACACGAAGGATGGACTAAATGCAAAACCTGTTTTCCCACGAACTTGTATTATCTCGTTTTACCTCACCATTGCTAAGGAAAACTTATGTTTCCCTTGTATCGTACTTGTGCTGAAACGTGCAAACAAGACAGGAATGTTGGACAGAGTGGAATTATTTAAAGCTCTGGGTCTGGAAAAAAAAATTGTTTGAGGTTTATGATATTTAAAAATACGTGTCCTGAAATAAAGTATAAACTCTTCTTCGTGTCAAAATTGACATTCCCTGCACTATGACTACCTCTGCTGTCTATGATCCCTCTACATTCGCTTTCAAAGTCATCGACTAAAACGTATATCGTGCTAGTTGGGAATCACTGTATCTTCGTCGTCCATTTTTGCATGCTAAATGCTGGACCCAGCGGTTCAATCGAAGCCGAATTTTTCAAACGTTTGATCGAATATAAATATAATTTTACCGATCGTCCACCTCACTGTATTATTTGATGTTACAAAGAGTGGCAATTGGTGTACAGCCTCCTACGAGAAAGTCAAGTTGATTCCATCGTGTTTGGGAAAGCCATTCCTCACGAAGACGACTGGATCGCGTCTGACCCCAGTCAAACACATCTGGTCATCTTTGACGACATTTTAGGAGATCTAGGAAACAAAATTAAGCTGTGGTTTACGCGCAAAGGGTATCATCATAATGCCAGTGTCATTTACATCACCTTAACTTTGTTTCAACAAAGTAAAGCCCATTGCACCGTCAGTTTCAATACTCATTATGGGGTATTGTTTGAAAGTCTAAGAGATAAATCACAAATGCAAATATTAGGCAAACAGCTAGGAATACCTTGACTGACACATGCGTGCAACGATGCCACTCAAACCCCGCATGTATGTTTACTCGTGGATTTAAAACCCACTCTCCCCCGATTATTTGCAATTTCGGATCCATATGTTTCACCACTGGTGCCAAGACAGAGGGCCTATTGTGTACAAGTCCCCGTCAACGTAACAAAACGAAAAAGGCATAAAAGCCTCGGGCACTTTTGGTCTTCCTCACACAGCGTCAGAATGATGTCCTGTCTGTCTCATCTTCCCGTTAAATTGATTCATGCCTTATACGGCATCAATCGTGAAACAAATACGTGCTCGCGTCTTAGAAGCCAATCTCAGAGACGTTTTACGATGCATTACGGAGACAGCAAGTCAATTACTGCAAGGCATCATTCACATTCCACATCAAACCAAACGCTTTTTTGAGAGAAACGAGGTACCCTTGACGCAACTAGCAGTTCCCCACATCGACACTCAAACCAAAAAGCAAATCATTTTGAAACCTGGAGGTAGCGGTTCTCTAGGAGGTGTCATCAGTAGCTCCTTCTTAAGATTAGATCCCAATGCCCCCAATGTCCTTCCCTAGGAAAAAGCCACTACCTGGCCCAATGGTACCCATAAGTATAAAAAGAAAAATGGTGTCAAGACACAATCACAGGTCACATAAAATGAAATGTCACCAGAAACGAAAAGACCCCAGAAAGCAGCTTTTACATGCAAGAGAGGTACTTTCAACCAGGGTGCTAACGTACATTCCCAAAACACAACCTGCAGCGGCGGTGACCGAGTCTCCAGTAGCCTCAGGCTCCTTCACTTCTCGTTGCTTCTGATGCCAGCTAAGTCCAATTTGACACACGTTCTTCCTAACGTTCTTCCTAATCTGACGACACAATACAAATCCAAATGGTCTAAAAAAAATCCCCATTCGTGAGATGAAAAATATGTTGGTAAAATGCGAAGGATTTGTGCGTTTGTTGTTAGTACCCTTGATAAAAAGCCACATCAGTGCCAATGATGACAAGACTCGTAGGAAATACTGCTGAAGAAATGGCTCAAGGATAAAAAGGAGCAAGAAAATAAAACGAGGACTATGGAGACAAAAGATCTCAGACGTGGCAATTGAAGTAAGACGTATAAGTACGAAAAGTGGCTTTAGTGACTTGCAAACGATGTATGGAATGACGTCGTTGGCAAGAGCAACGGACATGCATTTACCTCCCAATCAGCATTTGAACGTGGTGATCCAGTTTCAACAAAAATTGCAATCATTGATCGATCGAAGCGATTTGTCAGAAACGGGAAAATCGCAATGGTAAGGTTAAGTTTTGCATCGACTTGAACTCTTTCACCAGAAAGCTTCAGACGAAACAGCTTCACAGACTGAAAAAAATTTAATGCCCTAATAAAATGTCCATCACCACCACCACCACCTTCAGTGACCAAGACAATAGGACTCCTATAGATGCGTGATGACTAAGAGGCGCGAGATGTCACATAAAGACCGCTAGCAGCTCTCGCCCATAATAAGACTGAAGCGTCCTTGTCAAACCCTTCCCCACACACAAATGAGAAGAATTTAAAGCTTGGGTTATAAAGATGATTTCCATTCCTACTTTGACAGAAGTCAAAACGAAAGAATAGAAACCAGAAGTGAAAAACGAAAAGAAGACAAAAGCAATCCCATTATCACCACTGCTACCACCACTACCCTAGATTTTTACTCCCTTGGTCCATAAAATCTGTAAGGTCGTTTCCAAACCACCACCTCGCCCCATCCAGAGTAGCATCAGTAAAGAGTGAGAATCGATTAAAAAAGAAAACAACCCCAATGGAGAATGTGTTAGCCAGCATTTATTACAAGCCAACCCATCCTGCAGATTACGGAGGAGTTCATAAATTGCATTGTGCTGCCAGAACCCAACAGAAAAGTGTCCCTTGTCCTCAAGTGCAACAATTGTTACAAGAACAAACCACGTACAGCGTACACAAGCCCATTCGACGAAACTTTTCTAGAAGTCGCAACCGATTGGAGGGCATAGATCATCAATGAGAAACTGATTTAGCCGATGTCTCTTTCATTTGGCCACCTACAATTGTGGCCAACAATATGTTTTGTATCAATCGACGTCTTTTCCAAATTTGCCTGAGTCACACACTGACTTACAAATCAAGCACTGAGTTAACTGGTGTTAAAACGAAGTGGTCGTCACCCTCTTCGATGGCAAACCGATAAAGGGACAAAATTTATAAACCAGTTTTTCTAAAAGGAATCAAAGACACGAGACATTTATTTTTCACCACCGAGAATCCAGAAACCAAAGCTAGCATCGTGCAATGTTTCCAATGCACCTTGAAAGTGTGCATACGGAAATATTTTGCGCATCAACACATTCTCAAGTACATTGACGTCTTACCGCATTAGTCCAAGTGTACAACCAATCTTATCATTGGAGCATCGGATATGTCCCCCAAGAAGTGACTCCCGACACGAAGTAACCTTCTCTGGACACATGTTTGGTATGTACCCGACTGTGGCTTCTTCCCAGGAAAGGTGACGTGTTGATGGCGGGAGATTGGGTGGCACTGGCAAAACCAAATGCACTTTTAACAAAGGTTACTTATCTAACTTGACCGCCGAATTGTTTCGTGTCATGACAGTTTTCTTACAATTGTGGACCACTTTACTAAGCAGTTGCATCGGCAACCTTCTTTCCAATCCTTCGTCAACAGAGCTGTCAATGCCAATCCTTTCAAGTTTAAACACTACAAAATGTCCCAGATCGAAGTCAGTCTAGATGGCAAGACCTTGCGTACCAGATACTTCGAACTTGACCTTAGTGACAAGAAGAATTACTTGAAATCGTACTAAACCTTTAAGAAGGCACCGGAAGCTAGTGACTAACAACAGTCACGGCATTTCGTACGATGATTATGAGGAAAGTTACGATTTTTGGACTTTTGATTTTACTCCAGACAAGGCGGCGACGAGGGACATTTCCACCCTATAAAATCCGGCCAACTGCGTGTGGAACTTCAGTTTGCAGAAACTCTAACCGAGACAGCGAACGTCATCTTGTATGCCAAATTCGACAATACCACAGAAATCACACGTTTGAGAGAAGTCATTCTAGACTATTAGAAGCTATGGAAGATTCTTATTCCTCTTTGAATGGTGGAGAATCTTTGAAAATGGAATGGGAGGATAAAGTGAAAGCTGAACCACTCACCAAAAAATGAAAAAGATGAAGATGACATGGTGGTCATGTCCAGATGGCCAGAACAAGAACAACATTTAGTCTCCTGTTTTGCCACACACCGGGCAAATAAAAGTATGGAAAGGACTAAGAAAGATTGTTATCGATGTCAAAACGATCATCCCAGTAAAATTCAATTCGATAAATGTCTGATGACGAATCAAAAAGAAACATTGGACGAGTATCTGGAGGAATCCTGTGGTGTCATATCTGAAGAAGCAGTGTTGCATCAGTGGTATAAATACCTTCCTCCTCTAGAGATTCGTCGCATTGAATCTCTTTTGACCCAGAGTACGGAGACGACGGGAAGAGACCTTTACTTGACATTTTCAGACAAAACAAATCAGGATTAAATTGATGACTTTTATTACCTGTGAAAACAGCAACAAAAATTGGATACCTGGGAACTTTGTTAACTTTGGAACAGTTCGTACACTGCTTCTTGGAATTAGGTCGTGTGTGCTAACGATGCACTGCTCCATCGCAAACATAACGAGCATCAAGTTTATGTCATCAATACGAACGATAGTCATCTCCCAGGAAACCACGAGGTAGCAGTCTAGTCTACGTCTCTAAAGATGGTTGTGTGGAGTATTTTGATTCATATGGATTACCGCCTTTCGAAGACATCATCGACTTTATAAGAAATGTCCAGACCACTCGATTCAATAATGTGAAATTACAAGGTACAGATTGTATGGTGTGTGGACAATATTGTGTGTATTTTCTTCATCATCTCATTCTTGGAGATTCCTTAAAACATTAATGACTTATTTTTATAGCGATTGTTCTAGAAACGATGAAAACGTATATCGATGCTTGTTTGACCGTTATCGCTATATTTTGTCTTTAGCAAGAAAATATAGTATACATCAAAGGTCCAAATGATCTCCCTTCCTGGAAATCTATCTTCACTTCCCAAAGTTGTCAACCTTGTCAAAAATAGATTCTTTCGAAAACTGTAATAAGATGCGTTG
This sequence comes from Potamilus streckersoni, assembly GCA_016746295.1. Lineage (NCBI taxonomy): Eukaryota > Metazoa > Mollusca > Bivalvia > Unionida > Unionidae > Potamilus > Potamilus streckersoni. The sequence continues at coordinate 1,557,366 of JAEAOA010000761.1, forward strand.
GTTGTTTGTTAGCTGAATAAACATGTTGTGTTTTGAAAAAATGTGTCTCGTGTTTGTTTTCAAAAATTTTTAAAATTATACATTCACTTTGATTTCTCTCTATCCCTCACTATGAAATCAACTCTACAGCGTTCCTACACTAAAAACCAGTAGTGAAGTTTTACATCGCGTCAGTGCTTGAGACATAAATGGAAGTGCTCTCCAGTATGACCATCCATGCTTGACTTGTCCACCTACGAAGATGCCTTCGAATTTAGCTAAACTGAATGTAGCCTACGTGAATTTACATCGTGTTAGGCAAAATCTGATACCAGAGCCTATTGAGATAGTGAATGTCAGGATGTGGCACAAGACCTTAGATGAAATCAAGACAAAGCAAGAAAAACGGACGGAGATAAACAGAACCAGCAGAGAGAAAAGCATCAGCATGAGCCAGACGTAGATTTTGTGGACTGCCGTGAGAACAGGAAAAAGTTCAACTCTTCCTTCTGCAAAAGCAGACCCTATCATGTCGATAAACCTGCAGCCAGACCGGAACGCAATCTTAGACAATAATAGAAGGCCCATAACCTCGTCAACAAAGAAGTCGTTTTCAGGGCTACCACAACCATCTAGAAAAGAGATACTAGTCAAATTGCCAAACTATTTGTCTGTCTTTGTGTGATTGTCTGTAAGTTAGAAAATAGAAGTGTGTCGATTAAACACTTCGTTTCTTGTTTTATGTGGAAAAGATAAATGTGTATATAAGTGAACGTAAGTGTTATATTTAGGTCTGTGCGTTCCATGTGATGGATAGTATTGTATATCATTAATTTTTGTAAACGATGGATATTTTCCTTCACATCCGCGTTGCAGATATGTAAATTGGGGCGTTCGTCTATCTGTTTACCCAATTTTGACCAGTCAAATGAGAAGAAATTGAACATAATTAGTAAATTACTTGAGCTTCAATGCAAATGGAGCATGCCATGACGAGCTAGCCAAAAAGGCGATTGCAGAAAATGCGAGAATAGAAGAGGAACGGAAAAAGAAGAAAGAGAAGGAATAGAAGAAAGAATCACCTCATAATTAGGCCTCTATGTACGGTCAAGCCTGAGGTAAGAACTTCTTCACAGCCACTATTAGCACCACCACAGCCACGTCAACCATACGTACAGCCACTACCACCATTACCAGTACCAAAATCTGCTGTTCCAAAGACATAAAACTGGGAGTAGGAGATAGACATACAGCAGCAAGAGTGGGAGCCACAGTATCCCCAACAAGTAAAGAGGCAACAGAATCCACGGGTGTGACATATAAGAAGACAGAAGGAAGTCTTCAATATTCTACAAAGTGAAAACTGGGATAGTGAAGCAACTCAATCACTTTCTGGGCTCCCAACAAGACAAATAAATTGGGAGCAGGACTGGAACAGAAGTTGCTTTTGTGAGGCCAGACCCAGGAGGTGTCAGCATTATGAGATGCATCTGCAGTTCTAAAACACAGTCCATCTCACGGCTAACCAGACCTTTTGAAATGAGACTAATCAAGTTGCCAATTTGTGTGAATGTGGAGTAGTGTGACTATTAACGCTAACTCCTTTATTTATATGTGTGTACGCATGTGTGTTTGTTTATTTGTGTGCATGCGAGTACCTTTGTGTGTATATGTGTGTTAGTGTATTTGTATGCGTGTGCGTACGTTCGTTGTAGTGTGTATTTTGTGATTGTATGTGTGCAATCGCAAACGTTCGCGTGTTTGTTTTTTCATCTGTTTGTATATATGCGCCTAATTTTGTGTTCATGTGTGTGCAAGCATACGTATGTTTTTAAAAAAATAACAAACAAAAAACTAATCATTTAACATAAAATGATTGGTGTGTTATTTAGTATAACAAATTTTGATAAGTTAGCTCTCTCATCACTATGCGTTGGTTGTTGGGTGATTTGGATAGCTGGTAAGAGGGGATGTTTACCTTCAAGTACGTACTTGAGACGTATAAAGCACAGAGTTCGTCTATCTTGCCATTCACCGTTGAATAACAAATGGAAACCAACTGATTGAATAAGATGAAGAGATTGCAAGCGGTAGTATATACGATTGGTAATGTTGTTGAGAATGCAGTTTGGGACTTACATCCTGCACATATTGGCTAGGGAGATCAATAATTTAATGAAAGGGAAAGACATATTAAATTTCTTTAATAGTTGAATGAGAAGAAGAAAAACATAGAGGACAAAGAGAGAATGAGATTATGAACAAAGAAGAGAAGAATGAGAAGATGAAGAAAGAGGAGATAAAGGTTGAGAATGGAAAGGAGAAGTAAAAGAGAATGAAAAATGTGATGCAAAAATTTCGGTGCTAGTGGACAAGAAGAAGAAATTAGAAGAAGAAACCCAAAGGCCCTTTTCTGGGCCACTCCTATGTCTTGAAAATGTTTGCTCTCTTGCCATAATTGTCTTTGTTTGTTTGTTTGTTGCTCTTTTTGTTTGTTTGTCTATGTCGATCCAGTGATATGTCCCGCCCCGCCATGCGGTGTTTGTGTTTTTAGGTCAGTACTGTGCTGAAGTTCGATCTCGTCCCGCTAAGCGTTATAGCCTTTTCTCCCGCTATCCCCGTTTGGCCCGATTGCGGTCAGCCACTTGCAACATTGTTCCCAATTTCCAGTAACGTGACGTCACCCTCTTGTCCCATTTCTATTGACCCTATACAAACCCAATCTATGTCAAATTTCCGTTGTCCGTATAGTTGATATAAAATTCCCATGTTAAATTCCCGTTGTCCCTTTAATGGATATACCCCTTTTAAGTCTCCATTATTTCTATAGTGTTCCCCTTCACTACTAACGTGCATCAATAAAAGGGGTACATTGGTGTAAATGCTACCTAGTACCTACCTCTTAACAAAAGTCTGTTTTCTACGAAAGAGCATTAGGGACAAGTGTATTTTTGTATTCTGTGTCAAGTAAGTCGAAATTTTTGAGTAAGTATCTCGAACTTTCGGGTTACTATCTCGATGTTTCGAATTACCATTTGGAAATTTCGGCTTAGTCTCTCAAAATTTCGAGTTATTATCTCGAAATAATTTTGACATAGTATGTCGAAATTTCCAGTTATTATTTTGAAATTTCGAGTTAGTAACTCGACATTTTGATATAGTCCCAAACAAAATTAACTAGTAAAAGTAGGTTATAGCTTTTACGAACCTTATATTAAAGAACAAGCATGCATCCGAATAAACACAACATTTTACGACGACAAAATCATTTATCAACACAGTATGTCCAATACGTGCGAGGTCACATTCTTTGATACGGTACACAATCCCGGTTAGTGTCGATCCATGTTTATCCAAATGTTACTTTCAGAACTACACCTTATATTGTTGCAATATTCATGTGAAAGAGGATTACTTGATGCAGAAATTAACATATTGATTGTAATTATTTGAGGGCGGATACTTGCAGTATTTGTTTTGGAACAGGTGACTATACAAAAAAAAACTTTAACAATTTTATTATTTTTGAGTCAGATTATATATACCGCGAAAATATCCCGTGGTTGGATAAAGTTCTGTCAGTTGGGAAACCAGTTCATTCTATGAACATTTGTGAGTTTATTCACTTCTGTAAGCTAACATTTGAACCACGCTTGTTTATAGAGTAGACTCTATATTACAGATACACCGTCCACTCCCACGCCACACACCCGCTATCAGCTGAGCAATACCCTTAGTTTTATTTCTTCTTGTTGTTCCTCTCTTGAGGTTTCGTTCCATTTTTCATATGATGATATTGTGATACATGGCATAACAAACCTAAATTGGCTATATTGACGATATCATTTACCCCATTTACCTTTCGTGACTAGAGTCGAAGAATGGCCGCCAAAATGTTCATTGAAACAACAAATTGTAGAAGGCGGGGTTAAAAAGGTTTTCCCAAGATCGCAGACATTCAGTAAAGAAAATACTGCACAATAATTGCATGGGTTTATTTTGACCAATCGGAATCATATAAAGTGATAAGTAACACATTGTGATATGAAAAATTTGAAACTGCACAAACTATATGAAAACTGTACCGACTATGTGATAAATTAATTTAACCACAACGAATATGAACATATACCGTTTCTATCCTCGTAAGTAATAAGACATCACAACTATTAAAATCAAAACCATCTGACTAAAAAAAAAATGTTAGAAGTTCAGCAATATTGCTTGTCCACAAAGTTTTTCTCAACTCACATGTAATAAGATTACAGTAAATGGCACATTATACACCTGCCCTGCCCCTTGTATAGCATTCCTCTATGTAGATAACTTTTATGAAACAATCTTCTATCACAGCGACCTAGACCTTTGAGTGACCCTAAAATGAATAGGAGCTTTCGTTATTCCTAAGTTTAAAACTTCCACAAAGTTTGTTCTAGGTCTACAATGTGACAACCAATGTTATTGTGCAGACCACATTTGTCTTTCTTCAGTCATAGTGACCTTGGCCTTTGACCTTTTATCTCAAAATTTATAGGCTTTTTCTTTACCTTAAGTGCTAGCAGTTCACAGGGATTGGTAACTATAGGTGTTGTAGTTATGGTGCGGAAAATAAATTGTTAACATTCAGACAGACTGAAAACATAAAAAAATGCAATCCACCCTTTAGTATGCGTATAAAATGATGGAATGGATGGAGTAGTTGTCTATGCAAACATGGCAGCTTTTTTAGTTTTTTTACTTTAAAATACAAAACGATCTCAGAAATATTTACATGAGCAAGACATTTAAGCAGTTTTTGTGCTGAAAAGGATACAGAACTCCTGAAGCTATAAACACTCATCGATTCAGTTTTAGTGATAACATATTCAGTAAAAATTATGAGTGTATTATGGCTCAATTTACCGTATAATTTTTGTTCATAATGACAAGTGGAATATTTTCCTTGCAAAAGTTTAGTGAGCTGATGAAACTTAACTGCTAGAGAAAGCTGTGGTGGACCAAAAAAAATTAAAAAAAGAACACTTTACGCAGCATTTTGTAAGTGATTTATTTTATTATCCAGTGGAAAAAAAAGAAAAAAATAAGATTAAAGAACTACTTTTTTTCTGAAAGAAAAACGACTTTTCATAACCATTATAATGACATTTGCACATAAACACAATTCCCATCGACAACAGGAGTGCATTCGCGTGTTTTTACAATATATAAACTGGATAGGATGGTTAAATTTGTAATATTACATAAAAAGCAACAAGAATCACTTATGCACAAAAATTAAGATAGAAACCTACTGATGCATCGATACATAGTTTGTGTCGTCTAAATTAAATAAGGTTGAATATAACAGAGGGGCAACAAACGAATAACTGCAACAAAAAAAAACAGTCAACCATAAATATCAGGTCATTGTATACTGTATTAATGACTGAGATACAAATCAGAGCCAAAACACTGAGGTTATAACAGATGTAAGGCAAAGGAGTATACGAACCAGTGAATAGGAATGAAAGTAGAAACATTGAAGAAATGTCATATCTTCTTGCATCATTATTTTGGAAAGAATGACAAGCTTTCCAAGTAAAAGAAAAAAACTTTTTCTTGTTCTCAACCAACGGCTTATTTCGCCACGACCAACTTGCAGAATATCCAATGTACATGTGCCACATTATGAAATTATGAGATAATAATTCAAAATTTTGAGATAGTAACTCGAAATTTCGAGATTCGAAGTTTGAATTTCGATATACTAAGTTGAAATTACTAGATACTACGTCGAAATTTCGAGATAGTAAATCGAAATGTAGATTCTGTTAATCTAACGTTTGAGATTCCATTTGGAAATTTCGAGACACTAAGTCGAAACTGCAATTAGTAAGTCGACAATTACGTGACAGTATCTCTAAGTTTCGATATAGTAAATCGAAAGTTCTGATACCAAGTCCCAATTTAGGAATAATAACTCGAACTTTCGAGGTGTTAAGTCGAAACGTCGAGATAGTAAGTCGAAATTTTGAGTTATTTCATCGACATTTTGACTTAATTGGTACCTGATAAATAAACCCACATGCCCTATCGCTTCGTCATACATATGAGCATAAATGCAACATAATTGTTTTGAGGAAATAAATTTAGTTTGCAGGATATACTTTCGTAAATTGGACCCTGACAAATTTCTGAGCTTAAGGATATAATGTGATAGTTTCAGCTATTATTATTTATTAATTAAAGATATGGGTATATTTGTGAACTAGGTGTTTCGGGCTTGTGTTGATCATGAAATTGAGGTCAGGCATGTACAACTTCTATAGTTACTCTGCAGTATTTTGATAGTGAATACCAATAATTGGCTAGGAAGAAGAGCTAGCCTCCCATAGCAGTAAACACATGGGTTTGGGAAAAGTAGAATATTGCACATAATGGTTTGGATGGCAACTATTTTCAATTACAGCAGCCTGTTTAGTACACACTGTTTTGCAGAATTGTCATCTCGGAAAAGGGCTTGCGTTTGCACTGTGAGCATCACATGGTGTCAAAAATGACCTTCAAACATGAAAATTGCAGGTATAAATTTGGGGTTAGGATGCATAAACTACTTCTGCTATCAAATGCTATCGACTTCTCTGGTCAATTGAATACTATTCTTATGATTTGTTTTAATATAGGTATCCAAAAAATATGGACCATTTTGATCTCACTTTTGTATTTGATTTTTTATGATCTTTTACTAGCTCGCTGAATGCGGGATTAAATTTATACATAAAAATTTATACATAAAAATTGGCACCTGCCCTTTTAACAGCACTGAGGATTTCTCAGCTGCAGGCGAGATCATAATAAAACACACACTATTTCAGGAAAATCCCGTTCGATATTACCGAAACACGTATTGTGTGTTAACCTATTCGTTTATCCAACCTTGATTTGTGGGTCGATTTATTTATATTACGTGACGCAGCACATGTATATAATTGGTTAACGGGGAAATTAGATTTCATTAAGAAGATTTCTGTATTATTTCTCCAGTAGATTGGATAGCACAAATCTAGCATGTCAGGATGTAAACTAAGTTTATACTGACACACCCGTCCCATCGATTGATATTGTAAGCAATGCACGCTGATGAACTCTTGAAAGTGTCTCGGATGTTTACATGCAGATTAGACAACGTCTGTCTATACCTCTGCATGTTCCTGCTTTCGTGCATTGTTTTGAATTGGGAATGCACGGGGTTCTCTGTTTTAAGTGTTTGGGGGCTGCCTGCAGGCGGCTTTAGATGGTTGCTTATAAATCGATTATAGGCATGTCTCAAGGCAATATATTTAAATTTTTATATCAACTTAAATGTTAATTTTTATATCAACTTAAATGTTGACGATTTCCCACAAACAAATTGGCGGAAACGGAAGTCATTTCAAGCGTACGAAATGGATTGCTCAGATTTAGTCATATAAAGGTAGGAAACCTGCTACTGATTATAGTCCCATGTGATGTCTTCTAAATGATCCATCATTTGATCTTTGTTCCATAATAAAGCACACCACAACCTTTTGCTGAAATCACAATTGATCACAATTTGACACACATACCTTTAAATTTGCCGGATTTGCAAATAATCTTTATTTGTTGAAAACAATTTCAAAAAAATGTGGCACATTTCCATTTCACCATGACAAAATATATAATTCTATATAACCATAACTGTTTTCGGAAAATATTATTTGCATGTATTTTTTTCCCCACTGTGATTTCATTACAACACCGTGTATACGGATTTGTCATACAACACAGATATACTCACATCGTAAGTTTAGCTTGTCTGTCCGAGGATTGAGACACATTTCTTATTTTATGTAAATGGGAACTGCTGAGTGTATAAAGCCGACATAGGGCGTCGTTGTACGAGTCCCCGCTTATCTTGCCCCTGAAGAAAACTTGTGACACATGATGCAAGACTTTTTGGAAAATATTATAAATATATAGTTAAATAAGAAAAAGAAAGCGAAGAGCCACAAAAAGATGAGTGTGACAATAACATCAGAGAGGAAACATATAGTGATAGTTGTGAATCCAGTATTTGTTGAATTAGAAGATTTTACGTGTCATTGAGAGCTTAGACATCAGAAAATAAAACTTATCGGAAGTATGTCGTTGTTTCCGCGTGCTATTTGTATAATATGTTGGAACTTTCTTTACTGAGGGGTGCATTGCCTAATTGGGAAGGATGCGGGACGTGACAATCGCAGTCACAATTTTGAATCCTTCCTAGTCCGTCTCTGGATAATTATAATGAATGTTGTAGCAAAAAAATAAATAAATAAATAAATAGAATAAACCGATAGATCGAACAAACAATCGGTCAATAAATCAGTCGATCAATCAAAGAATTATTGTTAAAACGCTGTCACAAATTATCAGTTTAATCAAATTAAATAGATTCTTTGGAGTCACTAACGATTATCGATTATTAACTCATGTCGTTTTATAGCTCGTGTTTCAATCAGTCGATATCACACAATAATGAATTCTAGTCATAGTGACCCACTGATGACCTTTTCACCTTTTCGTCAGGTTTCATATGTAAAGTGCATAAACATGGTAAATGGTGTGGTATTTTCGCTTGAGATTGAACGCCAATCTTTATGAAATCTGACGAATTTACATTATTAACTGAAATAATATAGCAGCACTTTCTTTCTTGGAACCTAAAATTGGTTACCTGTACATGGGTTGCATATACATTCCACTAATAAATTGAGTCGCAAGCCAGACTTCTCTCGGAGAATGAACAAAATGGCAGACTTAACTAAAAGCATGTGATTTTCTGAGTAGTGTTTTTCTTAATTCATTAAATAATAATAATAATAATAATAATAATAATAATAATAATAATAATAATAATAATAATAAAAATAATAATAATAATAATAATAATAATAATAATAATAATAATAATAATAATAATAATAATAATAATAATAATAATAATAATAATAATAATAATGTTACAAAGCAGGGGTATTTGCTTGCCAAAGTGGTGTCAAACCCTGGCGCGATTCCACAAGAAGTCATAAGTTTACCCCAAATCTGCAAGGACTCCCATATAACATCAGTTGTACATTAGAATTTCCGAAGTGTCCATTCCACATATAAATTTTACTCTATTGCTGCAAAACTACAGATCTCATAACTTTCCAATTGTAGCGCTCTCCGTTATGGATCAGTGCCGTCTCACCTTTGTCTGCGTGTGTTCGAGTCTAAGATTCGGCGAATGTAGAAGCGAGAAAGCTTGCCAGTAGTTTCTCGTGTGTCGGTGATTCTTTCTGCAGATTTCCCGGTTTCTTCGCACATCATTAATGCTGGCCGCCATGTATAGACTATCGTGTACTGAAAGATGGCGTTAAGCCCCAGAGTAGGAAGAAGAAGAAGAAGAAGAAGAAGAAGAAGAAGAAGAAGAAGAAGAAGAAGAAGAAGAAGAAGAAGAAGAAGAAGAAGAAGAAGAACAACAACAACAACAACAACAACAACAACAACATATAATGCCATTGTAGTCACACCACCAATGTACACCACTAGATTTTAATTAGGACTACAGTACGACAGGGACATTCATGCGGCTCTGACCTGAGTTCTCTAAAACTAAAGAAACCATGGCATGATGGAAACTTAATTACTAGCACTTCCCTCCCTGACGCATGCTCCTATTAACTGGCTAATTATTTTGGGCAAAAGAATATTTCCATTGCACCGAGTTCCAATAATCAAACAAGTAGTCACAAAAGCTAAGAATTCCTTAAAACTTGGCACTATAACAAAATGTGCATATTCCAAAATTAATAACAGCAACAACAACAACAACAACAACAATAATAATAATAATAATAATAATAATAATAATAATAATAATAATAATAATAATATTATTATTATTATTATTATTATTATTATTATTATTATTATTATTATTATTATTATTATTATTATTATTATTATTATTATTATTCACTTTGTACACTGTTTAATCAATCCCAGAAAAGCAATATTCACGGAGGATGAGGCTAAGACGAATATATTTCTTACGTGACTGATAAATCAATGTATTTAATCAAATTCAAAATTCAGCAATTGTATTCATGTATAACTTTTTAATTCCTGACATTATTGTCTCTTATTAGGATCCAATCAACATTACATTAAGTTAGAACAGTATTAGAGATGCGTAGCGTAAGTTAACTAAAAGTGGTCCTTTTAAATAATAAAACGGGACATTTTTGGAATTTAAATGCACAAACCATGCAAAAAAGGAATAAGATGCAAAGTTATTTAACAATGATTTATTTTAACGATAATTATTTAGTTCCCAAATTCTTTCAGTTAAAACAAAATTACAAGAGACTGAAATTGACAATGCGCCCATTTGAAAACAGTCTAATCTATCAGGTAGACATTGGGCAATGATCTATGCATAACCATTCCTAAAAAGAAACAGTCAGATCATGCAAACAGAGAAGCCGTATCTACTACCAGTTTAAATTGGCTGAAAATGATACAGATCTTTAGCTTTACTAAAAGCTGACCGACCATTCCTATTAGCATAAGAATTATGAATTAGGATATGTCAACTTACCTTTGACTGGAGTAAAGACTGCACTAAATATGTTACTTTTTGACCGCTCTCTAAAACTTTAAATACAATGCAAGGACTTATATGTTGGCAGATGTTCTCTTGACCGAAGATCGGGTAAGGTTCGATGCTTGAAAAGTAGTTGATGGAAATGTCGATAAGTAATATTTTTTTTTTGTTTGCCAATTGTTGACACATTCAAACACAAGCAAACACATGCAAACACACACACGTACAAAAGATGAAACGTAAGACCATTTCCAAGGTGGTTTACAGATCTTTATCCATCTGAGTTGCAAGGTCACCGTATAAAGTCCACCACCCACCCCACCTAAAAAAAATTGCGAAACTCAATGAAATCAAAACAGCAAGCAACAGTTTATTTACCTAAATAATGTGATGTCCGTGTGTAGGATTCTTTATCGTTGTTTCTTTGCATTTGAAAAATTATGAACTCTTGTTAATAAATGTTGCGTTTATTCATTAAGATAACTTCCACTGATGTGGTGTACAGCCAAATCTGCCTTGAATACAACAAACTAATTGAACATGGATATCATCAGAACATGATCCTTTTTGATGTTAATCAGATCAATCGCCTTGATTTAGTTCAGTATTCCAACGTACATATGCAAAATATGTTTGCGCTCTCTTCAGTATCGATATCTACAGTTGAATGTAATCAAATTATACATCATCTACACTTCAGGACAAAAATTTTATTTGCTAAGTCTTTTGGGTGTCTTTATAATCTCAACTATTTCTCGGGGTTTGATATTGCTGAAAGAAATTCAGATAGTTCCCGCTTAAATGTACGAGGAATCGCCATTTTCACATAGACTGGTGTTAGATGACTGAGGACTTAAGTACAGATGTTCGTCCGCCCAAAATGTTACCAACATGGGAATTATCATTTGAAATACTTCTGAATCTTTTACATAGAGTTAAATTTAGCGAGCACGCATCGAAATTAAGCGAGGATGTTCGTATATGACTAAGAAATTAATATATTTGGCATACTTCGCATCGACTCTTCATTACCTAAAGTCTGAATATTTTATGACATGAAGCAGAAGCAAACTCTTCATTTTCTGGAATGCAAATAGACACGGATTGCTGTCTCAGTTAAAAACATGACAGTTTCTTGCGTTTTGGAAAATCTCTGTGAAGATATATATTTATTTTCTTTTCCCGTATGCTACCTCACAATGGAAAAATATATTTTGAAAAATCATATATCCTCATCCTCTTGAAATAGCAAGAACAAATCATAGCGTATGGTTTGATTTTTAGCACATTTGGCCGAGGTTAATGTTCATTCTGAGCAAAAAGTCACCTTATTCCAATATCATTAAACATTTTTAATTTGTGTACATATTCGACTCAAATATGTGTGCTTCGCAAGTTCTTAAAAAAATTGAAATAATGGTCACTTTAAACTTCATTTGGATACGTACATAGAATTAAGTTGTGTGTGTGTGTGTGTGTGTGTGTGTGTGTGTGTGTGTGTGCTCGCGAACGCTGTCCGGTTTCTTTTTCTTTATAAATCGTATGCGTGGAGTTATATGCATATGCGGTGTAGTATAATGAATACTGAGTGACCTTTAAGGTTCTCATTGCATGTTTGGTTCGGTCAATCACTCCAATAGAGGAATATGGATCCCAGCTTCGCTTATTCTCGGCCAATGTACCTTTATGAAGGTACAAAAGAACCATGGTATCTATCTATCTATCTATCTATCTATCTATCTATCTATCTATCTATCTATCTATCTATCTATCTATCTATCTATCTATCTATCTATCTGTCTGTCTGTCTGTCTGTCTATCTATTTGTATGTCTGTTTCTCTGCCTATATGTCTGTCTATCTATCTATCTTTCTATCTATCTATCTATCTATCTATCTATCTATCTATCTATCTATCTATCTATCTATCTATCTATCTATCTATCTATCTGTCTATCTGTATATCTGTCTGTCTATCTATCTATATGTCTGTTTCTCTGCCTATATGTCTGTCTATCTATCTATCTATCTATCTATCTATCTATCTATCTATCTATCTATCTATCTATCTATCTATCTATCTATCTATCTATCTATTTATATGTCTGTTTCTCTGCCTATATGTCTGTCTATCTATCTATCTATCTATCTATCTATCTATCTATCTATCTATCTATCTATCTATCTATCTATCTGTCTGTCTATCTGTATATCTGTCTGTCTATCTATCTATATGTCTGTTTCTCTGCCTATATGTCTGTCTATCTATCTATCTATCTATCTATCTATCTATCTATCTATCTATCTATCTATCTATCTATCTATCTATCTATCTATCTATCTATCTATCTATCTATCTATCTATCTATCTATCTATATGTCTGTTTCTCTGCCTATATGTCTATCTATCTATCTATCTATCTATCTATCTATCTATCTATCTATCTATCTATCTATCTATCTATCTATCTATCTATCTATCTATCTGTCTGTCTGTCTATCTGTATATCTGTCTGTCTATCTATCTATATGTCTGTTTCTCTGCCTATATGTCTGTCTATCTATCTATCTATCTATCTATCTATCTATCTATCTATCTATCTATATGTCTGTTTCTCTGCCTATATGTCTGTCTATCTATCTATCTATCTATCTATCTATCTATCTATCTATCTATCTATCTATCTATCTATCTATCTATCTATCTATCTATCTATCTATCTATCTATCTATCCCTCCCGTGGTTTCTGTGTCGGTCAGTTACCTTCATTAAGGTACATTGGCCGAGAAAAGCGAAGCTGGGATATGTACGACGAATCAGCGACACTTCCTCTTCTATTTATATAGTCGGGTCTTGCACAGTGGAAAGAAGGGCTGGCTAGTGTTACTGTCTACTCCTGCAGGACACACGGTACTAATTATATGGAAACATGTGAACCAGCATTGAAATGGGTTAACATAAAATACAGTATATATGGGTTTGGTTGGCCAGGATTAGTTAATAATGAATGTTATGTTTTAGACAAAAGATCCTTTTGAGAGCTTATCATAGTTTTAAGTGAAAAAATACAGACAATATTTTATTAATGGAATTTCAGTCCCTTAACAGTCCTGAGTTTGGAAAACTCATTACTAAAATTAGTGCCTTGCTCTTTGGTACAGAATTGAAAGCATATGTTTCAAACATATGCAGGTCCAGAAACTGCCGCGGTTCATATTATAACCTCTGCACAGAAGCTTACTTCCAGGTTTCATCTATACTGATTAATATAGGTTTTGATCACTCAGAAATTGTAAGTTATTGATTGTTTAATATTACGGCGTTTGCATAATTTTACTTAATAACGTGAGTCTTGTACGCGAGCGTACAGGACATCATGCAACTCTTCTTCATTGTTGAGAATATAGACTTTAGACCCATGGTTATGATTATTAGGGGTGCTTTGTAGATGTGCACACCGATTTTAAAATTATCCAACTTTTGAGGTAGACAGGTGACGCGTTGCAAGGAATAAAGTTAAACATCAATGCAGAAGAGGGTTTGGAAGTGGGGGTCTTGATTGTTATTTTTTAATTGGGTTGCATCGCCTTTTGAATGATCAATTAGCATATATGCATTTTGTTTTGTACAATGTATGCCAAGAATTGGTGCATTTTCTTTTCTTCTTGAGAATGTAATATTTTACAGATAGCATTAAAAGAAAAAATAAATGAGATTTTATTATCGTAACATCTTTTTAACTATATAAGCAATTGACACAATTTAACGTTTAACAATTTTGTATTTTGCTAATCAACCCAAAATGTTTTGATACAATGTACTAAAATATTGTTTGCAGGGCGATGCATGTATCAATTGTGTGAGAGTACATGTGCTCCAAATTAATGCATAAAAAATAGACATTTTAATTGTAAAGGGGAAACATTGATTTATGTGACATTTTAAAAACAAATCGTTTTAAAACAGTGAAACATAAAGCGCTCTAGTCTTTATAATCACCCATTCAATGTATATACACCAATGAATCTGTCAAATAAAACTGGTTTTTGCATTGTATTTAACAATGTCTCTGCAAAAATAACCACTTTGCATTGTATTAACCAGTGTCTCTGCTAATAATATCCAGTTTTACTGTGTATTCACCCGTATCTATTCTATTAATAATCAATTTTGCAGTGTATTAGCCAGTGTTTTTGCTAATAATAGCCAGTGTTGCAGTTTATTCACCAGTTTTTCTTCTAATAATAACCAGTTTACAGTGTATTAACCAGTGCCTCTGCTAATAATAAAAGCACATTTTGCAGTGTAATAACCAGTCTCCACTAATAATAACCAAGTTTACAGCGTATTAAGTAGTGTATCTGTGTAACGTTTGCTAAGCAGCCAGCTAAAAAGTCATGTATGAGCTATAATGTACCTGTCTTGCGAATATTACCGCGGCCTTGTGTTGGATCTCGAAAGATTGCCACGGGTGTTAAATTTGAACTCTTAAACAAGGTTACCATAACCAGCCAGAGACTGAAAACTCGCTACTGTGGCGACCAGTAGCGTTATTTACCAAAGGCTTGCCGTTATCAAACCTATATTTGAAAGGTTATTTCAATGATTAAAAGAAATGTCCACTGGGTGAACGGGGCGTGTTCTTATCAGTGCATACATTGACCGACAGTGAGAGTGATATTGTTGCTTGGTCCACAACGATATCCAATCAAACTTGATATAGAGGGCGTGATTACAATTCAGACCCAAAATCGTAGGAGTAATTCGCCTGGAAGGATTTATAATTAATAGATTTACTCCGAGAAAGAAGCCTCTCGTAATCTGGCGGAAGAACTTAGAGGTAGATTCTAAGGAAAGACAAAGCTTCGAAAAGCTCAGTAACTTATTGGCTTGAGATTTGAAGACTACTACGGCTTTATAATTGTGATTATTTAAAGAATGTAATCTTAATTACTAGGATCGTTTAGTATGTAGAATTACGTTTGTAGGAATATGTACTGATGTGACAAAATTTATTGATGTAATGATAAAATGTAATTGATACCATGCTCTACTATGACGTTTGTTTTAGCCTCCAAGAACGTATGGATATCTCGATGTGAACGAGTGCGTGACCGAAGACATTTAATAACCGTTATTTGATGATAGGATATGTATAGTGTGAGATGACAGGGCTAAGGAAAAATATTGTACTGCCCTTGTGTTTTCACAGGAAGCTTTTCAGGGGAGAGAGAACTTCCGGTTCCATTGGGCTCCGTCTTCAAGAGTTGGAGACAGAAATGAGACTATAGCTGAGATAGTCGAATTCGACAGAAATGTAGTCGTTGGGGAGAAAGTGAAGGAAGAAGAGAAGGAGTCTAGAGAAAGTCGAAGAGGAAGAGGAGAAGGAATTTGAAGAAATAAGAGAGCGAAAGGATACAACTGATGAGTAGAAATTCAGGGACAGGTGGAAATCAATCCCACTCGGCTAATCAAGTGATGCAATATGCTTACTGAAGGGTCGAACGGAAGGAGTGTAACTGGAAATTTGAGTCGTTTTGTTATTGAATTGTTATTAAATTGTTATTCATTAAATTTCAAACTTCTTTGTATATTTAACCATCTAACTCTCAATTAATATTGCTGCTTGGGGGATCGGTGCTTTATATATATATATATATATATATATATATATATATATATATATATATATATATATATATATATATATATATATATATATATATATATTTCACTAAATGTAACTTCCAACAAAATAGAGCCTGGGTTGGACTTCTATAATAGTTTAAATAAAATACTTGGAGCACCCCACCCCAATCCAATAGTTCGTCACTATCTGCTGACAATAACTAGTTTGACATTAATTAACCAATTTATATGCTAATAAAAAGCAGTATTGACCGATATCTTTACTAAACATTGTGTTGCTGATTTTATTTTAATTTTATTTGTTTGAATCGTTATTAATCGCAAATTTAGAATATACTCATCTCGGCAACGAACTGTTTTTTTTTTTATCATTGAGATCAATCTGCACGAAGAGAAATGACGATTCGATTTTTCAATGTATTGCCACTCTGTCAGGTTTTAACTACGTGCGCTCAATTTGGGTTTTATCAACAATTTGCTTATATATGTGTGTGTGTGTGTGTGTGTGTGTGTGTGTGTGTATGCGTGTGCGTGTGTGTATTATGGAACTTTAAAGTAGCTTTAACAACGTGTCAGTAATATCGCTACGATTTCTGCAGTGTGGTAGTTTATAGTGATGTCTTGAACTGGGACATCATGCAATAGACATGTAATATTATGTCACATTCATCACATTATCCTGACACCAGGCCGACCAGTCAAAACACTAACCTCTTAATGTTGAGCGCCTAGTGGGAAGCTGTTAGTACTACTTTTATATCTTTGGTATGGCTCGGCCGCGATTCGAACCCGTGACCTCCCGCATCTAAAGCCGTTAATGTAAACAGCTTCGTTTAAAACTAAATTACATTAATATTTGAGAATGGCTAAATAAAAGCAAGAGAGATAATTATATGTTTAATACTAGTATGAACATAATAAAGACAAGCACCAAACACAAGAATTTACAAGAATAAATATAATGAATATTAGTTTCATTATTGAGACTCGTACTAATTATGTTTAAAATGCACACACTTTAGATATCAAGATTTTATAAATCTGTCTATAAATGAGAACAAGTTTCATGATAATTAATTATGCTATATTAAACAGAGTTGCATATTTGACCATAGGTCAGTCATCGATTTGGTCCTTTTGTCCTCAAATCAGATAAATATTACCAGCAGTTTTGCTGATTCATTACATGACAATTAATACATATATTAAAAACCTTATAAAGTGAAATCGTTACATATCTCCAATAATGAAATATTTTTTGTCAGAGTGCCTAAACATATGCACTTTTAGATAAAATACGTTGACTTTAGTTCAGACATAAAATCAAAACAGTTTTGTTGTTTTAAAACTCGTTATGTCCATATGTTTTACCGATTTTTTTTGCAAGATCAATTAAATATACCAGATAAAAATGTCTGACTTTTCTCAATAATATTTGAATATCTATTTTTTGATGCAATAAATTTGGAACATGCTAGTAAGTTTTGCATGATATATGTTTCAATATTGCTCCAAGTATTTTGAAATCGCGAAATTAATTTTTTTTATATAAAATTATTTTATAAAGAAGTCATGCTGGACGAGAAGCCTCTAATTGGTGAATTTCGACGTAAGGACTATATGGTCTTACCACCATGTAATTAAGGAAAGGCGTAGGTAAAAACCCACACCAAGACGACTGGTATTATTGACAAATGTAACGAAATTAAATTTAATTTGAGACACAGTCAATGATTCCATTTATAAATATGAGCAGCATGTAAGCATTGTAATCGTTGTTTCAGTGTCCTTAAAGTTTCGTTGATAAAGTCAATTCAGTTTGCTTGAGACAAAGTTTGCTTGTTACTGGTACCTATACTTACTTAAATCTTTTTTGACATCCACGCTCAATTCGCTAAAAGTTTGTACATGTAGTGGATCAAATGTTATGCCCACTAAATTATGAGATAGAGTTACCAGTGTGATATAGGGATATACTCATTTAATTCGTAAATTTCTGCTGAATAAAGGGAATATAGTCACCTTGAATATTTTATTGTGTAGAAAATACGTTTTCAAAGCTCAATTGATAAAAAAAATAAGCTCACTCAACGTTCAATATAATTAATTAATTCTAATTTTAAGATATTTGTCATTGCCGTAACGTTCTGGATATTGCTTTAAATAGTTTTAGTAAACTTTTGCCGAGGCCCGTTTGATCACAGAGAATGATTGTCTTTTCTACGCAGACCTTTTACATTCAAACCATTTAATTTATTTGAGGAAATGTAATGGCAGTCATTATAAATTAAATAAACTATATAATAACTATTTGCTCCATCATTTTCACGTTTGTTATAAAAATTTTAACTCAGCAATATATATATATATATATATATATATATATATATATATATATATATATATATATATATATATATATATATATATATTCTTCTAAATAGTGTCCATAAAGTAAGTTTAAATTTATGGAGAAATAGTTTTACTCTAGTATATCGTCCATACATCAAACATGCTTCCGATTACTCTGTAAAAGTGCCTCATGTCCATTGTAGTTTAAACCATCACAGCTGTGCACATGAATAAACACACAAGATTTTAATTAACTTTCTTGAAAATCGACAATTTCGAAACAGACTTTAATGAAAACCTACTTGTGTGGCACGTGAAGTGAAAAACGTCGATACGCTCTACCGTTAAACCCGAGTTTCACGGCCTTCTATCGATTAGCCAGTCGACGAGATACTGTAATAATGCGAAATCCCTGAAGCACTAATGGTTTCACCTGAATGCCTTCATCCGCTGAATCAGATCCACTATCTGGCTATAAAGACATTTCGAATCAATAAAAACAAAAAAATGAAGCTTGAATCAACTTTAGCATGGTCTAATTGCTCTGTATTTGGACAAGTATCTCCAGATTGTAAAAAAATCTATAATAACCAAACAAAGATGCTGCATATCCGCAAATGTATTAATTTATGTTCATTGCCTCGCTTCCTTTCCATTACCTTAGCTGTACAGTGGATTCGTCTGCTTCTAGGTTAGACCCATTTTCTTGGTATTCTACATGCGATCTGCCCTGTATCAGCAGCAAACAACATTAACATGGAGATTTTGTGTTTGTCTGTGTATTATGTTGATGACGGACGTGGTATGAAAAAAGTGCGAAAATATGGATGCTTCGAACTCAGAAATATTTAATGGTATGCTGATGAGAATGAGGGGAGGTCTTTTTATCGGAAAAGATAGGTTGTGAAAAAATGTCGGCTGCTACACAGGATTATTCTCACCAGGAAATAATAAGAAGTTACCGCCAGTATAAATCTGTACCTACTTAAAAAAATTTCCTAATGGCGGCTTCAGAGCGTGTAGAAGACATGGAATTCTTGAGCAATGTATTTGTTTGAGGTCGTATTTGGGCAAAAATGGCCTGTGATTTTTATTGATTTTTTTTTTCTTCATTTCTTGCTCTAAAGAAATAGAGCCATAGCATTATAATACGGTCTGAGCCATGCGGAATGTCTGCTCTGGTACAATTGATACTGCTGTTCATTCGAAGAGGACAGAGGAGACACAATTACAAGATGTCGTCTGAAAGTATTTAATGCTAAACAGGTTATTGAACATGTGTCATCCTCCTGGCCGTTTTTTATCTGTATGCAACGAAATTCAAAACCAAATTAATTAGCATCATCTTCATTAACTGATGATATATATATTCATCATTTATGGATTATATTATTTGTTTTTTGTGAAATTCTCGTAAATGTTTACCATCACCATCTTCCCATACCTATATAATTATTGACATGTCTGCCATAATATTTCGTGTATACACATTTTGCTGTTAACTGAATTATCGTCACTTTTAGGATAATTTCTAATTGATGTCAAATTTTATTTACGACTATTTCTTATATTTAGCTTCGCGTGAAATTGTAAAAATATGACGTACTGTACAGCGTGTTTCTTTGTATTTCGATCGCCGTTCAACCATGATATTACATCTGGAATATCATTATTTTATCACTAAACAGATGAAATTTATATTACCCAGAACAAACGTGATCAGGCCAATAAAGTTCGTCCTCTTCTAATAATTGATCATTACCGCAATGGATGCCTACTTAGTGCTTGTTCGATTGACATGTATACTCATCATGATAATGGATCTGATTATTTACACGAAAGTGGATTGTATAGGTTTATCAGACCTAAAGTTCCCACCTAAGTTTACTCACTATAGTTTGATGTTTTATTCCGACAAGCTGAAAACGTCGTCCAAGTACGTGCGGCAGGTGCGCTCGCAAACAAATTTGCCGTCTTCAGGGACAAGAGACGATTTCGGACGTTTAAGCAAAATTTTTGAGTTTATTTTAAAAGCAAACCTTTCCGATTGCAAAGGGAATACAATTACGTTAAAGGAATTTAAATACGAATTTCCTACGAGAATATTCAGCAACTTTAACGAGCAAGCCAAAGAAGGTGTTTTTATTGCCAACACATTGACTACCTTATTTCGTCATGATCCTTCTCTTGAAATCAGTCGAATACATGATGCGCATATACAGATAATTGCATCTTTAATACGAAACACTATTGAAAGTGATAAATTGCTTGCAGGTGGTGGGATTTATTTTCAGAACGGTTTCTTCCTTTATGTATCTGGGACAGCTTCTGGGCTTTCAAATGCCACCGAAGTTGCACAGTTCTTTAAAAATGAAACATTCTACCTTGTTCACAAAGAAAAGGATTACACTAAATTATTGACCGAACGTTCGAACAATACCGTGCAGTTGAATGATTCAAATCCGGGTTCTTTAATTGTCAACGTCGGAGAAGCGAGAGTCTCTTTATCAATTTCTGAAGATGTTGGATATTGGTCTCAGCCTTATTTCGAATGTCTAAAGCTTAAGCGATGGGTTACTTCTGTGTCTTTCCCTTTCTTCTTCCAAGATGGACAGAGGATAGAAGTCAAGTAAGTAATAAGTTGAACCTCTCTCATGTATCCCATCCCCCAGGATCCAGTTCCGTTCTACATTTTGTGGTGCCCCATATTATAAGGGACGTGTTGGAAAGCACAAGTCATAACATGACATATAAAAACCATCGATTTTGTCATAAATTAAAGTCCTGTGGAATTAGTTTCCTTAGCGCTGAAGTTTTTTTTTAAATCTTTGGAAAATTAATAGAACATTTGACGAAGATTAGTTTTGTGATTGATCGAAGAAATGAACTTAGATTATTAAAATCAGAGAAAATAATTTTTGAAACATGGTTTAATATACGAATGCACATATATACTTTAGGAGTCACATAAAACAATCCAGGGAATATGATGTTCATATAGTATAAAAATCAGATTAACTCACGCCAGTGACTTGTTCACATTTATGTCATACGATATATTTATCTCAAATCAACGCATTTCTCCTTTCATATAATAGAGTATGCGTTAGTAAATGCAAGTAATTACAAACGATTAAAGGACTGTTTTCCATTATTAGCAATTTACCTATTGCACGGTTTTCAGAGCAAGACCACCACCATCCACCCCCACAACAACAAAGAGAACAAGGCAAATCATTAGCAATTTTATATTCTCCAACAACATCCATTTTTAGGAGAGATTGAAGTGGTAAATTTCTTTCTGAGTGTGTTATTGTAATAAAGAGACCATATGGCAACTTTCGATGACGTCAGAATATTTTTTATAAACAGTTGCATAGGTATGAAATTCATTCAAAGTAATGAAGTTTTCTCCATCTGTAGCCACAGTTTATGAAGGGTAAAATGATGCTTGTAAAGGTCTGGTTTCGGCTGCGTATATTGATGGTGTGGGGCAAAAATTTTGGACAATAACTCTCGCAGCCCGGTCCAAGACTGTCCTCATGATTTGTAAGAAAGATAACTGCAGATTGATTTCCAGGTGGCGCTATTTCTATGCTAATAACGTCATTACCTGAAAAAGACATTTCTATAATACATTTCCAGAACTTCCGAAATTCAGGAAATCAACATATATATAAAAGCGCAGAAAAATAACCAAATAACTTGATTTTATACAACTACCACTAGTTATTTTACACATCACGTGGTAGAAATAATGGAAAAAGTGTAGGCGTACAATTACTGTGATGAATTATTAAACCAAACAAGATTTTCAGACATCACCCCTTGCATAAATGGGTGTTTAAAGAACCGTCTGTCTTTTCTGGTCTTCTTCAGTCACTGATAACAATATGACCTACTATATCTTATTCTCATGGTTAGTGTCATTTATTTTCATCAACAATTTCGTTAGTTACTTAGTTATTTTTTTATCCTTCTCTATTTCTAAAAGAAAAATGACAGTTACTAAAGTTCTGGTTTCGAGCAGACTATTCCATAGAAAGATTGCTTAATTTCTGTACAGAATGTGTAGGTGGAATAGTGTCACACCTCGAACAGAGGCGGAGTTTCTATGCTAACGCCATAATATCTCGCTCATAACGAGACTTCTTGAATGTGTTCAGACAGGGCCATGTAAAGAGTTATAAGTGTCAGTAGCTATTTTAAAAATTTAAGTCTTACGGATAGACAGCATTTACAAAAATGTGTACTTTAGCTAATCTCTGAAGCAACCTAATCGGCCATTAAAATATCGCAGTGAGGATTTATGAATCGAAAAGTATGAAATTTGTTTGCTTTTATATATTATTCAGATTTTTCCTTTAATTTTAATATTGACAGTATCCCAGTTCTCTCTATCGGAAAGATCGAATCTTGCAATAATGCAACTGTTGTAAATTTTAAGCTTAATACTGTACTGTATAATAGAGTACAGCAGGCTAGTACTTATATAATATAGAAAAGCAGGTTAATACTGTATATACTACAGTAGGGCAGGTTAATACTGTATATAATATAGTAGAGCAGGTTAACACTGTATATAATAAAGAAGAGCAGGCTAATACCGTACATAATATAGATGAGCAGGTTATTACTGTATATAATATAGTAGAGCAGGTTAACACTGTATATAATAAAGAAGAGCACGCTAATACCGTACATAATATAGAAGAGCAGGTTATTACTGTATATAATATAGTAGAGCAGGTAAACACTGTATATAATAAAGAAGAGCAGGTTAATACCATACATAATATAGATGAGCAGGTTATTACTGTATATAATATAGTAGAGCAGGTTAACACTGTATATAATAAAGAAGAGCACGCTAATACCGTACATAATATAGAAGAGCAGGTTAATACCGTACATAATATAGATGAGCAGGTTATTACTGTATATAATATAGTAGAGCAGGTTAACACTGTATATAATAAAGAAGAGCAGGCTAATACCGTACATAATATAGAAGAGCAGGTTATTAATGTATATAATATAGTAGAGCAGGTAAACACTGTATATAATAAAGAAGAGCAGGTGAATACCGTACATAATATAGATGAGCAGGTTATTACTGTATATAATATAGTAGAACAGATTAACGCTATATAAAAAAGCAGAGCAGTTTTAACACTGCATATAATATAGTAGAGCAGGTTTGTATCGTATGTAATATAGAAGAGCAGGTTGTTACTGTATATAATATAGTAGAGCAGGTTAACACTGTATATAATATAGTAGAGCAGGCTAACACTGTATATAATATAGTAGAGCAGGTTAACGCTATATAATATAGCAGAGTAGGTTAATACTGTATATAATATATTAGAGAGGGTTAATACCGTATATAATATAGTAGAGCATGTTAATACTATATATAATATAGTAGAGTAGGTTAATACTGTATATAATATAATAGGGCATGTTAATACTATATATAATATAGTAGATTAGGTTAATACTGTATATAATATAGCAGAGCAAATTAACACTGTATATAATATA
Organism: Potamilus streckersoni; assembly: GCA_016746295.1. Lineage (NCBI taxonomy): Eukaryota > Metazoa > Mollusca > Bivalvia > Unionida > Unionidae > Potamilus > Potamilus streckersoni. The sequence continues at coordinate 1,581,523 of JAEAOA010000761.1, forward strand.
GCAGAGCAGGTTAACACTGTATATAATATAGCAGAGCAGGTTAACACTGTATATAATATAGCAGAGCAGGTTAACACTGTATATAATATAGCAGAGCAGGTTAACACTGTATTGAAGAGAAGGTTATTACTGTATATAATATAGTAGAGCAGGTTAGTACTGTATATAATATAGCAGAGCAGGTTAATACCAAAATATAATATAGTAGAGCAAGTTAACACTATATAATATAGCAGAATAGGTTAATACTGTATATGATATAGCAGAGCAGGTTAACACTGTATATAATATAGTAGGGCAGATAAAGACTGTATATAATATAGAAGAGCAGGTTAATACTGTATATAATATATTAGAGCGTGTTAATACCGTATATAATACAACAGAGCAGTTTATCACTGTATATACTGTATATAATATATTATAGCAGGTTAATACTGTATATAATATAGCAGAGCATGTTAATACTATATATAATATAGTAGGGCAGATAAACACTGTATATAATATAGCAGAGCAGGTTAAATTGTATATAATATAGCAGAGCAGGTTAACACTGTATATAATATAGCAGAGCAGGTTAACACTGTATTGAAGAGAAGGTTATTACTGTATATAATATAGTAGAGCAGGTTAGTACTGTATATAATATAGCAGAGCAGGTTAATGCTGTATTGAAGAGAAGGTTATTACTGAATATAATATAGTAGAGCAGGTTAGTACTGTATATAATATAGCAGAGCAGGTTAGTACTGTATATAATATAATAGAGCACGTTAACCCTGTATATAATATAGAAGAGCAGGTTAATACTGTATATAATATAGTAGAGCATGTTAATAATATATATGATATAGTAGAAAAGGTTAATGCTGTATATAATATAGTAGAAAAGGTTAATATAGTATATAATAGGGAAGAGCAGGTAATTATTGTATATAATATTGAACAGCAGGTTAATACCGTATATAATATAGTAAGCAGGTTTGTATCATATGTAATATAGAAGAGCAAATTGTTACTGTATATAATATAGTAGAGCTGGTTAACACATTATATAATATAGTATCGCAGGTTAATACTGTATATAATATATTAGATCATGTTAATGCTATATAGTAAAGCAGAGTATTTTAATACTGTGCTATAATAAATCAGTTAAATACAGTTTAATCTTGTATGATATAAAATAGTAGACATAAAAGGTCAATTTTATACATTGCGATATGATATATAGGAGCAGCTTAATACTGTGTGAATTATATAACAGTTTAATACTTCCTGATATAATATAAAAGAGCAGCTTAATACTGTGTGATATGGCATAATAGGTCAGCCTGTTGGGTTTCTACCAGCTGTGGTTTGACAAGTTCAACGCTTCCATCACAATTTGATACTCACAGTTATCGAGTAATGCGATCCTTATATCATATTCCTAGCAGACTCTCTTGCATCAGTAAGAGTGTAAAACAAGACAGTTATTTTCTATTCCTAAAAAATGTCCACGATTTGTCCTATGTTAAAAATAAATATGCTACAAGCGAAGTTTCCCGAAGGCAGAGACAACTAAAAACGGTATAATTCAGTTGTTATTCTTTGATTTATATTACTAATTAATCATATATCCATATATTAAATAAAAAGTGTTTGTGTCACCGAGACCATTACATGAAGGTTTATACCATCAGGCTGTATGTACTTGATATGCAAATTAGACCCTGTCACGTCCTAACCTGCTTTGCTCTAACCCTAAAACAAATTAGTCTTTACTAACCAAGCGTTATGAGAATGATACCTGTATATATAGTTTTGCTACACTATCTTCAACAGTCCCCCCCCTCTCTCTCTCTCTCTCTCTCTCTCTCTCTCTCTCTCTCTCTCTCTCTCTCTCTCTCTCTCTCTCTCTCTCTCTCTCTCTCTCTCTCTCTCTCATTCCTGTATATATAGTTTTGCTACACTATCTTCAACAGTCCTCTCTCTCTCTCTCTCTCTCTCTCTCTCTCTCTCTCTCTCTCTCTCTCTCTCTCTCTCTCTCTCTCTCTCTCATTCCTGTATATATAGTTTTGCTACACTATCTTCAACAGTCCTCTCTCTCTCTCTCTCTCTCTCTCTCTCTCTCTCTCTCTCTCTCTCTCTCTCTCTCTCTCTCTCTCTCTCTCTCTCTCTCTCTGAAATGCGTCTATTTCTGTATAAACTGAACGCATAACTACTTTATGCTGATTTTTATAAACAAAGTGGATATAGGGATTGTGGAAAGGGGGGTTCAAAAATGACAATATAACAATTGGATTTACAGTCCTACAACGTAACATCGGTACGATGTCGGGGTAGGTGGGTGATCCGCTACACCCCACCCCATCCCATCGAAACTGTTAGTGTTGATGTCGTTCATTGTTTGTGTATTGGACAACCATCAAATAACCGTTTACCAATAGCCTTAATTTCGTTTGTAAATAGCCCCTGTAGGTAGCCTAAACTGTTAATCAACACGAAAATAGATTTAAAGATGCGAAAATTGGTTACTCACAAATATAGACACTAACGATTTGGCCAAGTCACAATGAACTCATGATAGCATCGAATTCAAAAGTCATTCTTATGTACAACAAAACAACACATCCTTTGCTTTGAATATTGAGTAAATACGCCAATTTAGATAAAAATTTAGACCATGCTATGGAATGTTCAAAACCTTTGTAGAATTTTATATTTGATGTTGACGTAGCTATTACGTTATAGATGGAGACTCCCCAGTTCTAGTAGACGCCTCTACAAGAATTCATACGTTAAAATAAGTCTCCAACATTGTAGGAAATATCTTTAAAAAAAAATAAATCATTAGATATAATTATAAAGAATTATTAAAGTTTAACGTTGGTTTTTCCTGAGTTTATCGTGACAGTTGTGTTGCCGACTCACACAGCTTGCATAACGCCTTTCGGGCGTTATTTGCTGTGTGACTCGGTAACTGACAATTTATATCACGATAAACACAGAAAAAACGACATTGAAATCTTAACTGATCCATCCTTTTAGACACAGGGCCTGCAAGGGCATGCAGTACATATACTTAATACTGTTAAATACATACCAATCTGGTTGCCAGTATTTTTAATAGACTGATCTCTTTTTAAATCTAGTTTTCTTTTCTACAGTTTACCTGTTATTTGGTACTGTTTATTAGTCTTCCCCTTTTTTCCTCTTTTGCTTAGATATCATCATCGTAGTCGTCATCATCATCATCATCATCATCATCATCATCATCATCATCATCATCATCATAAATAGTATCATCATCGTCGTCGTCATCATCATCATCATTTATTATTATTATTATTATTATTATTATTATTATTATTATTATTATTATTATTATTATTATTTAATGAATTAATTACTGGACGGTACTAAATTGCAATAAATATGCTTGTTATTGTGATCCATATTTGGTTAATGGCTTTATCAGTACATAATATTTAGCGGTGTCTAAGTATTTGTATTAGTTGATTTATACACACGATATTTTAGCTATTCTTGAACATGTTGGAAAAACTTCCGTCTGATATGTTCTGGAGATTCAAGGTACTATCAAAACATTTGCCCGGTATTTCCAAACTTTACAAGCAAGCAGTTTGAAAGACTTATTATAACTGCAAAATGCCATGGTACCGCTCGTATGCCATAGAATGTCCACACAATGTTAAAGTCCAAAAAACACACACACAAACACACACACACAGAGACACACACAAGGACATAGTTTGATTGACTGTAAAACTAACATTTCATAACGTTAACCCGACTGCGTTGGCTCCAAACTTTCGATGTATTTTTTTATTTTTGATATACTTCCTTTCGAAACTGAAGAGTTTAACAACGCGCATTATTACCCACATAAGAAAGTGAAGGTTACACAACGAAGGTGCTTTATAAACATGGAGAAGACTTACGTTTTGCAAAAATACAATATCACTATCACAAAATTTGTTATGAATCATTTCCTAGAGAAAATCACAATCAAGAGATATATCACATTTAACGTATCGAATCATGAAGATGAAAACACGGCAGAGTATGTTACGCTTACAATACGGACGTGACCTCTGAGTGGGTTGGCCTAGGGATAATACTCTAAATTGAATAGAAAATTGCCAGATATCAGAAACCCTTAATTTGAGAGATGGTGTACAAAGCAAAAGCTAATCAATAGCTCCAGTTCAACCATAGGAACGCATGTGTCTAGTGATTTTCAGACGGGATCTCCTAGTCTGATAAATCACCCCCCTCCCTCACAAGTCTGTGTTGATACCGATGGACGATATGTGGGTCTGATGTGACCTGTTCATTAAATGTGCAATTGTCCTGCATCCAAATCTTTCCGGAACATGCCTGCGTACACTTTAGAAACATACCGGTAATTGGTAACAGCCATAACACGCGCCAAATTCAAAATGACCACAGGATAGATGGTTGTTCTATTCCAGATGGATTTTCAGTCACCAAATATATGATACGCTCCGGAAATAAAATGTACATGTCACCATAAGAACTACGACCGACAGTAGCTGCACAGCCACGAGAAATTAAAGGTAAGTGTATAAAATATACACCGATGTGTGCAGCCAAATTGGGATGCAGATAGTTGCAGCTTTTAATGAAAAGTTGATATCAACCCCTCACCCGAAAATGAACATCATCACGGGTGAAGAACTGATTCATCGGCCTAGAGTACTCCCAGCTATTGACTGTTTTTGTTATACAGGCAATTACTTGTGGTAGATATTAATCAAACGACGAAAATACCAAATAAATTATTTACACTTGAAATTTACAAATTTTAATTTGTACAGGAACTAATTTATTCTTAAATTCAACACGAGATAAAGTGGCGTAGCGATCCCTCTCCGAATACAAAATTCTGATAAAAATAGTCATACAACAGCCAGCAGTTGCTATGGTTGCCTGGAGAGGAGAAATAAACCTGAAACTCTCGATAGCTGGCAACCATAAACGTTTGCTCTAAATAGAAGTTTCACGTGGACATGTTTCTTTCCAAAATATTTCAGTGCTTATCGTATGATGATAGTTTACAATAAGCACTTACAGTTAATCACATCTTCTCTTTATATCTTGGACATTAATTCGACTTTGCATCTATCACGGTAGGGGAGATAATCATATGTGCTTATTTCCGTAAAATATCCACCCATACCTCCTCATGTAGAGAAAACCAAATCCCATCAAATTTTATTATCGTATATATCTTGACCTATCTAGATTCGCAGCCGCCAAGATATAACTAGACATTTCAAAATAAAAAAAAAATTAAAAAAACATCGCTAATTTTTACATCTGCGAAGAGAACACGCTTCAGTGTATATGATTACAGTCTATCGCCAATTATTTCCAATGGAGTAATGTGATGATACGGCAGAAAGGACACCATATTTTTTTTTTGAAGCTCCTCAATTTTCTATAAGGGAATATTTTAATGATCGTTTTATTTTCTGGAGATATGTACACGTTCCTGTATATTGCCATAATCACTTTGATCGAGAATGTATAATAGGCCTTAAGCGCTTCCTGAATATCTGAAGGGGACATCCATAGCTGGGCAATGCTTATTCATACTGCATTTCCAAAGAGGCGACAAATAAAGGGATGTCCCATAGTGGTGCAGTCATCCTGTATATCGTAAGACGCGGCTAATGAGAGGATGAACCACAATGGCTCAGTGCTTAGCTATCCTTTACATCAGTGGTCCCCAACCTTTTTATCGCCGCGGACCGGTCAACGTTTGATAATTTTACCGCTGCCCGCTAAAGGAGGGGGGAGCATGGACGTTGATTGTTTATATTTAAGATTGTTTTTATTTTTAAAAATTTATTTAATTGTATTTAAACATGCCTTCAAAATAAAATAGAGTTACACCAAAAAAAAATGAATATAAAGTGATTTAACATTTTTAGGTGATATCTCTTAGCTCCTGGTTAACCTCTCGTCCATGGCAATTTGCACAAATCCAAGAGAAATACACCACAGTAAATATAATGGAAATAATTTAATGTTCCATGGGCGGCCCGGTACCATTTGATCCGCGGCCGGGTACCGGTCCGCGGCCCGGGGGTTGGGGGACCACTGCTCTACATCGTATGATGCTACTAATGGCAGATGAGCTACAGTGGTGCAGTGGGTAGCCATCCTGCTTATCGTATGAGGCGATTAATGAAAGGATGAGCCACGGTGGCGCAGTGGTTTCGATTGACTAACTTGCTAGTGAAAGCGTGCAGGCTGCAATTTTATCATCTGATCCAACCGTACCGGCTGTCGTGGTCTGTACTTGAGTAAGGCACCATGATCCAATTTCCTCGACACTATATAACTTGCTTGTATTGTTTGTTATACCGTTATACACCATACAAAGCTACATTACCGTGATCCAATTTCCTCGGCACTACATAACCTGCTTGTATTGTTATACCGTTATACACCACACAAAGCTACCTTACCGTGATCCAATTGCCGACGCTATATAGCCTTCTGGTATTGTTATACCGTTATACACCATACCAAGCTACATTACCGTGGTCCAACTGCCTCGACACTATATAACCTACTAGTATTTTTATACCGTAATATACCATACAAAGTTACATTACCGTGTCTCAATTTTTATTTTGTGTCTTCATAAGAACAAAATATGTATTTTTGACGAAATATACTAAGTTCAGTGCATCCACCATTATCCTATAATACAAAACATGTTAAGAAGAAAATGACAAATTTATAAAGTCCTAATTACAGCTAAACATGTTTTATCCAACTGCCTTTTAATACTCCTCATCTTCAGACAGACTGTGTTTTGTTTTTATAATAAGGACACTGTAAGACCAATTAAGACCACCTTTGTTGTGACTACACATTGGAACAAAAAATGTTTGATCCCAAAGGTGTTATACTGAATCTGACCTTTGTAATATAGAAAGATATTTTACTTATATTAGATGATAAATAGCTATCAGGTGATGCCATTTGCACGTCATCATCATACACACACATATGTGTGTGTCTTTATTAATTATATATTTCGTCGATTCTTTGTAGAGCTACAAGGCTTTTGGCCTCTGTATCTTTGACAAGGACCTTATTTACCTGAGACCAACTAATTTTGGTCAATAAGTAGGTCTCAAAATAACTAAATATGCACAGATTTAGTTCTTACATCAGTTACATATATGCTGTCATAAAATATTCACAGGTATTAGTATCACAAATTATATCCCGACATAATTCTAATTTTTAGAGTGTTTTAGGAGTGATTAACTGATATGATCTAAACTGATTGATATGTAAAAGTGACTAATACTGTTCTTAGCAAAATTGGAACTGGAGGAGATTAATCCAACTGTATTAAAGCAGCTTTCTTCATCGTCTTTCCAATGCGGACACAATTTTCAGTTATTAAAAAGATAAATAAATCAAACTTAGTGTTTATTGTATCGTTTAAGACAGTAACAACCATAATCTACAAATATTTGTGTCAGTTTATTTTGTCTTCCTGTATAGTTGAATAAACCGCGTATCCGTGTATGCCGTCGATGAGGAACAATGAAAAGGCTCCAAAAACTGATAATATTTTAAATAAAATTTGACCGGCTCATGCAAAAGTGTTCTCTCCATTGTAAAAGAGCTTATAATTAAACGATTCTGAGGTATGAAAGTCGGGATTGTGTAGCTAACAATACAAAGAACCTTAGTTCCTCACAGAGACCTTGCCTCAAATAGATTTGCTGTTTTGTGAATAAAATTTGTTTCTGTAATTTTAATTTTTATTTTTCTTACGAGCTACTCACTGAAGTGGTTAAATCTTGGTAATTAGGCTTCTATCCTGATGCACATTTTTAATTTTAAAAAGACTGCAATTGTCTTATGTCGTCATTATTTGCATTCAACAGATCAGAGAACGCCATTTCAGTTAATTTTCTCATTTGTAAAGGAGATTTACTAAAACGAATTGCTAGTCGATCATCATTTGAATTACTGAAGTTCTCTAGATTTTAAAGACCCTTTAAATCAGAACACTTTACGTAAGGACTAAAATATATCATTTACAGCACTAAGATGAATACCTCATATTCTTGACTAGTAATTTTGAAAATGTACCTTTCATGCCTGTGATAGCTCTACATGGAAAACTGGCCTACAATGGGCCTTCATGGGAAATTAACCTACAATGGGCTTTTGGAAAACTGGTCTCCGATGTGCCTACCTCAAACTTCTGGCCTATAATGGACCTTCATAAAAATGACATAAAATGGGCCTTCATCGAAATCTGGTCTCCAGTGGGCCTTCATAGAAAAATGGTATACGAAAAAGCCTATTCGTCTTTGTCTAAACGATACAATTTCAGGATTATTATTCTTGGCTCGTTTTGTATGATATAAATAAGATAAATAAATTCTGAATTGTGGCATCTCTGAATCCTGAGACAAGATGAACGAGAAAATGCTAGTAATGACAATGTTATCAATTGAAGAAAAAAAAAACAGACCGTATCTCTCATATAAAAATAATATCTATGAAAGAAGAAAACTCCGATTTACGTGGGAGGGTTTTCCGCCAGAATATTTTCAGACAAGTTGATAAACAGAGACAGTATTCTTCTCTGATATAATCAAGTCTGATCAAAAAGTGTATGCTCATCGTCATGAAGAATTATGTCTGAAGCAATCTGGAAACGAACTGCGTAATAAGAGTATATCTAGCTTTTAGCTTTATAATAAAATAAAGCAAATATCTACAATGGTGGTCAGTGCATATTATTATACTCCGTCAAACTTGGTGACGGATTAATCCAGCCAAACCAAAACGCATTCACTCTCACCTGACTTTCAATTTGCAAGGTACTTGTTTCTTATAATGCCAATATATTGGGCACTACCTCAACTACACTTGCAAATTAGCGAGATTGATGCATCACTGCAAGAACAATCCATTCATACTAAAACGATGCCACTGCAACCTACTTTTCACGCATGAGCCACTTTTGTGTTTTCCTTTTTCCGATAGTCACACGCACGTTATCATGGACCACATTCCACACTCATTAGCATATGGATGCACCTTAGAGAGGGTAACTATTTCGTACCATATTATCTTGGGCCCTATTCCACCTAATGGTCACTGTTACCCAATTTTCACACTTGAGTTACTTTTATATTTTCAGTTTAAAGTTTATTACGTTCTTAATATCTTAAACCCTGTTCCATCTTAAACTCGTGAAAATTGGTACGGAGATGCTTCTCATGGAAGGTAACTGGACAGTACCCTAACTGTGTCATGATCACCTAATTTTCATTTATTTTCAGCCATTCGCTCATTATACCCACGATATTTTGGCACCTATTTAAGCTACACTCATGAACATTAGTGTGCATATGGATTTCAGTGCGACTGACTTAACCATACTGTTTCATAATTTTCATAATTGAGTAATATAATTCTTTTCAACCAATTCTTCCTTACACTAGCAATATATCTGCCTACATTCATGAAAATTAGTATATAAGTGCATCCATACTAGAGTATTTCTACCGTACTAAAACTTAATCACTGTGACCTAACGTCATGAGCGACTTTTGTATTTTCAGCTATTCGTTCATTATACCATCGATATATCGAATCTGATTCAGTCTACATTCTCATGAAGACGGACATGCGGGTGCCTCTCGGGAAAAGGAACTGAACCTTACAAAAATTAGAGCACTTTAACCTAAATTGTAATTTCAGCTATTTATTCATGACCTCCTCAGTATATTAGACCTTAGTTTCAATACATTTAAGATAAGCGATATTTAGGTGTGTCTTCATGTGGGTAACTCGAGCACACTAAAACTAGGTCACTGAGACTCATATATTTGTAAAACCAATTACGTCTAGACTTTCGAATTGATGAAACTTTATTCATGCGTCATAATTATTAGTAATATTTCCTTCCTCGACACTGTGATTTTGTCTTTTAAGTTAGTCCTCCGTGCTAATCTGTTTATTGTCAGCTTCTCTGAATGTGTTTATATTTTGACAAACTGATCCTTGTCTTGAAGGAAACACATTACTCCTTCTGCTATGTAAATATGGTATATGCCTACAATTATTTTGTGTACATACGTATAGCAGGATAACCTAACAATAAGTCATCAAATATGCACAGCATTACATACGATGCCCTCGCATGCCTGTGTGTGTGTGTATGCGAGTGTGTGTGCGCGTGTGTTGGATTTTTAAGGTAGCTAACACTTTTCATTTATCGGTGTGTGGTCCCTCTCAGACTCGTCATCATTGAATGGACCCCCTAGTTCCGAGAGCTAAAGAGATTTTATGTTTTGTTGTTGTTTATTCAGTGTGTGTACTATTTATATTTAACTTAAGAATTTTGTTTTTAGAATTTTGAATTAGAGTTTATACATCATTCTCTCCCTAGTGTGAAATACTCCTTACCCCAGACTGGTTTTGGCGTTTATTTAGTAGAGTGATTTTTGCCAGAGATCGGTATTGACCTGTGTGGTGCTATGTGTTTGTGCTATATGTTTTGTACGTTAATTTGGATACTTATTATAACTGGCTGAGATATCAAATTCTTATAAATGTTATTTATTTTAACAGTTCTAGACCATATCGTGTGTGCTATAATAAGGAGCTAAGATGCACTTGAGAGAGAGAGAGAGAGAGAGAGAGAGAGAGAGAGAGAGAGAGAGAGAGAGAGAGAGAGAGAGAGAGAGAATTATTAATGTATTGATGTGGTGTGTGTAGTATTTGTGTTTTCGTAATGTTCTTTACTAAGCTTCTTTCTACTGGGAGATCAAGTACGAGCCGTACTATCTCACGTTAGTCTCTCAGCATAGGTCTCGTACCATATGGATATTTCCGTAAAGTAAGCTATTTCCAGTCATATCGCTACGATGTCAGCAGTGTCTGTTTATTGTGATGTCTAGAGTATAATCCTGCAGACAGGTATCATGATGTCCCACCCAATGATATTATCATGATACCAGTCCTAATGCAAACCTCTCCATGCTGAACGCGAAGCGAAGCAGCTGTTATTACCATTTTTCAAAAGTATTTAAAAGTCTTCGGTATTACTCAGCCGGGGTTCGAACCCATGATCTCCCGCATCGAAGGCGATCGCTCTAACCACTAGGCCAACAGAGCGGTTCCACTGTACATGTAAGGATGTAGTATATGCAAGGACAACAGACTATCTCAGAAAGGGAAATGGACCCTGGGCCGTCGTGTAATCTAAGACGCTCCACTTTTTAGATCACTGATATTTCACCCCTGCGTAGTTTCAAGTCTCGGGCTCGGCCACCCTGGATATGTGAGAAAGCTTGTCAGTGGCTTCTGGTGGATCGATTTCTCTTCGAGTGGTTTTACCCAGGTTCTTTCTCCACCAAATATGCTGGAAGCTATGTATAGTCTATCTTGTGCTGAAAAAATGTCTTTTCACCCAAAAGAACTAACCAACCATCCCAACAACGAGAAATGAAATACGCCTATAGAAATATGCGCACCATTCCATAACATATGTAACTATGTGGTATAAATCAGCACAACAGAACATCCCACCGACGTGCAAATCAGTTGCAGAAATACAATGGAAGTCAATTCAAATTACATGTACTTATCTGGTATTAAAGTTTACAGCAGAACATCAGTGTCCACTCACAGTTGCGTAAATATTAACAACAGACCATAGATGCCATGCGTATTGTACAGTACACACACACACACGTACATATATATATATATATATATATATATATATATATATATATATAATATATATATGTATGTGTGTGTGTGTACTATACAATACGCATGGCAACTATGGTCTATGTGTGTGTGTGTGTATATATATATATATATATATATATATATATATATATATATATATATATATACGCCTTGCATAAAGTCTAAATAATGTGTGCATTATATTTTGTAAATAATCATAACTGGCCTTGTTAACTTGCTTGCAACAACATTATATGAATGCGCATAACAGACCATGCAAAAATTGCAATTTTATTGCTTGAATACGGATAGTAGATAAAGCAGTTATTGAACAAGTATACGGTACGAATACCAACAACAAACTATAAAAGGTTTACAATTGTTGTGTAAATACACAAACAGCACCTCCTAATAAATGTAAATATAATGTGTGAATAGGTCACGACATTATCGCCAGAACATAATTATACAATGTGATTAGATAAATAGGTTATTCCAACAACATATAATCCTATTCTGTGAATAGGTCAATTTGTTATTCCAGCAACATACAACTCTATGGTGTAAAAAGTGTTACGACTCTGTAGTTAAGGTATGTATGTGTTAAGGAATGAATTCTGTATAAATATTTTCATTTCATTTTTTTTTATTAAATGTAATTATTAATATGATTATATTAATATCAGTATAATATGTTGTTGAAAGATATCGCGTTTACTTGAGTCGTAAATGTGACTCATGTGAACACGTGCTGTGTATGATGCAAATACGTTATAAGTAAAAATTCAGGAATTGCTATGAAAATGATTGGCTGATACTTGGTGAGGAGTATAGATGTATTACGAAATTTCATGCGTCCTCCGTGCGCGTGTAATTCAAACAACGTATTTGCTTCATTTATATGTTGAAGTTTTTTTTGTAAGACAGTCATTCTCTGTCGTACAGATTCGGAGTTTATTGCAGCAGCTTAGAGTTATACAACTTCTATTACATTAAAAAAGGGTACTTTTGTGCTAGAAGTTGTCTGTTCGTATGTCTACGTAGAAAAGTAGTTTTGTTAGAGGAGCTAATTTTACTTCGTTTTACTGAATATTTTTTTCTGGAGAACAACATTACTGATTTGGACAAAGACAGTTTCTCGAAAATATTCTAAATTGGAATGGAACAAAACAAACTGTGCTTTATTGTGTAAATTATAGAATTTTCTGTTAGCATTCGTCTGACGTTGTCATCCGCCATTTTGGACCGGAATTGAACTTCAGAATGTGTTTAGAACTTTTTACAGGTTACAGGACTTATGTTTCTATTTTGAACAAACAATTTGGATCATTTCTCTCGTTTAACATATTTACATTTTTTCATGTTTTCTAGGAAAATAAATTATTATTTTTTTAATTTAAAAAGCTTGTTTTCATTCTTTCTTTTGTGTTACTTTGAACGAGCCGATACGTAACTATAGGCAAATAGATTTTCCCAGCAACACCAAATTTTATGGTGCGAATAGGTAAATAAATTATCCCAGCAACAAACAGTTATAAGGTGCAAATAGGTAAATAGATCATCCCAGCGACACAAGATTATATGTTGCGAATAGGTAAATAGATTATCCTAGCAACATAATTATATCGTGCGAATAGGCAAATAGGTTATCCCCGCAACACAAACTTATATGGTGCGAATAGGTAAATAGATTATCCTAGCAACACAGTCATTTAGTGCAAATAGGTAAATAGATCATCCCAGAGACAAAAGGTTGTATGTTGCGAATTTGTAGATATATTATCCTAGCAGCACAGTTATATCTTGCGAATAGGTAAATAGATTATCCCAGCAACACAAACGTATATGGTGCGAATAGGTAAATAGATTATCCCAACAACACAAACTTATATGGTGCGAATAGTTGAATAGATTATCCCAGCAAAACAAACTTATATGGTGCGAATAGGTAAATAGGTTATCCCAGCAACACAAACTTATATGGTGCGAATAGGTAAATAGATTATCCCAGCAACACAAACTTATATGGTGCGAATAGGTAAATAGATAATCCCAGCAACACAAACTTATATGATACGAATAGGTAAATAGGTTATCCCAGCAACACAAACTTATATGGTGCGAATAGGTAAATAGATCATCCCAGCAACACAAACTTATATGGTGCGAATAGGTAAATAGATCATCCCAGCAACACAAACTTATATGGTGCGAATAGATAAATAGATTATCCCAGCGACACAAACTTATATGGTGCGAATAGGTAAATAGATTTTCCCAGCAACACAAACTTTTATGGTGCGAATAGGTAAATAGTTTATTCCAGCAACACAAACTTATATGGTACGAAGAGGTAAATATGTTATCCTCATCACAAACTTTTATGGTGCGAACAGGTAAATAGGTTATACTAGCAATACAAACTTATATGGTGCGAAAGGTAAATCGATCATCCCAGCAACACAAACTTATATGGTGCGAATAGGTAGATAGGTTATCCCAGCAACACAAACTTATATGGTGCTAATAGGTAAATAGGTTATCCCAGCAACACAAACATATATGGTGCTAATAGGTAAAGAGATTATCCCATCAACACAAACTTATATGGTGCGAATAGGTAAATAGGTTATCCCAGCAACACAAACTTATATGGTACGAATAGGTAAATAGATTATCCCAGCAACACAAACTTATATGGTGCGAGTAGGTAAATAGGTTATCCCAGCAACACAAACTTATATGGTGCGAATAGATAAATAGATTATCCTAGCAATATAAACTTATATGGTGCGAATAGGTAAATAGATCATCCCAGCAACAAAGTTATATGGTGCGAATAGGTAAATAGGTTATCCCAGAAACACAAACTTATATGGTGCGAATAGGTAAATAGGTTATCCCAGCAACACAAACTTATATGGTGTGAACAGGTAAATAGGTTATACTAGCAATACAAACTTATATGGTGCGAATAGGTTAATAGATCATCCCAGCAACACAAACTTATATGGTGCGAATAGGTAGATAGGTTATCCCAGCAACACAAACTTATATGGTGCGAATAGGTAAATAGATTATCCCAGCAACACAAACTTATATGGTGCGAATAGGTAAATAGGTTATCCCAGCAACACAAACTTATATGGTGCGAATAGGTAAATAGATCATCCCAGCAACACAAACTTATATGGTGCGAATAGGTAAATAGGTTATCCCAGCAACACAAACTTATATGGTGCGAATAGGTAAATAGATTATCCTAGCAATACAAACTTATCTGATGCGAATAGGTAAATAGATCATCCCAGCAAGAAACTTATATGGTGCGAATAGGTAAATAGGTTATCACAGCAACACAAACTTATATGGTTCGAATAGGTAAATAGGTTATCCCAGCAACACAAACTTATATGATGCGAATAGGTAAATAGGTTATCCCAGCAACACAAACTTATATGGTGCGAATAGGTAAATACATTATCCCAGCAACACAAACTTATATGGTGCGAATAGGTAAATAGGTTATCCCAGCAACACAAAGGTATATGGTGCGAATAGGTAAATAGGTTATCCCAGCAACACAAACTTATATGGTGCGAATAGGTAGATAGGTTATCCCAGCAACACAAACTTATATGGTGCGAATCGGTAAATAGTTTATCCCAGCAATACAAGCTTATATGGTGCGAATAGGTAAATAGATTATCCTAGCAATACAAACTTATATGGCGGGAATATGTAAATGGATTATCCCAGCATCACAAACTTATATGGTGCGAATAGGTAAATAGATTAACCTAGCAACACAAACTTATATGGTGCGAATAGGTAAATAGATCATCCCAGCAACACAAACTGATATGGTGCGAATAGGTAAATAGATTATCCCAGCAGCACAAATGTATATGGTGCGAATAGGTAAATAGATTATTCCAGCAACACAAACTTATATGGTACGAATAGGTAAATATATTATCCCAGCATCACAAACTTTTATGGTGCGAATAGGTAAATAGATCATCCCAGCAACACAAACTTATAATTTGCGAATAGGTAAATAGGTTATCCCAGCAACACAAACTTATATGGTGCGAATAGGTAAATAGGTTATCCCAGCAACACAAACTTATATGGTGCGAATAGGTAAATAGATTATCCTAGCAATACAAACTTATATGGTGCGAATAGGTAAATAGATTATCCTAGCAATACAAACTTATATGGCGCGAATATGTAAATGGAGTATCCCAGCATCACAAACTTATATGGTGCGAATAGGTAAATAGATTAACCTAGCAACACAAACTTATATGGTGCGAATAGGTAAATAGATCATCCCTGCAACACAAACTTATAAGGTGCGAATAGGTAAATGGATTATCCCAGCATCACAAACTTATATGGTGCGAATAGGTAAATAGGTTATCCCAGCAACACAAACTTATTTGGTGCGAATAGAAAAATAGATTATCCCAGCAACACAAACTTATAAGGTGCGAATAGGTAAATAGATTATCCCAGCAACACAAACTTATATGGTGCGAATAGGTAAATAGGTTATCCCAGCAACACAAACTTATATGGTGCGAATAGGTAAATATGTTATTCCCGCAACACAAACTTATATGGTGCGAATAGGTAAATAGGTTATCCCAGCATCACAAACTTATATGGTGCGAATAGGTAAATAGGTTATCCTAGCAATACAAACTTATTTGGTGCGAATAGAAAAATAGATTATCCCAGCAACACAAACTTATAAGGTGCGAATAGGTAAATAGATTATCCCAGCAACACAAACTTATATGGTGCGAATAGGTAAATAGGTTCTCCCAGCAACACAAACTTATATGGTGCGAATAGGTAAATATGTTATCCCCGCAACACAAACTTATATGGTGCGAATAGGTAAATAGGTTATCCCAGCATCACAAACTTATATGGTGCGAATAGGTAAATAGGTTATCCCAGCAACACAAACTTATATGGTGTGAACAGGTAAATAGGTTATACTAGCAATACAAACTTATATGGTGCGAATAGGAAATTAGATCATCCCAGCAACAAACTTATATGGTGCGAATAGGTAAATAGGTTATCCCAGCAACACAAACTTATATGGTGCGAATAGGTAAATAGGTTATCCCAGCAACACAAACTTATATGGTGTGAACAGGTAAATAGGTTATACTAGCAATACAAACTTATATGGTGCGAATAGGTTAATAGATCATCCCAGCAACACAAACTTATATGGTGCGAATAGGTAGATAGGTTATCCCAGCAACACAAACTTATATGGTGCGAATAGGTAAATAGATTATCCCAGCAACACAAACTTATATGGTGTGAATAGGTAAATAGGTTATCCCAGCAACACATTCTTATATGGTGCGAATAGGTATATAGATCATCCCAGCAACACAAACTTATATGGTGCGAATAGGTAAATAGGTTATCCCAGCAACACAAACTTATATGGTGCGAATAGGTAAATAGATTATCCTAGAAATACAAACTTATCTGATGCGAATAGGTAAATAGATCATCCCAGCAACAAACTTATATGGTGCGAATAGGTAAATAGGTTATCCCAGCAACACAAACTTATATGGTGCGAATAGGTAAATAGGTTATCCCAGCAACACAAACTTATATGGTGCGAATAGGTAAATAGGTTATCCCAGCAACACAAACTTATATGGTGCGAATAGGTAAATAGATTATCCCAGCAACACAAACTTATATGGTGCGAATAGGTAAATAGGTTATCCCAGCAACACAAAGGTATATGGTGCGAATAGGTAAATAGGTTATCCCAGCAACACAAACTTATATGGTGCGAATAGGTAAATAGGTTATCCCAGCAACACAAACTTATATGGTGCGAATAGGTAAATAGATTAACCTAGCAACACAAACTTATATGGTGCGAGTAGGTAAATAGATTAGCCCAGCAACACAAACTTATATGGTGCGAATATGTAAATGGATTATCCCAGCATGACAAACTTATATGGTGCGAATAGGTAAATAGATTAACCTAGCAACACAAACTTATATGGTGCGAATAGGTAAATAGATTAGCCCAGCAACACAAACTTATATGGTGCGAATATGTAAATGGATTATCCCAGCATCACAAACTTATATGGTGCGAATAGGTAAATAGATTAACCTAGCAACACAAACTTATATGTTGCGAATAGGTAAATAGATTAACCTAGGAATACAAACTTATATGGTGCGAATAGGTAAATAGATTAGCTCAGCAACACAAACTTATATGGTGCGAATATGTAAACAGATTATCCAAAACTGCATATACTTATATTATATGAATAGGCAAATAAGGTATCCCAGCAATATATAAATATATTATATGAATAGACATTCTAGTAACTTATAATTCTACTGGGTGAATGAGAAAATGGGTCGACCTATTGCCATATTATTCGGTTGTGTGAACAAATTGTTTACCCAATCAAAATATTATATTGTATCAATAGGAAAATAAATTATCCTAACATATAATTCAGTTGTGTGTGTACATGTATAAGGCAGACCACGCTAGGAATGTGCGTAACCACAGAATGCTGTCCATAAAAAATAGATTCATATTGTTTGAATAAGCACAGCTTGTGGTCAAAACAATGCTCGTGCAAAGTATGGACGCACTCTAGTGCATTTCATAAATGTGCAGTTTTGCTCATCCGGTTTTCCGAATAAATTTTAATTAAGTTTTATTTATTTACTGTGTAATGGGTATGTAAATGGGACCATCTGAAAAATGTACCAGAGAATTGAATAAGCAGTTATATCGTGTAAATAAATTCAATACATCGCTCAAACTATTCAATACGTTACGTTGCTTTTTGAGTTGTGTCTATATGCAGCGATCCATGTAAAATATTTGACATGTCTTAGGTCAATTATTAGCTCTATAAGTACGCACAAATGTTAAACCTTGCAATAAGTATTTCAGAATAGTCGATATTGTATAGTGAAATGTGCTGCATTTAAAATAAAGAAATCTGCAATAGTTATATCAGTTTCATATTTTGCTGATCTGCACATTTGCCTTCTCAAACATATTTGAACTGAAATGGAGTAAGTAACGGTACCTATTAATCTGCGAGTACACACAATAGGTAATACTAACACTGCTATATGAGATTACTTTCTTTGAGTTGTGCAATAGAAACTTATATTCTTTGCTCATTTCAATTTTCTTCATAAAGTTTGTTTTCAGACTCCAAAAGTTCATTAAAACAGTTGCTAGATGCGATATACATGAATAAACGTACCTTTTTATGAAGGACTGATATATTATTCATAAGTCACAAAAATGGTAAATATACTATTTGAAGTTTAGGAAATGGGCTGATAATTTATACTTCAGTTTTAGGTATCCGGTAGGAATTATCCAAGTTTCTTACTTATATGAAATGGAGAGTGCTTTATAATTCAGAAAAATAAATAACTAGGTGTATTAAACCATCTCCGAAACTACAAAAGCCACTGGGATTAGTCAAGTATTTGTATATACTAATTATTTAGAGTTGACCACTCTGTCACAAATGATATATTGACAGAAAATGCATGCGTCTAATATCAGAAACAAGGCACAAAATAAATAAATACAAATTCATATAATAATTTAATTAATATATTTAGTAATTTGACACCTAACATATTCGCTTATAGATGATTGATTTTCTTGCTAATTGATCTGGCCATACAATGTTTTGTAAACATTTCTAATCGCTACATCTTCATTATACTCTTGTTTGAAAATAAGCCATACCATTTCTGTTTCTAACGATTTCACATGAAAAGAATTTTAAATAGCAGAGTGGTATTGTTACATCAGGTGGAACGTGTAGTTCAATATGTAATTATATTTCGTCTTGTCCATGTATCATCTGTCTTAATTCTTGAGTCCAAAGATATTGATATCAAACAAAATGGTATGTGTTTAGCTAGTTCAAACACTAACCCTCATAATACTGTACGCCATGAGGCAGCTGCCATTTTTATGTTTTTTGGTGTGACTTGCCCGAATCCAAGGCGGGCACTCTAAACACTTAAGCCACCGGAGCGATAATGTAATTAGAATGTAGGCAACAAAGAGCAAATGTCAAACGGGATAGCAAATACCTTCGATGGAATCAGGTCATTAATAATTTTAGCGTGGAGTAGTCATAGACAAAACTATGGTGGGGCCCTGAGTGGTCGATTGGTCTAAAGCGCTGACCGTTACGGATCACTGCCATCTCACCTCTGTCGGTGTGAGTTCAAGTCCATGTTCGGCTAACGTGGGTAAGTGAGAAAGCCTGCCAGTAGCTTCTCGGTGGTTCTTCCCGGAGTTTTCCAGGGTTCTTCATCCACCTTTAGG
Organism: Potamilus streckersoni; assembly: GCA_016746295.1. Lineage (NCBI taxonomy): Eukaryota > Metazoa > Mollusca > Bivalvia > Unionida > Unionidae > Potamilus > Potamilus streckersoni. Next base: position 1,601,714 of record JAEAOA010000761.1, read on the forward strand.
GGCCCCGAGTGGCCGAGTGGTCTAAAGCGCTGTCCATTACGGATCACTGCCATCTCACCTCTATCTGCGTGGGTTCGAGTCTAAGATTCGGCGAATGTGGATATGTGAGAGAGCTTGCCAGTAGCTTCTCGTGGGTCGGTGGTTCTTTCCAGTGATTTCCCGGTTTCTTCCTCCACCATTATTACTGGCCGCCATGTATAGCCTTTCCTGTGCTGAAAAATGGCGTTAAACCCCACAACAACAACAACAACAACAACATCCACCATTAATACTGATGGCCATGTATAGGCTATCATGTGCTGAAAAATGGCGTTAAAGCCCACAACAACAACAACAACAACAACAACAACAAAACTATTCAACGGCCTCCAAATTCATTGTGAAAACTACATCCATTTAAATCAGATCATTCTCCAAACACGTTCATTTTGTTTTATAATCATAAAAACTTTATATGTAGACGGTTGATTTTACATATTCAGAAACGTGCATGGAAAAGAGGATGGCACCCATTTAGCATATTCCAATAGGCTAGACACTTAACATGCAGTTGAATGATTGTACCTACTTAATGTTTTCATGGTGTTTAATCTCTTCATGTACATATATAAAGATGAACCGCATACAATTTTCATATCCCAAATTTTAAATAACTTTAAATGCATTATTGGGTGTCTATAGATTTGTTTTTATTTCCCACCTCCTGTTTTGCGAATGGCATTTGTAAATCCGTATATCTGTCACACTTTTTGGGTGTTCTATTATGTTTGATCCCTTTTCGGAATAAGGGGTGAAATTTGGTGTTGTTACAGGTCGTTAGAATGTGTGTTGCATATCATATTGAGACCTTATCTTCAAAGAAAGGCCACGACTCAGCATTTTATTTGTTCTGTCATGCCTTCACTTTCTCTATATAACTTGTTTAAAGAATTAAACTTAATATGCTTTGATAGCAGCACCAGAAGTTGTTTCGCGCACTTTATTAGGTCCAGGTATTGAGACTTCTCAATGTTGACATTTTTATCAAAAATGGATGAAGACACAAAAACTCGAGAAACATTGAAACAATTATTTGCGTAGCTTTCTCCCTCTGTTTTGGGAATGGCATTCGCAAATCCGTACATCTGTCACACTTTTGGGTGTTCTATTATGTTCGATCCCTTTTCGGAATAAGGGATGAAATTTGGTGTTCTTACATGTCGTTGGAATGTGTGTTGCATATCATATATCAGTGGACCGTCAATATCAGTGGACCGTTAACTGGAATGTCCTTGTTGATGTTGAATGTTATAGAACTATTAATGTTTTGCGTAATAATAACTACATGCATAACATTCTTTCCTGGGCGGATAAGCACAACGATTTTCACATGGAAAAGTATTTGACTTCCTGAGGGAAAATGAATGTCGCTCTTACAGAGTGATTTCCCCTGACGTAACAGCTCATTTACACAAGATGCTTAGGGGGCAGGGGCCAGTATTTATGTACAAATTTAATGCCGCAATCAGTGACCTAGTACAAAAAAATCATAAAAAATCATATACACAAGTGAGGTCAAGAAAGTCCATATTTTGAGATACCTATATTAAAACGAAGTATAAAAATATTATCCACTTGACCAGAGAAGTCAGTGGCAGTTCATAGCAGAAGAAGTTTATGCACCCCAACCCCAAATTTATACCTGCAATTTTCATGTCCGAAGGTCATTTTTGACACCATGTGGTACTCACAGTGCAAACACAAGCCCTTTTCCTAGATTACAATTCTGCCAAATAGTGTGTACTAAACAGGCTGATGCAGTTGAAAATAGTTGTCATCCAAGCCGTTTTTGAGATATGCTCCTTGTCCCAAACCCACATGTTTACTGTTACGAGAGGCTAGCTCTTCTTCGTAGACAACTATTGGTATTTCACTATCAACATATTGCAGAGTAACTATGGAGGGTGTACATCAATTTCAAGAACAACACAAGCCCAAAACACCTAGCTCACAAATATATCCATATATTTAATTAGTAGACAATAATTGCTGAAAAAGTCACACCATAGCCTTAAGTTAAGAAATTTGCCAGCGGTCAAAATACGAAACTGTACCCTGCCTCCTTTATAACACTACTGGCAGTCAGACCCATTCGATATCTCCTGGTCAGTCATATGGGTCAGAGTTCGATAGCTGCCATTAACTGCCTTTCGGACCATCTTGGTTGCTTATGAAAAGAGGATTGACCGAGAAGTTATGAATGAATCCAACTGTTTCTTCATCAGCAACTTCTAGGTTAATCCTCCAATCTATCCAATCGTACAAATAGCCAAGCTGTCCAGACTTGATTATGGTTTCCTTTTGTTTGGCGACGAAACTTCTGGCGAACAATAATATATTATATCTTTGCAAATTACTGCTTTCACATACAATACAGGCTTATTTTCGCTTTGAAGCAAAGGCCGAGCTGGTCTTAATGTATACTTGCAAATATGTTGAGTGCTGAATTTTACTCAGATGTTACGTCAATGGCATGGAATCGCTGCCAAAATCATACTCCAGTTATCACTATTTCAAGCTGTTCACGGTTGAATGTAAAGATTATAGATCACCTCCGGTTGTTAATGCTACGTTGGATAGTTTTAAAAAAATACATTCATAAATGATATGATCAATGTATTTATGTCAGGCGAAAAAGCCTCCATTTGACATATTTCCAGCAAATGATACACGGGAAAGATGTTGTGTTAGAAGTAAATCTCAAGTGCGATGGCGTTGAAAACCTGCACAGATTCCGAAAATGCCAAGAAAATCATGTATGCGGTACCTAATTGCTTTTTGTTTTCAAGTTGTTTATGAAATATTCTTTTATGTATCTCATTATTGTAAATTCTTATGGTACGGTATAGGTAGTAATTGCTCAGTTTTAGTGTCAATTTTGGTTCTTTATTGGCTGTATAATGCAGAGAAAATGAAACATAATTGCCTTTCCTAAGGACACATCAAAGCAGCAGACCCTGTCTGGCCTGTTCGGGTGTCGAAGCCACGAATCTTCAGCACTCTATCATCTGCGTTACTGCGGCTTCCGGGGGCCCCGAGTGGCCGAGTGGTCTAAAGCGCTGTCCGTTACGGATCACTGCCATCTCACCTCTGTCTGCGTGTGTTCGAGTCTAGGATTCGGTGAATGTGGATATGTGAGAAAGCTTGCCAGTAGCTTCTCGTGGGTCGGTGGTTCTTTCCGGTGATTTCCCGGTTTCTTCCTCCACCATTAATACTGGCCGCCATGAATAGCCTATCATGTGCTGAAAAATGGCGTTAAGCCCAACAACAACAACAACAACAACTGCGGCTTCCTTGTTTGATATAGGGTCGGGACCTGGACTATTATTTATTAATTTGAGCAAGGTATAAATCGTATCAGTTCTTTCAAGTTGCATTCAAAAGTCTGCATGTGCACGAAAACGTTTGTTCCGGCATAACTAAACTACCTTGTTTAAGCTTTAAAGACATTTAGATTGAATAAATGACATTAAGCACCAATTTTTGATTGTTTGGAAAATCTGCCGTAGTTTAGTTAAGAATTATAAATACTGTGTACTAAACCATCTAATGCAAAAAGTAGTATTTTTCCTCAATGTTAGCCATACAATCTACGGAAAATAACTTGAACTTTTTCGAGTACTGTATATTTGGGTTCATGCCTAAATAAATTAAACCATCCATCGGAATTTCCCTTCTTTTTAATTACTTTACAACCGTCCGAATATAATAGATAACATTTTGTACATATATACGTCAGTGTATATAAAGTTCCAAATTGAGTCTATATTTGTAATGTCAGGACTAACTATCACTGTATTCAATTTTCCTTATGCAGCATACGCATCCAGTCTTTCCTTATGCAGTATACATGTCTTGTCTTTCCTTATGCAATGTACATGTCTAGTCTTTCCTTATGCAGTATACATGTCCAGTCTTTCCTTATGCAGTATACATGTCTAGTCTTTCCTTATGCAATATACATGTCCAGTCTTTCCTTATGTAGCATACATGTCCAGTCTTTCCTTATGCAGTATACATGTCTAGTCTTTCCTTGTGTAGTATACATGTCCAGTCTTTCCTTATGCAGCATACATATCTAGTCTTTTCTTATACAGTATACATGTCTAGTCTTTCCTTATGCAGTATACCTGTTTAGTCTTTCCTTATGCAGTATACATGTCTAGTCTTTCCTTATGCAATATACATGTCCATTCTTTTCTTATACAGTATACATGTCCAGTCTTTCCTTATGCAGTATACATGTCCAGTCTTTTCTTATGCAATATACATGTCCAGTCTTTCCTTGTGCAATACACCTGTCTAGTCTTTCCTTATGCAGTATACATGTCCCATCTTTCCTTTTGCAGTATACCTGTCCAGTCTTTCCTTATGCAATATACATGTCTATTCTTTCCTTATGCAATATACATGTCTATTCTTTCCTTATGAAGTATACATGTCTAGTCTTTCCTTATGCAGTATACATATCTATTCTTTCTTTATGCAGTATACATGTCCAGTCTTTTCTTATGCAATATACATGTCCAGCCTTTCATTATGCAATATACATGTCCATTCTTTCCTTATGCATTAAACATGTCTATTCTTTCCTTATGCAGCATACATATCTAGTCTTTCCTTATGCAGTATACACGCCTAGTTTTTCCTTATGCAGTATACCTGTCCAGTCTTTTCTTATGCAGTAAACAGGTCCATTCTTTCCTTATGCAGTATACATGTCTATTCTTTCCTTATGCAGTATACATGTCTATTCTTTCCTTATGCAGTATACATGTCTAGTCTTTCCTTACGCAGTTTACATGTCTAGTCTATCCTTATGCAGTATGCATGTCTAGTCTTTCCTTATGCAGCTTACATGTCCAGTCTTTCCTTATGCAGTATACATGTCCAGTCTTTCCTTATGCAATATACATGTCCAGTCTTTCCTTATGCAATATACATGTATATTCTTTCCTTATGCAGTATACATGTATATTCTTTCCTTATGCAGTATACATGTATATTCTTTCCTTATGCAGTATAATGTCTAGTCTTTCCTTATGCAGTATACATGTCCCATCTTACCTGATGCAAAATACATGTCTTTTTTTTCCTTATGCAGCATACATGTCCAGTCTTTCCTTATGCAGCATAATGTCTAGTCTTTCGAGGTTAAAGGATGAACAGTGACCTTTCTTTCTTTAAGGTCAAGACTCAACATTTAAAATTTTCAGGACAGTCTTGTAATATTATCTTCCTTTGAAGATGTATGGCATTAAGTTATGTAACTTAGTTGGGTCCTATTTCATCATTAGCCAAAGTTTTACGTTCCACATGGGAGATTCTTAGAGTTCTATCTTCAAGGTCAAGGTCATTGTTTTCACTCGGAAATATTAGATTCCTTACAGATGATTGGATGAAAAGATATAATCATATAGCTGTGTGACGGCAGGTCAATATATTACATTTAAGTCATATTTCCATTCGTCATTCGTCTTGCTATTTTTGCATACTGTCACTGTATTTCTTTTCAGTTTGGAGTCCTATCCAATAGGTCAAGGTTATTGGTTATCATGTTAGGGTTTATGTTGTTTATGCTGTGTACTATAATAGCTGTTTGAGGTATATTTACGAACTATTGGGCACTTAAATGTCTCATTTTGATGGTATCTTGTGTATAACATTAAACTTTCATCTTCAAACTCAAGACCGCTTAGCACCTTTGTTTACACCATTCCTTTACAGTTTAGGATTATTCAAGCAGGCATGTGTTGTGTAAAGCTCTACAATCACTCTGACAATGTGTTATGTTAAGCTCTGCAATCAGTCGGGCAATGGTTTTTGCAAAGATCTTCAATCACTCTGGCAATCACTCTAGCAAGGTGTTATGTAAAAGCTCTACAATCACTCTGACAACGTGTTATGTTAAGCTCTGCAATCAGTCGGGCAATGGTTTTTGCAAAGATCTTCAATCACTCTGGCAATCACTCTAGCAAGGTGTTATGTAAAAGCTCTACAATCACTCTGACAACGTGTTATGTTAAGCTCTGCAATCAGTCGGGCAATGGTTTTTGCAAAGATCTTCAATCACTCAGGCAATCACTCTAGCAATGTGTTATATAAAGCTCTACAATCACTCTGACAATGTGTTATGTAAAATTCAACAGTCACTCTGGCAACACTTATCGATTTTACTGTTAGTCAAATGTAATAAGAAAATATGGTATCATGTAAATGCTGATTGAAATTATTGATCCTTTTTTTTTCTTTTTCGTTTGTGTGGCAGTTTTTCTCCATTTTTCAGTGAATGACAGGCTATAAAGTATATACGGTGGAGGAAGAACCAGAGTTAGCGGGAGACGTTTTCAAGAGCCATAATAATGAATTATTTTCCTGAAACCAGAACAAAATACGAATGCAGCGTTTGTTTATTAGATACATGGTCTTTTATACTTGCTAAATATTTTTAGTTTTACTGTACCAATGAAATTCAAAACGAACTGGGATTTATAAATATTCAATTCACTGCGTTTAAACGTATTTTCGCGCGAATCTCAAAGAGAACAAAAAAAAGTTTATATGATATGAAAATAACGGATTGAGCAGATGTGTTGAACGCCAGATCAACCAAGTTAATTTGAATTGAAATATAATGAAAACCAGGTTGAGGATGAAATACTGATGCTGTAATCAAAAGCGCTAAGCCTATATTTATGTGAGTCATTTACACAATAGTAAACAAATTATAGAATTGCATTTGTGAACGTTGCTTCACTGCCAGATATTTTCCGGAAAGTCAAGTTGTCTCTTGCGTCAGTATGATTCATAGTAAGTTTAAGAGTGCTGAATGACATTTAATGAAGAAGACGAAACGTTGTCTTTGTACATTGATAAGTTAAAAATTTGTTGTAAAACGACTGATAGACAATTTTAGTCAGTTGTAAGAGCAATTCAAAATGTGAATCTGAGAGCAAATATGTCATCTAAGGAATTATTTTACTCTCAAAATGACTTAGTTTTCAAACAGTGGTGCAAATCACATCAATACTTTTCGGCGCAAACAAGGGTATCAAGACGATTCAGAATTTTCGCTGTAATGTTTTGTGTATTGTGTCGACTTGCATGAAAGACGATGCGATATAATTATACCCTGTTTTTGTTTCTATGCCAACGGTGCTGTGGTACTTTCTTCATACGGTAACTGGTCATAGTGCACGCCGCAAGGCAATGCATGCGCTGTGTAAAATTAGCTTCTCCCCCGTTGAAGAGTATATCTAACTAATAAAGGATAAAGTATTTTCTACCACAGCCATGGCTATCTCCCATAAATCAATATATTGATACGAAGAAAGGTCGGATTTTAAATTAACCTTAGCGTTACCACGGAAACCAGTATATCAACTCAGAACTACTATGAACGAGCCAACAAGTCAAGCGATGGCAACGCTTACTGATCTGAATATACATATCTATAAAATCTAATATTTTATTTTTATACATATGACCAGTCTATTTTATTAAAATCCAATATTTTACTTTTAAACATGTGACCAGTCTATTCTATTAAAATCCAATATTTTATTTTTATACATGTGACCTGCCAATTCTATTAAAATCCAATATTTTTTTTAAAAAAAAGTTGTGACCAATCCATTCGAGAGTAAGTTATACTTCACAGTGAAAATTTCACAAGACATTAGGCTTAAGATAATGAAGTTTATATGATATTGTGTACAACAGGCGAGAGTGTCAGACAAGTACCAAACCTGGATACTTTAAAGTCAGACATTACATTTTTAGGACTTTGAACGTTCATTCGGAACATCGTCTCCTTTCCAATGCGAGTCGAATAACTTCGTCTTCCTGAAACAGAATAGGATGTAATCGTAGTGATACTTCTTGGATTAGTCATTTTTTTATTTATTTATTTTTTTTTTTGAAGGACAAAAATCTGATTAGATGTGATTAGGATGGAGTCTTTTAACAGGATATGTTTTGAGAGAAGAAGTAAAAACTACTTGACGTTTCAACAATCAATGAAATACCTGCACATTTAATTACTAATTTTAATTCTGAAATTTTGTAACGAAAACATTGAAGAATCTTGTGGTATAAGTAGTCTACTTCTGTTGATTGCGATGTTGTTTGTGATGACATCTCATATATTTATTCGGAAATTGTTATAATATAATAACAAGCGCGGGCATGAGGGCACTTCACAACGGTAATTATTGATATCTGAGTCTTTTGTCTAGCATGCGATGGAAAAGGCGTAGGATGTTCCGGTTGCGCGGACCTTATTAAGAGTGGTGGTGAGTCTATCGTAATGTTGCTTAAACACGGTTTGAATGACAGACAGTACCTCCTAGGTAGCTTGAACTTTGATTCCTCAATTCATTTGCAGATAAGATCTAACTTTATTTGCAGATTTAGTAATAAGCTTCTGAATATGACAGCTTCACACTTGAAAAGTACACACGTGACTAAAGTATGTACTATAGACATGTGCATGCGCAAACTTCATTAATTACGAAGAGAACATTTGTGATAACCAAAAAGGCGTTATTGTCAGTCCAGACTCTTTATGTATAATTCCATATATAAATCCCAGAAAGTAACTCCTATCAATGACATAACGATTTGGACGCAGTCAGAAATATAAATTCAAAATCTGTTTTGTTGTGTGCGACTATTGTATTGCATACTACAAATCAGTTAAAAAGAAATTATGTTTAATATGACAGTGGAACCGGGAAAAGCCGAAAATAATAAACCATCCAAAAAATAGTTCTTAATTCAGGTGGTTTTGCTTTGGCACATTGAAATTCATGCTCTAGATGTGGTTAAAGTGATAACAGTTACACTGGAGCAAGAGACAGCTCTAATGAACGGTACCACATGGGGGAGATTAATTACATACGTATACCATGAGTTAAAAAAGTTAAAAAGTTTTTGACTGGCCCTAATAATTCCCATACAGTAACTTGTCTACTGTCGTATTATGTTGTATTCTCAAGTGACAACATTTTGTTCTGCAATGACAAAAATGTTATGTTGCAGTGAAACTGTAATATCCGGCAGTACAAAATTGTATGTTCCAGTGATGTGATGTGATGTGATGTGATGTGATGTGATTATGATTTTTAACGTAGCTTTAACAATTTTTCAGTTATATCGCTACGATGTCTGTAGTGTGGTAGTTTATAGTGATGTCTAGCACTGGCGAATCATGCCGCAGATATGTTGCATGATGTCCCACCCAATCACATTATCCTGACACTGAGACGACCAGTCCTATCACTAACCTCTTTATGCTGAACGTCAAGCGATGCAGATGTTAGTACCATTTCTGTAAGTCTTCGGTATGACTCGACCGGGGATCGAACCCACGACCTCCAGCATCCTAGGCGGACGCTCTAACTACTAGGCGGTTTTGTATGTTCCAATGACAATTTAGCATGCTTAAGTGACATCTTTTGATGTTTCATTGACAATTTAGTGTGCTTAATTGACATTTTTTGATGTTTCAGTGACAATTTAGTGTGCTTAATTGACATATTTTGTTGTTTCAGTGACAATTTAGTATGCTTAATTGACATCTTTTGATGTTTCAGTGACAATTTAGTATGCTTAAGTGACTTCTTTTGATGTATCAGTGACAATTTAGTGAGCTGCAATGACAATCTGGTATGTTCTAGGAACCCTTTTGAACTGACGTGACAACTTGGTTTGCTTAAAAGACAACATTTATGTTTTAGCGACAGTTTGAAATTTTTCAGCGACATCTTGCAATTTTAGTGACAACTTTATATGTTACAATTATGTGTTCGTTTGCTGCAGTGACAATTTGGCATGTTCCAGTGTCAAATATTGTAAATTATAGTGACTTGCAGCTATATTTGATACTCAAATGTGTCGGAAGCTTAGCAGAGACTAAGTAAAATCAAGAAAGCCCGCATACCAGCCAACAAAGGTCTATCTAGTTCTCTATGATCTCGAATAGAAATGAGATATTACGTTTTATTCAAGATCTTAATTCACAACGTAGAGGTTATAAGCTTTCTCATTTATGTAAGTATATATGACTCTTGCTTCACTTAACTAACGTTGTATGTGTAAAGCCATGAACCATTCAATAATTCGATATAATCATAAACTTCGTGAGATGACAATTGCTCTATTATAGGTCTAGTTGTGTAAAAGAGGATTTCTAAGTCTCCAATCCAATCTGTTGCAGTTTTAATGAAAATATGGCTGTTTTAAAATTCTGGCATTACTTTTATTCTTGCCTCCATGAGTGCGGAAAAATTCAAAATCGTGTTTTGTAAAGTATAATTTGGAAATAAAGAAGTCAGGTGTCGCAAACGATAAGAAATGAATTTTTGTATTTATCTAATCAATTCCAGTTGCTTGAACAGTTCGGCTGAAACATACGACGATTGAGTCTAATTTATTGGTTAATAGTAAAATTCAGGTATCTGCTGTCCCACGATTCGTGAAAAGTTTTTAAGTAGGTTGGATACGAGTAAGCACATCATCAAAACAAACTAGGTAGTATATATTTAGGATAGTGACCTTGCTGAATTCTATCGTTTTCCCTTTTAAAAATTTATATAATCCTATTCTTGTTAGATGGTGCACGTATCATCTAAAACAAACAAGTCCCAAATATCTGCGACAGGTGCAAATCTTGTTCCGTTACTCTGATCTGATAGTCACTAATTTATCTTGTACCATCACCCAACAATGTTCCTAATCTATCTTGTATTACTACCCAACAATGTATATGTATGTATGTATGTATGTATGTATGTATGTATGTATGTATGTATGTATGTATGTATGTATGTATGTATGTATGTATGTATGTATGTATGTATGTATGTATGTATGTATGTATGTATGTATGTATGTATGTATGTATGTATGTATGTATGCATGCATGCATGCATGCATGTATGTATGTATGTATGTATGTATGTATGTATGTATGTGTGTGTATGTGTGTGTGTGTGTGTGGTATTACCACCCGTCAACGTCCATAATTTATATTGTATTACTACCATCTCTAATTTCTCTTGCATTACCACCCAACAACGTCTCTATTCCCACTCAACAACGTCCCTAATCTCTCTTGTATTACCACCCAACAAAGTCCCTAATATATATTGTAGTACCACCCATCAATGTCTCTAATTTATCTTGAATTAACAACCAACATCTCTAATTTATATTGTACTACCACCCAACAACGTCTATAATACCACTCAACAACGTCACTCGTCTATCTTGTATTACCACCAAACAACGTCCATAATTTATCTTGTACTACCACCCAACATCGTCTCTAATCTGTCTAGTATTATCCTCCAGTAACGTCCCTATTCTGTCTTTTTATTACCCAACGTCTCTAATCACTCATCAACGTCTCTAAACTATCTTGTCTTACCACCCAACAACGTCTCTACTTACCACCCAACAACGTCTCTAATATATCTTGTATTACGACCCAACAACGTTTTTAATGCATCTTGTATTACCAGCCAACAACGTCCTTAACATATATTGTATTACGACCCAACAACATTTATAATTCTAATACATCTTGTATTACCGCCCAGCAACGTATCTAATACATCTTGCATTACCACCCAACAACGTCCCTAATCTATCTTGTATTACCACCCAACAAAGGATCTTTATCGTTCCAGCTGGTATCTCGACTAATGTTTCTCCCCCTTCTTCTCTTCATGGGTGGATATCTATTGCAATTCTATAGTCATTTTGGTGCATTTTGTTCTCTGAACTATAAAATGATGAATAAAGAAGGTCATCGCTATATAACAGGTTGAATTTATAATAATGTTACTTTAGGACTGATAACTGGAATGAAATATATAACATAAACGAAATAAATTTTTGTAAATTGTAGGTTTTTTTAATGTACAGCTTTACGTGTAAATGCTTTAATGAATAATTAAGCAATTAATATAATCTTGCAGACAGCATTTTCATAACGAGATCATCTAGTCGATCTTATTCTTTTATTTAAATGTACAGTGATCAAGTTAAACTTTATTTAATCGGCGTATTTGCATATTTGAAGCAAACCAATTTTGAAAATGTGATACAGAATGTTTAATCGCATGCAAATTAAGCAATTTAATTAATTTTTAAGCATTCGGACACATTTTGTCGGCTGCTTCCGCCTTAAGCACATCTCACCTTTAATGATGGTGCATGTTATCGATAAAAATTATGCCATCAGGTCAACTTACAGATGTACCATGCATTTTTGAATGGTTGTACACCATGCATATTTGAATGTTTGTATACTATGCATATTAGAATGGTTATGTACCATGCATATTTGAATGGTTGTGTACCATGCATATTTGAATGGTTGTATACCATGCATATTTGAATGGTTGTATATCATGCATATTTGAATGGTTGTATACCATGCATATTTGAATGGTTGTATACCTTGTGTACCATGCATATTTGAGTGGTTGTATATCATGCATTTTTGAATGGTTGTACATCATGCATACTTGAATGGTTGTATACTATGCGTATTAGAATGGTTGTATACTTTGCAAATTTGACTGGTTGTATGCCATGCATATTTTGAATGGTTGTGTACCATGTATATTTGAATGGTTGTATGACATGCATATTTGAATGGTTGTGTACCATGCATATTTGAATGGTTGTATACCACGCTTATTGGAATGGTTGTATTTCATACAATTGTTAAAATTTCGTCAAGTAGTGCCATATAATTGAATGCAGGCTGTTATCGTATTTGGTCCATAAGCCGTTTTGTCGCATTCTCATGGGCGTGCTTAAGACTCATGGATTATTATTTACTCTCTAGAGTAGCTCATTCCCAACTAGAGTGCAATAGATAAATTATTAAATTCGTACATAGAGCTCTGACCTAGCTTTTTAAATCTTTCAGACTATATCTCTTTTCAAAAGTTTAAAGTTTCGAACTACTCTTTAGCTTCTTCACTGAAAAGTTTGCAATGGTAAATATTTTGGGGTAACTACCTTGGGACACTAAGAGATTAATATTGTAAATCGTCATACACTTTACATATAGTGTTTCCTGTTTTTGTTATTCCTGATACATAAACACGTTAACATTCCGCTTTATTTTAATCTTGTTCTTCTAAATAATTGTATAAAATCCTTGCCCAATATTCTCATCACTGATTTTTTTGTGACTGGAAGCGTTACTTTCTGGACCCACTTTATTTTGTGATACTACCGTTCATAATCTGGCGTTCGTTTTTTCAATTGGTTACGACTATCACAAGTCTTTTCAGTAGTGTTTACGTATGTCAGTCCCAATTACCCATTATTATTCTCAACGAATGCCAGACTTGCTTCGTTCGCCAAGTGACGCAGAACATGATGGAGAAAGAGAATCCATCACGTTCTCCAACATGAATATATGTAGTTAAACAGCGAAACGCCAGAGTACAAATTGTCACGTGTACATTGATTTGCTGCTACCATGCGATAAGGATCTTGCACATGGTTTAAATGTCAACCTATAGCAGCAAATAAATTAACCTCTCCTATGAAGAGAATGTCAACATTGGTTCATCTCTCAGCTGAACAAATTAGGCAACCACTGCATTCTTCCAAATCAAAAAAGCAAATACCCCGTAACAAGAGACACTCAGTCTTCGAATCGTTAAAGCCACGCAAATACAAATCAGCAGCGACATATATAATCCATTATCAGCAAACACTCTAGTTTAAGTACACTTTATTCATACAGTAATAATCACTTCAGGCAACTATCCTGTAACGGAAATGCTATTCCTTTTTGCCATATCCAAAACTGCATCTGTTATACGTGAATTTCAACAGTAGAAGCGATACACTTTTTGGTAGAAATGTTTTAAATAGTCTCATCACAAATCCATGCATATTGCGCATCGACTACTCCGGTTGACCTAAGTAAGCTATGATGTGCCTAAACATCCCAATTTTTGTATATACATTTTTTAAATTTTATATTCAAATTTTCTTTTAAAATTCGCGCATCTAATTTTTCAATATTTTGTGAAAATTTCCGTCCTGGGATAAGCAATTAACTTAGAGATACAAGATTTTCCATCAGAGATGATTTGTTAACGAATGATATTTATTCTGTAGGTGGGAAGGACAGTTGCTCTTTAAATTTTGCTTTAAAAATAAGGTCTACTTCTAATGTTATTTGTTTTTGAATTGTACAGCAATCGCTTCTCTATTCTTTTTTCAAGAGCAAGAATGAAACATGCGGCGTCTGAGCCAAAATTAAATGAACAATGAATATAAAATGTACGGTGATTTGATACTGAATTTAAGAAACTAGTTGATTATGACCCAGTTTTTGCTTCCCAAAATTAGAAGTTATTGAACTAGTTTCATAAATTCAGAATTAAACAATTCACTGTGTTACATCCTGTTTATGAAAATATTTTTATGCTTAGTGGAAAGATGCCTAATAAATGAGTTTCGGCATTTCATTTAATTCTTTCTCAGTTGCTGCACCGTTGAATGCCTGCGCATGAAACACCTTTAGCAGACGCGTGCTAAATCAAGGCTCTCAAAAGCTGGAAATTATTAAATTTGTTTCATAAATTCAGTATTAAATTATTGTCCAATTGAGATCCTTTGTTTAAAAAATTTTGCATATTGACGTACGGTAATTTATTGTTACCAAGTTGAAATTATTGCGCTATTAATTAAATCCATATGGTTAATAATGCTATTGTTCTTGGGTGATTGTATAAAGAATTACTTTCTAATTATTTCTTGCAGAGACAGATACAAAATATAACTGCATTCATATGTCTAACACATTTAATATTTGCGTGTCATAAAACCTTCATTTATATCTAAATGCCATTTACATTGTTGTTATCAAGTGAGTGCAGTTATTTATATTCAGCGTGCATGGACACATAAGTCTTGCATAAGTAGTATTCTTATGCGTGTCTTTTGGTACAGACTGGTTTTAAGCCGAAAGCCAGACTATCATTGTGATCAGTTACACATTTGAATATCCAGAGATCTCTGACATTTTCCTTTTATCACGAAATCCTCCCTATTTTCTGTTCCGCTTATTGTGCATCGAATTTGACGAGTATGATCTTGAGGGAAGTAACTCTGCTGAGTTCAGTTCGTACGTTCCAATCATCTTTGGAGCAATCAGCATCATTGGTAACTGCACCATATTAAGAAGGACTATTTATTTGACATTTTACGAAAAACACATGCTATTATCTTCAAGAATGACAAATGATAGAGATTAAACTGAAAGAGGTGTAGAAAACAACCATTTCATATATATATATATATATATATATATATATATATATATATATATATATATATATATATATATATATATATATATATATATATATATATAGTAATGAATAGGTGTTTAAAATATTATAACCCTCATCCTTCTATTCGTTGTCGTTAACTAGGGAATGATCTCCCTCAATGTCATTAACCAGTGTGGACAGATAGATGGAACGTTACAGATAGCTGAGCAAAGTATTGAAAGAAATAAAGACAACGAGCCCACTTTCAATGAATAAAATATATAAATTTTAATCAAATAACATAAGATGACAGAAAAATCAATTCCATACAACCGATATATTACATTACGTATTCAATTAAAGCATAGCCAAAATTAACTTTCTATTGGACTGATGGTCAATGACGGAATTCAAGTACAGCGTATAACTATCATGTATTCGAGTGTTGATTTTAAGTACAATCTTATGCTTTGACAACATCACCTGACACCAGTCTTTGTACGACTTGTTTCCCACGTCTAAACACGTGCTTGTTCTTCTTCCGACCCTCTGTTCTGAAATATCGTAGATGTAAATTTCCTCTTTAACTCATTGGGATTCCTCTTCCTTCTTTCTCTCGTTCGGAGTACGAAATATGAAGAGTGAAGCTGTCTCCTTTCTGCCATTTTCTCTTTCCAAACAGAGAGTCAAAACCTTTAGTTAGTCACCTTTTCTAAGAAAACTATCTGGACTTCCTTTTGTAATTTCACGAAGACACTACCTCATTAACTAGCGCCTACGGAGTCACCTTAATCTTCTCTCAAGAAAAACCGGACTAAAGGATTTAACAAGAGATAGTTTCCTAAATTGTTTCTCAAAGTGTAATAACAAAGTTTCTCTGGCCAATCAGAAAATAACTGTTCCTAAACCTTTTCCTCCAAATCGAGTGTCTGTCGTCGATTTCACTGGCCTAAAACATGCAACAATCAGCTTCTTTTGAAAAATCGATTATTTAACGTGTGCCCTTTTGAACTGCATCGGGACAAAATATAATTACGCGTACTCAATGTACCATAATAAATGGCCGGGTCATATTCAACTGAGCTTAACGTAAATCCTTTTATGTTTAGAGATGAAATAAAGAAATAAAAATTGAACTTTCTTCAGACCTATCTTTTTCGATTATGTTAACTTGCAAGCATAATGTATCGAACCTTAGGTTTCAATAAGTTTCAAAATTCGACACACGCACACAGATACATACATACATACATACATACATACATACATACATACATACATACATACATACATACATACATATATATATATATATATATATATATATATATATATATATATATATATATATATATATATAATACTCTCATACAGGTTAGAGAAATTTAATTAGCTTTCTACGGAGTTTCGAACTCGGGTTCGCATGTAAACAGCACCTATCGCCTTGCCTGCACACACCAGCACATATACCGTCACTACTAAGCACACATCATCAAAACGTGATGGCACTAAATCGGTGTTATATGAACTCGTTTGTAGCAGATACACTCGCTTGACGACCTAGTGATTAATTCTCATATGTATACACCATCGTTCCATATTCCTAGGAAAGATATAATGGTATATAGGACTTTTGTTTAACAAAGAATTATAAATATATACCAAACAGAACAGGAAGTGCTATCCCTGGAATCTATAGATGTATGCTTGATAATAGTAGGCAGAATAATTAATACAAATAATACCATGACACAGTTTAGAGAATTTTAAATGGTACTCTACGGAGTTTCGATCCCAGGTTTTCGAATAAACGGCACCTATCGCCTTGCCTGCACGCTATATATATATATATATATATATATATATATATATATATATATATATATATATATATATATATATATATATATATATATGAGTTGAGTCTATTCTATATTTATTACATAAATACGTTAATGGCAGTAACTGTAAATATTTGAATACCATCCAGTCTAAGAAGCAAAATTGAACTTAAACTAAATTATAATATTTGTTATACTTAATATGTAACAGCACTCAAAGAATGATAGTTTAATACAGTATCAACCCTATGTTCCTCCGAACGTGACACGTTTCATGGCGTATCCTCACCCGCAGCCTCAGAATTAGTGCATCAGCAAAATCTCAAGGTCAAACTCAATGGTTTAATGATTTTCAGAACAAAACTATTTTGCCGAAAAATGTGTATATACATGTGTAGAGCTTATATAAACTCATTAATGTTAACACTGTTTACATGTCAAAGTCAGACCAGAAGTAAATATATGTTGTGTCTTGTTTTCTTTACTAGCTTACGCATTACCTTCATGCTAACATGGATGTTTGCTATAACCAGTTCATGCTAACATGGAGGTTTGCTATAACCAGTTCATGCTAACATGGAGGTTTGCTATAACCAGTTCATGCTAACATGGAGGTTTGCTATAACCAGTTCATGCTAACATGGAGGTTTGCTATAACTAGTTCATGCTAACATGGAGGTTTGCTATAACCAGTTCATGCTAACATGGAGGTTTGCTATAACCAGTTCATGCTAACGTGGAGGTTTGCTATAACCTCTTCATACTAATATGTAGGTTTGCTATACATTTATTCATATTAGTATGGAGGTTTGCTATATCCCCTTCATGCTAACATGGAGGGTTGCTATAAATCCTCCATGCTAACATTAAGGTTTGCTAGAACCCCTCCATGCTAACATTAAGGTATGCTTTAAACCCGTCATGTTAACATTGAAGTCTGCTATTTCTCGTTCATATTAACATGGCGGTTTGCTACTTTAAATGCTTACAAATTTTGCAAGGCTATATAATATAAAGAGATCCAGTCATAGTAATGATATTTGGAATAATCCGGGTTACATGTATTTTTCCTATGTTTATAATGAATATCTAATTAATTCCGAATATAACTGTTTTCATGCCATGTTCCAGCCTATCTGATAATATAGCCATTTGACAATCGATTAATGAGTGGTGCAAACGACGAACTATTATTAATTACCCAAAGATTCGCAAATTGTCTGGCGTATCTTTCATTAATATATAAGAGGCTGATAATGTATCCGTCACTCAGTGTCTTGGATGTGCGGTTCATAATCTAGCTGCTTCATCATCGCTCGAATTCAACCAATCAGAACATGCAATAAAGTTATAGTTGACTGCTCATTTGAGATGATGACTTACTCGGTTCTTTTCCTTCGATGAGGGATAAAAATTGTTCTTTGCTGTCATTGATTGACGACTACAGATTTGTTGCACATAACATGTTAACTTTTATTTCGAAAATATTTTGGGATTCATTATTGAAAATTTCTTGGAGTATAGCATTAAATGAGGACTTGAAGAAATGTAATACCAAGTAAATAGAATGTTTATACTTGTCACAACATGCATTCTGTGTGTATATTGTCCTCGTGAAAAGCCTTGTGCGAGGGTTAATGCAATCGGACAGTACTGCAGCCTATCAGTCGCAAGGGGATTTAAGCTGCAAACTTGTCTTCTGCCCGACAGAGCATTCGAATGCTGCTTTATATAGCGATTCTTATCACTGACATTTTTGCTCTCGCCTCGATCAATAAAAATGATATAGAGGAAGGTGGAGACTTCACAGAGAGAATATCACGTCACATCTCCATGCAATCATCTTTGTGCCATGAGACATCATCCAAGTTGAACCATTGAGAAGGTTGATGGCGGTAGTAACAACGATCATTCAAGTCAAACCATGAAAAGGTTGATGGCGGTAGTAACAACCATCATCCAAGTCAACCTTGAGAAGGTTGATGGCAGTAGAAACAACATGATAAACGTTGATCTGCTTTGGTCTTATTTTCAGAATTGATAGTAATAATCATGAAGCCGGGCATGTTGGGGGAAGGTGGTTCTTTTTTGTGTTTTGCTTTTTCTTTCTTTTAATACATTCTTAATGAAGAGTGGTGATCTGAGAGTCAGGATTCCGTGTGATTGAGCTTGGAGAATGTCATATAACCGTCCCAAAACATCTTTATTTTATTTTTCTTACGAGTCGAATAATTGCACATCTCTAGAAGAGACAGGCTTTTTCTCATGCAACGGAAAAGGAAGAGTACATTCCAACGGGAATAAAATCAGTGCAATTGGATTAAACTAGTACCATTGGATCAAACTAGTGACATTGCATTAAACTAGTATTATTGGATTAAACTAGTGACATTGCATTAAACTAGTACCATAGGATTAATCTAGTACTATTAGATTAGATAAATTTCATTGGATTAAACTAGTACAAAACGATTAAATTAATATCAATAGATTAAACTAGTATTATTGGTTTAATTAGTACTATTGGATTAAACAAGTGCCCTTGCTTTAGACTGTACCATTGGATTAAACTATTACCACTGGATTAAACTAGCACCATTGGGAAAAAACTAGTGCAAGGATTATTGGTGACCTGGCGATGAACATGTCAAATCGTATTCATCTTTACCCTACTGTAGTTGTTGTTTGTTCAAGGTTACTGTAAAACAGCTCCACAGATAATTAAAGAATATTTTAAACTTATCTGTAGAAAATGTGGCTTTTACGTGAGACGCATATTCTCATCTAACAAAGTAAAATAGGAAGTTATTATTTTAAACAAAACAAGCGTACAGATTTAATCTTTTCACCACTGTGTGTTTTTATTTAGTTTGTTGCCCATTAAAGAAAACAGTGTTATCTCTGTAAACGTTTGTCTAATTTATAACCCTGAGAATAAAACATTAAGAAATCGTCTGACTGTAATAATTATGTTCTATGTTGCCTTAGGAAAAGAAAAACAAACTAACAATATCTTCTTTTATATTACAAAAACGTTTTTATTTTGGCTTGATTTTGTGTTGCCCTTGCATGACTTTGAAAATGTCCATTGGTCAGGAATATTTATTACAAAAACCCAGGTCCAACTCGATTATTTTTCCATTAGGATTTGATTAGGTCATGGTTTATGTGTGACACACAACTTGACATACTGAACCGTGGCATTAGGTTCCGTGCTGTACAATCGGGGACAGCCGCATTATATAAACACAATTTAAGCTGAAAGAAGTATCCTTCCAAAATGTTGAAATCTGTCCACGCATTGTATTCTTTTTCATATCCAGCAAGAGCCACCTCGCCCACGGTGTCTGACTTTTGATACTATTGTTTTACCTGAATGAATATACGCTATTTAAGAGGTGATAATTGTATAACGTTTAAAGTGGCAATCTGCATGGCGTTAGACCCATGCTACATTCTCCGGCCTTAGGAAGAATTATTGTGGTTCTTTGTTGTTTTCGTTTGTGTTTATTTTATAAGGGAAAATCAAGCTTGAATGTAAAAGACCTATTCATATTTGAGATTTCTTACATTTATCGAAGTCCAACAAATATAAAACATTCGTGTGCCAAGCATCATATAAAATATTCTTGTAACCAAGTAATCTTATAAAACATACCCGTAACCAAACGTTTTATTTTATTCTGAATGGCTTTGTTGACTGATTCCTACAGTTTCAGGTGCAGGGTTTTCTTGGTAAATTTAAGGTAATTTCATCATTCAGTATATTAACCAAAGAAGGTACAATTTAATGGCGGACACCCTCAGACCACCCACTTCAAAATGACCCCCATCTAATGTATCGAAATACCTTAAAAACGAGTGCATCGTGTATGTTTTGGGTCAAAATTTTTGATCTCTTAAATTCATAACACTTGATGTTAAGCTGTATCAGAATAAATAAAGAAAAAATACTCAGGCAAGAAAGTTTAGCCTTGTTGATTAGGCAATCCAGCAGGCAAGACAAGTTTAGCCTTGTTGATCAGGCAATCCAGCAGGCAAGACAAGTTCTGCCTTGTTGATCAGGCAATTCAGCAGGCAAGACAAGTTCTGCCTTGTTGATCAGGAACTCCTGCAGGCAAGACAAGTTTAGCCTTGTTGATCAGGCAATCCTGCAGGCAAGACAAGTTCTGCCTTGTTGATCAGGCAATCCAGCAGGCAAGACAAGTTCTGCCTTGTTGATCAGGAACTCCTGCAGGCAAGACAAGTTCTGCCTTGTTGATCAGGCAATCCTGCAGGCAAGACAAGTTCTGCCTTGTTGATCAGGAACTCCTGCAGGCAAGACAAGTTCTGCCTTGTTGATCAGGCAATCCTGCAGGCAAGACAAGTTCTGCCTTGTTGATCAGGCAATTCAGCAGGCAAGACAAGTTCTGCCTTGTTGATCAGGAACTCCTGCAGGCAAGACAAGTTTAGCCTTGTTGATCAGGCAATCCTGCAGGCAAGACAAGTTCTGCCTTGTTGATCAGGCAATCCAGCAGGCAAGACAAGTTCAGCCTCGTTGATCAGACAATCCAACAGGCAAGACAAGTTCAACCTTGTTGATCAGACAATTCAACAGGCAAGACAAGTTCAGCCTTGTTCATCAGACAACCCAATGTCATTACAATTTACATTTGTAGTTTGTCAAATTCTTCGATGTCGATTAGCCCTACCATTTTAATCTCCCAAAATAGACTAGAACAAACACCCCTTATACCCAAAGTCAAGACAGAAGAGAGCAACCTTAGTTGCAACATAAATGTCTGAAATTTAAGTCATGTATTTAATTTGCAATTCTAAAGTCTTTGATTCCGATAACAACCAAAACATTGCTGTAATTTTTCTAGATAAATATATTTTTTTCGAAAGTGATAGTTCACTGAAAGTAACCCATTTAATAGAATAAAGCATGTTGTATTTTTCACAATCAGAATTAAAGGTTACCTAATTTGGGATGATGATTCATAACTTTCTCTTTTTGTTCTCATTCTGAGAAACAATAATCAGTTTTAAGTCTCAAAAGCATACACAGTATATGAAATGGATATTTATTAGCTCACCTTGGTGTAAGGTAAAGCAAGATTATGGTATCACTGTGTCTTCGTTGTGAGCCTTCCGTCTTCTATCCAACAACATTTACTTGTTATCTTCAGTCCACATTTCTGATCTAATTTCGATTTAAATAGGAATACGGGCTCAAAAATCATCAAAAATTCGAAAGAGCTCAATATTCAGTAGATCCAACATGACCTTGCATCAGATTGCATCGGATTTCATCGCTTTGTTACTTTGCCTCTGATTGGTTTACTTTTTTGCCCCTCTGGAGTCCATATCTTTGTTGCCCCAGTGAATTTCATATCTTTGTTGCTTCTGTGGAGTTCATATCTTTGTTGCCCCTGTGGAGTTCATATCTTTGTTGCCCCTGTAGAGTTCATATCTTTGTTGCCCATGTAGAGTTCATATCTTTGTTGCCCATGTGGAGTTTATATCTTTGTTGCCCCTGTGGAGTCCATATCTTTGTTTCCCGTATGGAGTCCATATCGTTGTTCCCCTGTGGAGTTCGTATCTTTGTTGCCCATATGGAGTTCATATCTTTGTTGCAGTTCTGGAGTCCATATCTTTGTTGCCCCTTTTGCCCCTCAGGAGTCTGTCTTTGGTGCCCATCTGGAGTCCATATCTTTGTTGCCCAGTGGAGTCCAGATCTTTGTTGCCTATCTGGAGTCCATATCTTTGACCAAGTTTTTATCAACCTTGAAATATGGACTTATGTCATTAATATATCGGACAAATAAGATGATGACAATGTAGAGTAATATGTTTATCTTGCATACGACGGACTGAACATGTAAACACTCTGGAAACCGTATTTCTGGTCCGTTTGTTTGATCAAACTTGGAAAGAGGGATTATGTGATCAAAAGTATTGATCTTTTGATAAGGGCACAGGTCTACAAGCATCTAACTGGCAAACCTTGTTGCCACTCTTTGAAATTTGCATTTCTGGTCCGATTTTGATCATGGTTGTAATACTTCCTCATTTTTCATCAAGCACTGGTGCAAGCTCATGAGCAAACTCCACATGTAATAATGAGGACAGTTTTTATCTGGTTGACCAAGCTTTTTAATACATATTTTGGAATCTAATGCATGTTAGTACACTGGAATCCTATGCAGGTTACCGCTCTGGAGACTAACTCGTAATTTGATGCACTTTGGTAAAGTATATATACTATCTTTATTGAAGACAAGTTTTGTAGTGGATACTAATGAGATTCCTTGTGTCTGATTGGCTGAATTTGTTTCCTGTCTAGAGTTTGAAACCATATTTAATATACCGTTCCTATAAATCGGGGCAAATTAATTTAAATAATAAAGATAATTTGATCGCTTGACAACTATTTTGACTTTATCTATAAAAGCGTTTTCTTCAGGATTTAGTTTCTAAAATGGCAAATACCATGATACAAAGTTTTATAGATAATTTACATAGGTGATTTACTTATTATATTATATAAGCCTCCACAGTGAAATAACTAACTCTTCAGACATATAAATCACATGAACGATACCAGTCCCACTTGAGCTTCTTGCTATTCCTCGCGTCAATTATACTAATAACTTTGAGTGAACCTTCTTCTGTATAACATATGGAATGGATGAAAGGTGCTAACTATTCTAACGCAGTCTTGAAATCAACTCAGTTTTACCTTTGCTTTGTGTGTAGATTCGTTAATTCGTGGTTTCTGTGGTTCCGATTTGTCATGCATGCAATAGAACTTATTTTTTTGGATCAGTTAATGAGAAATATTGTAACTCATAGTATGGTTCGTTTGCAGTAATAGCTACTCTGTTTCATAATTTAATTGTGCTATGCTCACTCAGTTCCCTTGCCTAATGACAATAATGTATAAAAACAGAACGATGAATCTGCTGATTTCATACTCAACTTGACATCCTCGATGTTTTCATCCAAACATAATGTAACAATTTCTTTTCTTAGATTTCTTGCCGGTTAAATTAATTTTCTTTCCGGAGACAGCATGTGCAAACCTCGATATTTCGTACTTCCATGTCTCTCTGCTGCTGCTTTCCATTTTCACTGGCCCTTTGAGCCAGTATAAGGATATTGAGTCATATTTATACCTTAAAACTAACATTATTTCAAAATTACAATCTAGCTGCATCGTTATATTAAATACTAATAATTTAAATCGACTTAAATTCTATGATGTCTTAGTGTTGAAGTATGGGTATTTCTTAGTAAAGATACAGGTAAACGATGGGCTAATATTAGTCTTAACGTGTCTAAATATTTTCCAATGTAACAGTGTTTCTGAAACCTTTCATCTACTTTGGGTTTGGGATAGAAGGTCAGTGTGAATGGCAATCAACCTTTTCATTTTTTCTGTACTTTAGAGGATACTTTCTGTTTGTTTATTTAGCCTTTAGTGTTGCTCCTCAATCAGGTATAACTTTAACCATCATGTGCAAACCCGTAGTAGCCTGTCGCAGACCGCAAAACCTCAAGGTCAGAGATAAATTAACGCTAAGCCATGATCATCCTGACACTTCCCTACTTCTCTAGTGATAAAAGGTGAAAATGGAGACCAGCACTTTCTCTAGCACAGCGACGAGTGACAAACTGGCATACATAGTCTAAACGAAACTCGCAAAATAAGAGAGAATGTAATTTAATCCATCACATGTAACTAACTATCTGAGGGTGTCTTTACGTCAGAGAGGCCTACGCGCTACACAAAATTATAAATCTTCAACTGATCAAATTGGATCACATAAAAAAATACACGAACAAGAGTTTATGTTGCAGAACACTCTTAAAGTTGTCATACTTTTAATAATGTAACACTTATTGCAATTGCTTACAAGCCGATCTGAAGTTCCGAAAGAAAATGGATATGACTCGATACGCCGCTTTAGAACTATGAGAACAAGCGCCTTAAAACGATGACAACTTCAAAAGGAAAACCTCGCGCAAATAAAATCATTATATGTTTACAGTCGCCACTTTTGCTACTGTTTTTAAAGTTCTTACTGGTGTTATAATTGCTATTTCTTGCATTACAGAAATAATGAAATGATATAATTTACGATTACAGTAATTTACATTTAAAATAGATGACGATATGATCATCCCTTTGTAGGTTCATACCAACTAGGCTACCACATCATTAGTGAGACTGAAGCCTATTAAGTGAAATATTACACATTTTCATTCATAAACTTTGTCATTTCAATGTTTATACCATAATTGCATGCACACTTTTAACATGACATTATACAAAATTACATCGTGATATAACACTTATGACATAATATCACACTTCTGACATGATATTAGACACCGATAATTTAACACGTATGACATGATATCAGATAAAATATGTATGCTTATAAAATGATATAACACTTTATGACACGATATTTGACATACCTATAACATAGCATGATACCAGATGAAATATATACGCTTATAAATGATATAACTTTTCATGACCTGATATCACTTATGACATGATATTATGCACACTAATAACATGATACAACACTTATGACATATCACACACAACTTATGACATATCACACAAAACTTATGACATATCACACAACACTTATGACATATCACACATAAACCGGAAGATAAACTATATTATATTCTGATGAGTGTTACATGTAATCGGATGCAAAACATGACTGCTACTGCAGCTTTCTTTACTCACGATGGATTGGAAACTGTGTATTATATCTGGAATTTTTATAGTAAAATTTTGAACAGATTATAGTTTCACTAATCTTCATCCAACTTCTTGCGTCATTTTGAGCTTGTATCTTTATATGTATTAGGAGTTTCCTTCAAATTCTGGTTGCTGTCTTTGATCGTGGCCCATCCTTTTATTGCTTGCCGCGTTTAACAACACATTATACTGGTTTTTGTTTAGACAGGCTCCGTAAGGTAACACAATACATTGGCTTTTGACTAACCTGGCACAATAGTCACGAAAGTGTTGAGCACAAATCTTAAAGTCAGAAAGTAACGTACTAGCGGAGGTGGGGGTGGAGGGGCGAAAGGGGCGGTTGCTCCAGACGCCAGAGTTCTTTTGGCGACAAAACAGCTTATTCATTTTTTTCAAAAATGACCCAAACGTCCTCCTAGAGCTCCTCCCAAGTACCCGCCACGTCTTCGTCCCTTCGGACCTTGTATTTTTGCAATTTGGGCCATCATTGTCGCCATGGGCGTCATTTACTCCACTTAGGTACGAGCGTCATTTAACCTTAAATTGCCAATGAATTCAGAGCAAAAAAAAACAACTCGAAATTTTGAATTATAGTGAATTCAAACAAGGAAGCCTTGGAGTCTATAACTGTGATTCAACAAAAGAATGTTGGCACATCAATATAATGTAGGCGATTGGTATATAGTATATTAGAGACCACTTGCTACTATAGGCACATCAACACTTTCAGCGTTGGAAATTATTTGAATTACTGATAAAGATTATTTCAGAATTTGATTTATTATGAGTTGTGTTAGTAATTCTAAGATTATTCGTGAGTTTAGTTGAAGCAGCAATTTTCTCACTGGACCAGCTTTTATCCGTTACGGCGCCTCATGGGTTTTAGCAGCATCCTATAACTACTTGTGAAAATAACTCGGCCTGCTTATCTCCATAACAGAGGGTCTCACACCTCTAATCAATAACATTAAAACTAGAATAAGGAATGCCACTAGCTACAGCTATAATTCTGTGATACGTAAGCATCAACAACATTTGCATATTCTGAGAAAACAAGTTATGTGATAATGTATCTGTCAGTTTTAAAAGGACGAACGGAATGCGAATCTAGGAAACACGAATTGGTGGCAGAATGCCCCCACTCTTCAATTATGACAAACATCTGTAATACAAGTGAATCATTCAATATCATATGTCCAGAATTTCAATTTAACGTGTTGTATCAAAACTGCTTGTCGTTAAAGTTCTATTTTCCGTGTCGAGATTTTAGATTGTATCTGTCGAATTAAACAGTAGTGGTTGAACGTTATATTTTCTATATCGAGGTTTTCGATTGTGTCATTTGAATTACACGGCGGGGGTTGAAATTTCAATGTCATACGTCAATAATTCCTCATTTACGTATTGGTTCAAAGAGCTCATGTTGAAAGTTTCATTTCGTATGTTGAGTATTTAGACTACATCTGTTGACTTACAAAGAGCTGGTTGAAAATTATATGCCTAATGTAGAGGTTTCAGGTTGCATCTTCTGAATTACAAGGCGGTTATCGAAATTTTAAAGTCACATGTCAAGAGTTGCAATTTAACACAGCACATGGATTGTGCTGAAAGTACCATCTTGTATGTTGAGTTTTCAAACTGTATCTGTTGAATTACACAGCCGTGATTGGACATGTTATTGTGC
Organism: Potamilus streckersoni; assembly: GCA_016746295.1. NCBI lineage: Eukaryota > Metazoa > Mollusca > Bivalvia > Unionida > Unionidae > Potamilus > Potamilus streckersoni. The sequence continues at coordinate 1,629,365 of JAEAOA010000761.1, forward strand.
TTGTCAGAATTGTTAATTTTATATGGCGAAATGGTGTGTTGATGTTAAAAGTAATATGACACGATATCCACCTTAACAATTCAAAATAATATCAAATATTAAGATACATCGCTCGCGTTTTCAATTACGAGGCGCTATTACATTTCATAGAGTTACAGTTTGAAAGTTACCATTTGCAGGTCGAGAATTACAATGAATTTCTTCGCTAGAGGTCGCTCTCGTGAACGGATCGCGTTTATTTTAAACAAGCAGGCTTTTTCTCTTACTGTAAAATTATACAAATGAAATCTAAATATTCCCCATATGAAACGGAACTTTCATCACAAACAGTTGCATACAACGAGTAAATTAATGATTTTCGCCATTTGATGTTAAAATTATAATCACTGCTGTGTAATTTAAAGTAAACACTGTAAAACTTCAACATAGATAATGGAACTTTAAACCACCATTATAAATTTCAACATATAAGATCTAAAGTTTTGACCTAGAAAGTGGAACTTTAAGGACATGCAATTTAATTCAATACGTGATTCTGGATTTCTGGACATACAACATCGAAATTTCAACTGCAACTTTCTCATTGAGCCAGCTTTTGTCCGCTACGGTGCCTCATAGAGGTTTTCGAAACAGATGCATAATCCTTACTGACAGACGGTTTCATTCCTACTCAGACGGAAACTTATTAAAATAATCCAAATTTTAGCACATCCGAATAACATGGAGACTGTAACATACGATTTGAGATGCATCTGACACGTATGACCTTGCATTTTATGTTCTTAGATTTCGTTTTAAATTTAATTTCAACTCTATAGTATATTTTGCTTTAGTACATCAATCAATTTTGCTTACAGCAATAATATAGGGAAATATACAATATTCAAACAATTAAATCAACAACGATATCAACAAAATGAAGATTTCAGTCCATCAAGCCAGTTCTACAACACAAACGCTTAATACGAGACAAGTTAGGAACAGCTACGCAATTTTAATGGTTACGGTCACAGTTAAAAAAATATTGCACTTGCCTAGGAGAGCATAATGGCAACGGACCAGATATCTTTCTTCTTCGTTCTTCGGCCTTTTCAATACTAGTAATTTTCATCGTGGTAATAGTCGATGAGGGTATAAAGAACAATCACCAAAACGAAGTTGTTTTCCTTGTATCACCCATAATAAACTATTATCTTTCATTGAGGTTGATCAAAACTTTTTGACTGATTTTGTTTACGCACACACACACGTACACATATACACAAGAGTAAACCGTTAGAAAAGGCGGCTTCAAAGGGAATTTTACTGTATGGAGTAAGTGCTCTGCTTTGTTTGATTTAGCAAAGTGTAGGAGGTCAGTGATGGGTATATAGCGACAGAAACAAGTGAGGGGAAAAGTGTTAATGCTGTCTAACAGTAGGTCTTGTTACATCTTTTATGTCTGTCTTCTAGCATTGAATATATTGCAGTCGACCATTTCCTATTACCACCTATTCAGAAAGACCTTGTAAAAAACTAAATTATATTCCTTATTTAATCCATTAGAAGTTAAAAGAGCAACGACGTGTACAGCAAACCCCGTCTTACAATGCCACCTCTGGGAAATAAAACGAGATAATTTAAAAAAAGATGATTGATGACTGCTTTATTGATGATTATCTTTGCAATATAGAGAACAAGGAACCCGTATGGATTAGTTGTTTCACGGCACAGCAACACGAGTAGGTTATTTATTATTGCCCATGTAATTGCAGTACATTGCCTTCCACAAGGACACGCCAAAGTGCCTTTCCCTCGTTGCTGAAATGGTAGAACTCCATTTTGAACCATGGAAAATATGTTTTTATTTTTAAAAAACTAATATCTTCAAACAGCGCATCTTTTGATTGCCAACGGCGGTGTCTTAAGACTGATACCGCTGTAATTGTAATGGCATAGTCTGGTGGAAGCACAGAAACTTAAGATTCCTTATTTATTTTTCTTTTTAAATAAACAAGTAAATATAACATTCTGTCCAAGACGCTTGTACAGGAAGCCGAGCTATGCTATTTAATTGTGCAGGATTTGGTATTTTACAACGAATCCCTTTGCTGGAGTTTTAGTTTAAATCACGCAGAACTCTTGTTTGCCGCTAAACGACTTCGGTGGGTTGAAAAATTCCTTGCCTGTTCAAAGTGGTTCTTTATTTGAAACGTCATTACTCATAAGTTAGGCTTTTGAAGCAAACAATTCCATATTGACGGTTGATGTGACTGAATAAAATGATGCCACAGTAACCTAATTTCTTTTCTACGTTGGTACTACAATTTCAAATCAGAAAACTTATATTATTTACATTGATTTAAATTTCAGCAAGTCCTTATCGCGTATTGGTTCTCTGGTGAGGGTTGAAAATGAATGACTTGGTTCGGTTTTCTTAGATTTTTGCTACGTGGCATGGATGTAAGCCACGCCCATGTCTGTTTCTTACCTTAGATTTATTGACTCATATCTTGTTCATATCAACTTTCATGAGCCTTAACTCTGAAAATAATTACACTTTATTTCTTAGATACCATTACATAACATATATTTTTACATAAACATAGATATTATTACATAAACAGAGATATCATTACATAATATCGTTACATAAACAACATAGATGTAGTTTCATAAACATAGCTTCCTTGTCAGGTATTGATTCATATAGGACTTGCTTGTCTTTAATTATCGCTTTAATTCGATGTGTACTTTGTTTTGGTGGAATTATATCAGCAGTGGAATAGAGACATCTCCAATATTCCATGAACGCACAGCTTCAGAACATTTGTTCTATTTATTGTTCGCTCATATACATGTTCGTTTTGCTTGCTCCGCTGGCCTAGTGGTTAGAGCATCTGCCTCGGATGCGGGAGGTCGCGGGTTCGAACCACAGCCGAGTCATAGCAAAGACTTGTTTTTTTAAAAAATGGAACATACTAGCTTGGCGCTCAGCATTAAGAGGTTAGTGTTAGGACTGGTCGGCCCAGTGTCAGAATAATGTAACTGGGTGGAACATCATGCTACATGTCTGCAGCAAGATGCCCCAGTGCTAGACATCACTATAAACTTTCACACTACATATATCGTAACTATAAGACCGGAAAATTTTTAAAGCTAAAATCTCTCTCTCTCTCTCTCTCTCTCTCTCTCTCTCTCTCTCTCTCTCTCTCTCTCTCTCTCTCTCTCTCTCTCTCTCTCTCTCTCTCTCTCTCAAATGCACACACACACCTTTTGCTGGACTGGTGTTAATCAACTTTGTATGTCATAAATTTAGTAATAACTTGATTTCCGTGACTGCTTATATTCAAAAGAAAACATCAGAAAAAATGCAGAAGCTGTCGTTAAGTTTTGCAATATGAATTAGTCCCAGTAAAATCGTATCACTGCATCAATGAATCACAGTATTTCCAGAATGCAGTTACTGATGGAAAACTCAACGGTGTTCTAATTTGTTAAGACTAAATAGTGTATGTCACGACCAAGGTTAACGCATTAGAACTACTGGGACTTACAACTTGCCCTTTATTACAAACATTGATCGTACTCAAATTTATATCCCCGATATTACAAACATCGATCGCACACAAATTTATAGCCCCGATATTACAAACATCGATCGCACTCAAATTTATAGGCCCGATATTACAAATAAGATTAGCTTAAATACCTAGACCGTAGATTACAAATAATGACTCCCCTCAAATATCTAGCCCGTACATTGCAAATAATGACCCCACTCAAATATCTAGCCTGTACGTTGCAGATAATGACGCCACTCAAATATCTAGCCCGTACATTGCAAATAATGACACATCTCAAATATCTAGCCCGTACATTGCAGATAATGACCCCACTCAAACATCTAGCCCGTACATTGCAGATAATGACCCCACTCTAATATCTATCCCGTACATTGCAAATAATGATCCCACTCAAATGCCTAGCCTGTACATTACAGATCCCACTGAAATATCTATCCCTGAGATTGCAATGATTGGGGGGGGGGCTGAGTGGTTGAGTGGTCTAAAGCACTGACCGTTACGGATCACTGAAATCTCACCTCTGTATGAGTTCAATTCCAGACTCTGCTAACTTGGGTAAGTGAGAAATCCTGCCAGTAGCTTCTCGTGAGTCGGTGGTTCTTCCAAGGGCTTTCCAGGGTTTTTCCTCCACATTAATACTGACCGCCATGTATAGCCTATCCTGTGCTGAAAAATGGAGTTAAACCCTACAATAACAACAACAACAACAACAACAACAACAACAACAACAATGATTGGTCACACCCAAATGCCTCGCCCTGAGACTACATATAAAGATTTCACTCAAACACCTAGCACCATATTATAAATAATGTACCCATTCATTCCTCTCCTTTACATTATAAATCATGTTCCCAATTAGCCATAAGATTGCAAAAAAAGATTCATGTCAAATCCCTAGCCTAGAAATTATGAATCATTTTCTTACTCAAATGTCTCACCCAAATGATGATACCACTCAAAACACCCTGCCCCGAAATTATAAATATTGGTCCCAATCAAATGCCTGGCCCCGAGTAACAAATGATGATCCCTCTCAAATACCTAAAATCGAGTAAAGTACCTAAAATCGAGTCAAATACCTAAAATCGAGATTATACAAAATGATTCCACTGAAATACAAACTCAGCTGAAAACTGATATTTGGTTCACTGAAGTCAAATCACTGAAGAATCGGTTTGGGTGTAATGCTGTTTTTCCAGTTGGTATATATCTGGATAGGTTAAATTTGAACACATAACTTACTAAATCATTTTGCCTTGAGTACATCCTTCAGATTGTACAGTATGGCCAACATATGTGTTTCCCCATGAAAAAAAAAAAACAGATTCTCAGCGTTATCGGGAAGGATTATTACTACGCATGCTGGTCGATATTATACATTAATGTACATCCCAAAGCATGATTTCAACACGTATTGATTGCTAGGGTAGTTTTGACCGACAGCACTCTAGACTAATAGCTTGTAGTCAGCACTCTAGATTAAATAGCTTGTAGTCTAACAGCACTCTAGACTAAATAACTCGTAGTCTAACAGCACTCTAGATTAAATAGATTGTAGTCTAACAGCACTCTAGACTAAATATCTTGTAGACTAACAGCACTATAGGCTAAATAGCTTTTAGCCTTTATCGCTTCTAGTCTGACAACACTCTAGGCTAAATAGTTTATAGTCTGAGAGTACTCTAGACTAAATAGCTTGTAGTCTGACATCATTCTAGACTGAATAGCTTGTAGTCTGACAGTACTCTAGACTAAATAGCATGTAGTCTGACAGTATTCTAGACTGAATAGCTTGTAGTCTGACAGTACTTAGACTAAATAGCTTTATAGTCTGACAGCACTCTAGACTAAATAGCTTGTAGTCTGGCATCACCCTAGACTAAATAGCTTGTAGTCTGACAGCACTTTAGGATTGCTTGGAGTCAGACAGCTTTTTAGACTAAAAGCTTGTATTCTGACAGCACTCTAGATTAATAGCTTGTAGTCTGACAGCACTCTAGGCTAAATAGCATATAGTCGGTTAGCACTCTATATTAAAAAGCTTGTAATCGAATAGCACTTTAGACAGAATCGCTTGTAGACTAACAGCACTCAAGACTAAATAGCCGATAGTTTTATAACACTAGTACGGGAAGAGTGCGTAATCAAATTAGATCTACTGTCATCACGTATTTTTGTTCTATGCAATAGAGATAGAAAGGCGAAGATAAAACATAGGGAAAAAGAATTACTCTTTTGAGGGTGGATTCGCAACTGTCATCAATTTTTTTTTCTTTGAAATATATAGAGAAGTACGAAGACAGAACAAATAATAAATCAGTTATTGTGTGTGTGCGTGCGTGTGTGTGTTTACGTAGAATGTACGCAATCAAATTAGATCTACAGTTATCACATCAATTTTCTCTGTGTAATATAGAGAAAAGTGCGAGGACAAAACAAAGAATACATGAGTTAGTGTGTGTGTGTGTGTGTGTGTGTGTGCATAAATTAAATATGCATGCATGTGTGTATGTCTTCAATGATTTTATAAACTCTATCTGGAAATTTGTAGAGCCTTCAGAAATCCCTGAATGTAGTGACTACTTTCATTCCAATGCCAAATAAAAGCTGGTGACCATTTCCTTTTAATATATTATATATTGGTATAATTTGTGATTAGTGTGACGGGTTTGACATCATTGATTTGCAAAATTCAATATTTTTTTCTGATCAACTCTGATCGACTGCCTTTCTTACTGGGCAAGAAAATATTTTCCCAACAAGAAATGCCGTTAATGTCCCTATTTGCCATCAAACACCAATCAACAAATTGATAATTAATTAATTGGCTCAAGTAATTTACTGACCAATTTCATGTATACGCAAACAAAAGTTTTACACGTATTTCTAAAAACTCTGAAATTTGCAAACACACAGGGATGTCACACACCATTTTGCCAAACAAACAAAAAAAAAACAAACTCATCAGGTGTTAGGTTCTTTCATGATCAAGTTCTTACATCTTGGTTACGTTGACCATACTATTTTTTATTCGCCTTTAAGTTCGTTGATTTGACAACAGAATATTTAATAACACTCTCAAGGTTAACATTTGATAAATTTTATTTTCCTTTGTGTTGTCATCAACATGTTTACAAAACGCATATCCTTGACCACTGTTTACGTTGTTATGAATAACATTCTTCCCTCTTATTTCATCGTCTCTCCTTTCATCATCATTATCAGCAGCAGCATCACTATTGTTGTTATTATTATTATTATTAGTAGTAGTAGTATCATCATCATCATCATCATCATCATCATCATCATCATCATCATCATCATCATCATCATCATCATCATTATTATTATTATTATTATTATTATTATTATTATTATTATTATTATTATTATTATTATTATTATTATTATTATTATTATTATAGAGGTGTGGTCCGGCTGGACATCGATTTGGAGAGGATCGATGTTAATCAGTGTGACAATTCCAACACTCTTTTTGGAAACTCGCATAAATGTCAGCAAGAGACAACAGAGGTGAGTTATTCTGGTCACTAAGTCTTAAAATCCAGTGTTAATTTCTGCGAAATTTGCAAAGAAATTTAAATGACAAATTCACCATTTCAGTTTGGTCATGATCTCTACCAACCTTTCAAATTATCACATTCTTTTCGTACATTTTGAGAGATGAAGAAACTCGAAATATCATATATTTCAGTATTAAATCTCTAATTTATCTCTTATAGAAAATTAACCAGTTTAAAATTATATTAGACTTGTTCACATTTAGAAGGATTCTGTAAACGTATTGGTCAGGGAAACTCGTTCAGTGAGATACAATAACATTTGTCTTGTACTAAAACGGAATGAAATTTTCTTTCTATATGTATTTCATGAATATATGGGTTTTGTATCTCGGCAACATTTAGCATGACTGTGAAAATATTTTATTGTCGGTTTTTCGTTTTGGAAAGCAGCATCTGAAGAAAATATGTACACAAGTCAATCAAACAATTTAATGACAATTTAATAAATAGTCACACGAAATTTGTACACAATAATATTGATTGGTTTTGGTAATTTTATTTAACAGTAGTTGTATTCAAAGGAGTCAAATGTTATATATCGCATCTAACTTTTTATTTTGTTTATAAGGGTTAACATGTAACTTCGAGGTAAAGGCATGGAGATGCATCTTGGATATTAGGAATCAATTCGTTGGAAGCGGTAGCTTATGTTGATAAGCTCTTATGAAGATATTTCCCCGCTAATAGTTTTCCATGTACAATCTTACTCACAATGTCTATTGAAATGATCAAGATGACTTCATGATGGCTTAGCATCGTGTATAGCTCAGCTATCTTCTTATCTGATTGATTAAATATTACGTGTTTGTTTAGTTTGGAAACATCTCTTTAAAACATTATTTACAGCGTGGTCCTCTAAATCTGCTTCATGCTCCAAACAGGAGCCATCAGCATCTAGATTTCTGTATTGCCTTTGGCTTCAGATATTCCAAGCATTTGTTTGCCAGTCTTGACTAATTGTTTGCTAGTCTTGACCAATTGTTTGCGAGTCTTGACCATTTGTTTGCGAATCTTGACCATTTGTTTGCCAGTCTTGACCAATTATTTGCCAGTCTTGACCAATTGTTCGCCAGTCTTGATCAATTGTATGCCAGTCTTGACCAATTGTTTGCCAGTCTTGACGAATTGTCTTCATGCGTTATTAGATAGAAAAATAGGTACAGTATTTTCATTCTCTCCATTAACAAGCTCCAGTTTCATGAACAGGTCTTATAATTTGAATCTAGACTAGATTTGTTTGGTCAAACTAAAACCAGGTTAAGATATTGTCCAATCAGATTACCTGATTTTATTCTTACCGTCTGTTTGGTGAAATCAAGGCCTGATCCTATTCTAACTAAACAATCCAAATGTTCTTCGTCAGATTAAGATTTTCTTGCTGCCTGGTTGCTGATCATGAATTTCACACAGATCATTCTACAGGCATCATGCATTGAAATACGTAGATAATATCTTAAAACTCTCCTTGTAGGCGTCTTTCTTTGTCACTAAAGAAATTTTGAGGATTTGCTCAAACTGGAATAGGTTCCTCAACTATTTTCTTCAAGCATTACAAACTTTCCACGCGTTTATTGTGAAAAGTAAGAAGTGACTTTGCATCCTTGCGATTATTTCGTGAATTACAGGGCTCGAAATTTAAACCCATTCGCTCGTATCTACCACTGGTTATTGAGAAAGGGCAACTCACTTTATAATGATTCTCGTCCGAATAGACGATATTCATTTTAAACTGATTACGTCTCATCAAAAATGTAGGATGAGTAAACCTGATGCTAGACAAGAACGAATCCTAAGTTACGTGCCATGCAGCACTGCAGAGCAAACTGCCAAGTGTAACTTTTTTTTTCAAGTCCTTTCGTGACAGTAATGTTGATATCGCCCGAAGTATTTTTGCAAGATTATTTAAAATCTCATTTTGACATTTGCATATACCGGGTCATGGTCATGAAATCGTCATTCGTTTCAGTGTATACCGGAAGATGGAAAGGGACTCAAAAGTGGCTCCTACAGATGCCGATGTCGCCGCGGATTTTTCTTTCCGATTGTAAATGCCACTCGGAAGTATTACGTAGGCACTGAACTGGAGTCTGTGTTCATGCGTGAAAATGATGGCGGCAAAAATGTAGAGGGAAACCTCAGTGGAAATAGTGAATATCAATGTCTTCCGTGTCGCCAAGGATGTGATGACTGCATTGATAATACACCATGTTTTGTGGAATATAACATTCTAACGAGGGGAATTCCTCTCGGTATACAGAGCTTCTGCATGACAATTACTCTTGTTTTGGGGATTGTGGTCCTCCGATTCCGGAAAAGAAAGGTAAACTCTTATTTTGGTTTTGATAATCTTATTCTTCTTGTAATGTTATAATTTTTCAAAGATGTGGGCAATTTTATTTCATTTATTTTTTTTATAAGAAAATGAATTGTTTCCTTAAAATCATATAAAGTTTTATTCCATTGATTGTTTATAAGAAAATGAATCATTTCCTTAAAGGTATTGACAGTTTTATTCCATTAATTATTTATAAGAAAAAAAATTTTTTCCTTAAAAGTGTTGGCAGTTTTATTTCATTGTTGTTTATAAGATAATGAATCGTTTCCTTAGAAGTGTTGGCAGTTTTATTTCATGGTTGTTTATACGAAAATGGGACGTTTTCTTAAAAATGTTGGCAGTTTCATTCCCCTGTTAATTTTAAGAAAATTAATCGTTTACTTAAGGTGTTGGCAGTTTTATTCCATCGATTGTTTATAATAAAAAATGCTCGTAAAATAGATGCAAAAAGCAATGTCGAACAGAATATGTTTCAGTGTAATGTTATGTATATTGCATTCCTCATGGTACACGAGAAACTACACTGCATTTGATGATTTATACATGGAGAGAAAACATAGTTAAGAGCGAAGCGAAAGGCGTCATGTGTGCATTATTTTGCCGTTAACTTCTGATTACTTAACCAAAACCCACGCCGCTGATAATGCCCCCAACCAAAGTACCATTCTCTCAACTAAGCAACGTGGCTTTCATTGGAACAAATGCAATAATAAATGATACCTCAACTAAGCAACGTAGCTTACATTGGAACAAATGCAGTAATAAATGATACCTGACTGATCCTCAGAGAAAGTTCAGATATTCTGGAAGTACATTAATATTTATTTGAAAATAAAATAACAACTCACTTTGGCATTCCATTCGCTATTCAAATAGCTTGCTCTAAGAAATGTTCTTTGTATTTGATTTGTCTATAGACTGTACGATGCAAACCTTAGAGTTATTATAACGAAATTTAGATCGGCAAATGTTCGGGAATGTAGAGTAAAAAGCCGTTTTTAAATTAATCTTGGAGCCTGTGCTAGAAATGAAGTTTTCATGGATGTTTTCATAACAATTCACATTTTTCTTTGACTAACGTTGGGCAGTTTGTGAAATAGATTTTATGAGAGAAGTTATTAATAGTGAATTAAAAGCTGATGTACGCCTTTTGCTAACTGTTTTCATAAAGTAAAGCCTTATTTTCGCATCAACTAACCTTGAAATTCCATTCAAATCTTCATTGTTTACTTCTTTTTTATAAAAAAAAAACCAAAACAAAACATATAATTGATATACGGCCTTTACTTATGTAGTGAAAATTATTGAAGACTGGGCGACAATGTTGAAAATATACAGATTGTAAATTGTACATATTATGTAGTTTAGCTGTAGGTGATTGATTTACTGTTGTCTGGCCGCTTGACTAACCTCAAAAGGTGGATTCGGAAAGAAGTCAGGGAAATACCCGTGTGCCAAGATTGGTGGTCGGGTCATTGGTGTGTATATTATTTGATCTTTGATTGATATCCAGCTCGCACAATCAAAAACTCTACTTGAATGCTTTATAATTTTGCCCGAAGATTCGGAGCCTTCTTTAGTTGCTTTAAGATTTTCGGTAGATTAGTGGTTAATTTTGCGGGACTCAAGCCCAAATGAGTATTGATTCAAATCCTGTCCAGATTGACTGAGTTGGATTTCGTGGTGTAAGGGTGGTATTTATAAGTTATGAATGTATCAACCGGTGTGTGTGTATGTGTGTGTGTGTGTGTGTGTGTGTGACGTAATACATGATAATAACAGTGACATGAAAATATCGAAGGAGTTCAATTCTGCTACTGAACAAAAAATATACTGTAAAATCAGTGTGCTTTTAAGGTACTCAGATGGATATCAAAGCCTAGTTGGTTAAAGTTTACGAAAGCAATTTGCTGTCATTTCCTACAATTTGTATGTGGATTCAACGTTTGGAAGATGATTCACGGTCTGGTAGACCGTATTCTGCAGCTAGTGACTAGGAAAAGACAATTGTAAAGATGATGGATACAAAATGGAAGATATTTATGTCATCACGGGCATTTTTTCGTCAGTTATTTTTGATACACTGACTATTTGCTTGAATCTCAGGAAAATGTATGCAAGATGGATCTCGCACTCGTTGACCACTAATCAAAAACAGACTCGGATTGAAATGGCCAAACAAGCTACTCACCAGATAGGAAAAGAGTCAGCAGAAACGTTTGAACGAGATTGTCACTTGTGAAGAAGCACGGATTTACTATTTTGAACCCAAATTAAGAGAAAATAATAAAGTTTTGATCGGGAAAAACTAGCAGAGTTTCCTGATGGCTCGAGGTAGTCGGACTGAAATTAGTTATGTTCGAATTATTCTTCAATGCAAATGGGTAGACTATTTGAATGTCCACATGCAGTGGAATGTTCAAATATCTGTTGTATCAACTACATGCCAACAAGTGAATACCAAATAGTATTTTAGAATTGGATAATCAGATTGAGAGATTCCGTAGAGGTGAATGGAACGTACTTTGAGTAGATTCGCTGATGCACTGTACACCAAAAAGACCTTTACTCTACAGCTCACTAATGGTCATAACCTTTGTAATACATCTAGTATCTCTGGGCATGAAACTATACTCGAATTGCCCAGACACTGTTTGACCTTTGACGTGTTGGTGAATCATTAAATACATATCAGTCTATCAGTCCATTGTTTTTGGTAAAAGTCCTAACTATCATGAACACTGTATTATTCAAACATCAAGTAGCATGGGACCCAGAATTTGTCACGTTTGCGTATACAACAAACAGCGACTGTGATACAAGGTCAATGAACATAATGTTCATAAAAGCTGATAATGTCCTTCACAATAAATATTTGGACATTGTACATTTATAAAAAGGTTTGCATTTTGTTGCGAGGATGAAAATGTTCTTAGGAAGCTTGTGCCATAAAATCTGATAAGTGAATTGTCACTAATGTGCCTATTAAATCGATTTGATCTGGCTACCCTTGTTTAAATGTTGTAATACAATTAAGGTGATGCGCATTTGGTCATAGCGCCCCTTTTAAGCAATTCTTAGGTTTGTGAGATTACTTTTTTAATTATTGGAATTCTGTGCAATGGGAAATATTCGTTAGCCCGAAATAATTTGCCAATTACTATGAGCAAACTATAACAGAGAGGAAGTGTTAGAGAGTTTCCATGATGCTATGGTCAATGAGCAGCGAATTCAGACCCAATCCACATGAGTGACACTGCAGTGATGTAGTACTTTATAAAATCTAGTGCTGTACATTGGTGTTGTAACTGCAGTGGCAGTATTTAAACTGGGAACCGGTAAATTACACAATGGAATAAATGAGAAGGGGCTCAGCAGATACCGTTTATGTCGCCATGGTGGCAAAAGTGATGTAGTTTTACTGGTGTGAAATGCCTTGAAATGGTAGATTGACTGGCCAAAGGTGGCATAGTTGAAAAAATCCCCTGTGTTAGGGATAGTTGTAGAGTTTTTACGGTGTGAACTGCTACCGGTACAGAATTTTGATGTAGAGAAATTATGTGAATGTGGGGTTGATAGATATTTGGCACGTTGTGAATGATGTGGTCTTGCATTGATTACAGTAAAATTTAGTTATACAATGGACACGTCGGGCTTTCCAACCTACAACTGAAGTTGTATAGAAGTCTATGAAAATTTGGAATAAACTTATGACTTCTAGCGGGAATCGCGCCAGGGTTTTGACACCGCTCAGTCAGACCCCTGGCTTGTAACAATATGAACATCGTCTTAAACAAGCCAAGATAAATGGGTCTAATGTAGACCTGTAAAATGAAAGCTAATATTTGCATAGTACATCTACTAATTGCATTGCTGGGGAACAATGTTCTCACAGCTTTTTGATGAGTGGCCTTGTCAATAATCCTTACTCACTGATATAGCTACTATTAAACGACTATAATAGGAGGGTTATAACATTTGAAGTGACATTTGTTATTTAGATAAAAATCTACTAATTCTTTCTTTCTTCTTTTTTCGATACTTTTTCAGCTGGTAATCAATAGTTTTCTTCTGGATCTGGTCATCGCGGATTCGATCCCCGGCCGAGTCATACCAAAGACATATAAAAATGGTAATAACAGCTGTCTCTCTAGTCGCTGAAAATTAAGAGTTAGTGCTAGCACTTGTCGGCCTGATTTCAGGTTAATGTGACTGGGTGAAACATGATGCTATATGTCTGCGATATGATACCATGATACTAAGCATCGCTGCAATTGCTCTACTGCAGACATCGTGGTGATACGACTGAAAAATTGTTAAAGCCGCGTTAAAAATCTCTCTCTCTCTCTCTCTCTCTCTCTCTCTCTCTCTCTCTCTCTCTCTCTCTCTCTCTCTCTCTCTCTCTCTCTCTCTCTCCTTGATCATAACACTTTTCATGTTATGTTTTATTTTTAAATTGCGTCCACTTTGATCAACGATACGGCTAATTTGTTTTCTTTACTCTTCCTTCATATAGAAAATGCTGTTGGCTTTGTCAGTTAATGACGAACTGCGAAATACATGTACACCTCAGGAATATATAGCAATGTTGGTGCATATTATATAGTTAAAAACTATAGATGTGTATAGCGCTCATTGGACTTTTATTTCTTAGAGTTAACTAAGCTTAGCACTCCATGTATGTTTACAAACGGAGTCACATAGCCTGGATTTCGATTGGTTAGTCTTCCATTTGTGTTTAGAAAGTAGACTGATGAAAGATAGTGAAGTACATCAATGTGAATTTAAACCTCCCATGTAGTACAATAAACAGTCACTCACGCTTCCTCTGAGTTAGACAGGCTTAGTACTCGATAATTAATTTGATTTGTTAGCTGTACATTTGAGCTTCTAGGTTCAGCGACAGTTAAACATGCAGATAGGTTGAACTCGGTGATTCTTTGTGCAATTTTGACGATTTTATCACGCGTTTAACGGACAGTTGATACGTTTTGTCAGTTATAACATCCTCGTTGTCATGGTCGGATATTTGAACAATCTGTAACAAAATATATCTCGCCAGGTTACAAGTCTTTTAACTGGACAATGTAAACGTAGGGTAAGATGTCAACTAGAATTAACTGATTTCTCTATTTATGTAACGGATTCAACTGCTGATTCAGTTTCCTTAATCATCAATGTTAATTATTTATTTAAAAAATGCTATTAATAATATATGCGTTATCTTTGCCAAAGTACAGTATATTTATAACGTGCTAAATATTAGCGACAACATGTAAAGGCTCCCAATGGTGAGTTTCGAGAGATTTCTTTTTCGAGATAAATGTCCGTAGAGCGTGGTCACAGTAAATTGTATCATGAAAGAAAAATCAAAATCATATACGTATGCAGACTATTATATGTAACAGTTTTAACCACTCATTAAAATCGCAAACAATAGGAAATAGCAAAATATATTGTCTTACTAGAAACGTATTTTACTTGGATTAATTGAATTTTAGCACATAGCATTTCATTGTTCTTAAATCACACATTAATCGAACATATCGTTCTAGACAAACTTTCAGCGAAATTAATTTTTTTGGTGGTTTTTCGGAAATTTTTCGAGAGGCATGATCAAATATTTCCAAAATAAACACAGAAAAACAAAACCTTTTATATACAATAAACAACTTTTGTGAAAAGGTCAGTTCCACCAATGTCAAGGATAAGCACTCAAAATGGATGGGGAAATACTTTCAAAATAGACATGGACTTCGTTCGTTTGTATTGACTACTTTAAAAATAGATGGGGGTTTCATTCGTGAGTACTGACTACTTTAAAAGTAGAAAGGGACTTCATCATTTAGTACTGATTTTGAAATAATATTTGATCTACTTTCTATGAGGCCAATGTTTATGTTGTGTTTATGTGTCAAATTCTTATCACGATACATTTTAACTCTACGCACCAATTCCGATTCATGGTTGACTAGAAGCGTAATAACGATCCGAGCTTGTGTAGCGTTGATGTTCAAAGAAGTTGCATGCTATACATAGATGCTTTCGACACATTAACACTATTGCTTTTCTGAACTGCTAAGATGCGAAAATACCAACTTGTCATATTTAGAGTGCATACTGCCTATTTTTCCCAGACAGATACAGTTAGATCATATATCATGAGTAAATGAGAAATTCCAACCCTTATTATAACACGGATGGACATCTTGTATTGTGGGACATGTAACCATTTACTTATGAAGGTCCAGTGTACATACCTTCATTCAGAAGATCCGTTTGAAAAGGTTCCAGTGGCCTAAGCGGTTAGAGCATCTGCCTCGGATGCAATAGGTCGCGGGTTCGAACCCAACCAAGTCATACCAATGACTTTAAAAAATGGTACAAGCCTGTCGTGGTGCTCAGCATTAAGATGTTAGTGTTAGGACTGGTCGGCATGGTGTCAGGATATTGTGATTGGGTGGGGTATCATGCTACGTGTCTGCGGCATGATGCCCCAATGCTAGACATCACTATAAATTGCCACACTGCAAACATCGTAGCGATATGGCTGAAAAACTGTTAAAGCTATGTTAAAAATCTAAATCACACACACACACACACACGATGTTTATCTGCGCGAACATCAGCGTCCCAACCATGCACCTAGCGATGTATATTAGACTTTTCTTTCTAAAAATGACATTTCGTAACATGCATTCGCTGATAGCGACTCAAATTTTTCCAAATTGCAAAGTTTTCGCTGACGGGCCAGTGGTTGGTTTGAAATTTGCTTGATTTGAGATGATTAAATAACCTAGCTAGAACGTAATTGTGCCAGGAGAATACTTTCGAAGACAGGAGTGGGGTACGATTCAAAGTGGACCGTAGGCAGACTATAGACAAATTGGCGAGGAAGAGCATTCCATTTGTTAGCTATGACTCGTATAGTACAGAACATTCATTTTTAGTCATTACTCATATATTACCGTAAGTCATTTTTGTTAATAATTACTCATATATTACTGTGCACTCCATGTTTTAGTGATGACTATTATATTACCGCATGTTCAGTTTTGTTTCTCACTACTCATTTATGACGCTACTTGATTTTTAGCTATATTACCGTATGTTCAGTTTCGTTTCTCACTACTCAATTATGACGCTACTTGATTTTTAGCTATATTACCGTATGGTCAGTTTCGTTTCTCACGTCATTTATGATGCTACTTGATTGTGTAGCTATGATATTGCGCATGATATTGACGTAAATATTTTTGTATCTATGGCAAAAAAAAATTCGTTCGATATTTTAGCTCGTTCTTTTTCTGTCAACTTCGAGATCAAGGAATAGAATAGAGTTTAAAATCCTCGTATTTAAAATAAGGTACATTTTAATAAGAAACTCAAAATGTTACCAAGTATCTATATTATTTTTAAAGGAAACGAATAAAGTAATTTAGCATATGTTATGGTTCATTTATTGCTATCTGATATTCTCGTAATATCATTAAGTCATAATGAGAAAAGAATCACAATGTATCGTGCAGTTTTACCTATAACGAAAATTTTAATATGCGTCACAGTTGTCATGGAGCGATATCTTATCAATTTCGGAAACAAATAAATTTCCAAGCTTGAAAAAATAAGTTATTATTGAAGCAACATTGAATTACTTTAGTTTCCTGAAGACGTTCCAATGATAGGTAGAAAAACGAATGACTGTAATTCAAATCTATAGAAACGCTTTGCAAATCAATGCCATAAGACAGAGTATATTAAACAGCAAATCATATTTGCTTTTATATCCCCGCAATAAATATGAGCTTATTACATGACAATTTTTCCCGTGTACTATTACCTATTTCGTGTTCATTTAAACACTATACAATCTATGGTTATAAAGCTGAGATGTTTTACACCATCAACAGTTACCAAATTCTGCGGATGGCTTGTACAGGTAAGGAAGATCTTTGTCTATTTTGGAGTCTAGATGTCACACATGCTGAAAGGAGAAACTTGTTGTCCGCACGATAACATTCTCCCCAGCATCTCAAGACTGAACCAGTTTTTCTTTTTCATGATAGTTCGTATTCGGGGGCAGGAAAGAGGTCTATCAAGTATGGTACTGGAATGTTAAAGACCAGGGTCAGTGTGACTGAAAGAAGAACGTGGTTTTCGCACGATAACATTGCTTCATCGCATGCCTGGAACAAACTTTCTCATGGTCGCTTGTAATTAGGACAGAGAAGATGATTGTCGAAAAGTCAGAGGTCACTGTCAAGGTGTCTGAACGAAAATATGGTGATTTATCTTTAATAATTAAAACAAGCCTTGTGATACAACAATAATGCTTGTGGAGGGAAATAAATATAATTAAAGTCTTGTCAGTGGTTTATAATATTATCCTCTTGGCAACGTTATTTGTGGAGTATTACAGTTTAACATTGTACGGTCAAGGTCACTTTTGCAAATGTGTCTATGCGTTTCATTTTTTTGACACTAACTTAAGTTCAAGATTTATCATGAGAAAAGAACGTGTTGATTTATTAACAATTATTGTAACAATATATTAAACATTTTCCCAAAATTTGTGCATTGGTTCCCCTCAGCTCCAAAACGAACTTTATTGTTTTAGGATTATGGGCCTTCAGTGTTAAAGTCGCTTCTGCTAATAACTTATTAGGCTTTCTGGCCTCATTCCAGATGAACCAGAACGAATTTCAACGAAACTTAGTATTTGCAATGTTACCTTCTTAACCAAGATTGGGAAGTCGGTAGCTTATAGTTCAAGACCAATGTTTGTTATTGGAAAATGTTTTCGCCAAAACTTACTTTGTGCTGCAGGTGTATCGTGTGCTAGTAGGATTCGTAAACTTGGACACTAAAAATCTGAGAAATACGCACAGCACATTGGACTGAAATGGAACGAAATTATTAATGTTGAAGTGTTCGCTATTCAATAAGTGTGTTTGTGTTTTTTAACCTAGCTTTGACAGTTTTAGTTATGCCTCTACAATGTGGCAGTATGGAAGTTTATAGAGATGTATATCACTGGGATATCATACCGCAGACATGTAGCATCATGTATCACACAGTTCTGACTCGATGCCGACCAGTCCTAACACTAACTTCTTAATACTGAGCACCAATTGAGACAGATTCTAGTACCATTTTTAAAATCTTTGGAATAACTCGTGTTGGAAGCTGCAATCACCATTCTTTTCCGTACACAGTACAAGAGAGATCCATCCCCAACCTAGCCTACGGCGTGTGAATTATGTAACGCAGCAAGCCTATATCTGGTTTCTAGCCAACATATATCCTAGCCTTTAAATCCAATGATGATGCCCTGTTATTACGACAGCGGCATCGATCCGAACATGATCACATAATGAAACATCTATTAATATATATGCCTTCCATATAAAGGCAATGTCTCATTATAAGACTGAATTCAACGGTCTTATATACAACTAGATTCTTCAATAGGAAATTAGAGTTATCCACCCTGATAGCAACATACATGCCCAGTCCGATAAATACTCCTACTTAGTTTTAACCTGTTACCATGATACATTGCCTTCTGTTCAAGGTCAAAAACGAAACTATACGAATACATTTGTGATGTTTCGGTTGTATGTCTCTTTTAATCATATTTCTGCCCTTCTTCACCGATTGGTCACAAGGAAAAATTCAAATTAGGAATGGGTATATGATAAACTTATTAGTCCTTGCTTTTCACTCGTGCATAATAATGAATTTAAATGAAATATATTTTTTATTTGAATAGCTCAAACCTTCAATAAATTTTAAGCTGTTTTCCTTTTCGGTTGTTTTTAACGATGGTGTAATATATTCGGCAAATACACGCTTGTGTGAGAAACGATATTTACTAGAATCCATTTCAGTTACATTAGGAATTGACCTAGTAAAAAAAACCGTAAATTATTTATTAAATTAACTTTGACAAACGAATGCCTTCCTCTATATCCTGTATTGTAATGGGTATCTTTTGTCTGAAGTGAAATAACTTTTAATGTAAGACAAACCTTCTATTTTGTGGATTGTAATGAATATTATCTCCATCTTGAATTGTAAGGAACATCATTTTTGTAATTTACGAATTAAGTTTCAATCATACTAATAAGAAAGATCTATTATATCATGTAATGTTAGGAATTTCTTATCTGTATTGTAAATGAACATATTTTGTATCCGGAATTTTAAGGAATGACCTCTCTATCATGTTTTGTAAGGGAATAGTCTATGTCCTATATTCTATATCTTTTCTTATAAAGAACACATTCTCTATCCTGTATTGTAAGGGACACCTGTATCTTATGCCTGTATCTTATGCTTTTATGTTTTTTCTATCCTGTATTTGTATGGAACATATTCTCTGTCTTGTACTAAAAGGAACACGTTCTCTATCCTGTAGTGTAAGGAGTACCTTCTTTGTCCTGACTTGTAAGGCACATTTTCTATATCCTGTATTGTAAGGAAACGTAGTCTATCCTAAACTGAAATGGACAAGTTTTATATTATACACATACACACATCCTGTAATGTAGGGAACATATATGTCCTGTTTTTTACGGATCAACTAAATCCTGAATTATAAGGGGACACTTTGTACATTCTGTATTGTAAGGACATGATGTCATGTATTGGAAAGGACACCTGTTCTTTACGGTTTTGCAATACATACCTTCTCTCTCCTGTATTGCAATGTAAACCTTTTCTGTCCTGTAATGCAAGGTATACCATCTCTATCATGTACAGCTTACACTATGGTCTGTATTATGTATTGTAAGGAATATCCTTATTATGTTGTGTAAGGAATATCCTTCAACATGTATTGAAATGAATATCACCTCCAGTATTTGTTGTAAGAGACCTTATCTGGATCCTGTAATTTGAATAACAAATATTTGGTCATGTGATGAATATCTTTGTTCTATATTGTCCGTAGCATCGTCGTTATTCCTTTTTGTAAACAAATAAACAAAATATCTATCATCTTTCATATACTGTATTGTGACGAATGAACACTTCGTACTACAACATTGTAAAGACATTTTTTTTTTATTTTGCTTTTGAAGGAGCATTTTCAAAACTGTACGACTCACTACTAATAATGAATTTTGCAGGGCACCGGTATATGTATGTATGTATGTATGTATGTATGTATGTATGTATGTATGTATGTGTGTATGTATGTATGTATGTATGTATGTATGTATGTATGTATGTATGTATGTATGTATGTATGTATGTATGTATGTATGTATGTATGTATGTATGTATGTATGTATGTATGTATGTGTGTGTATGTATGTGTGTGTGTGTGTGTTGGAGGGCATTGGATAGTCTATATGATAATTTGTGATCGGACCATTAGCTACACAATCTGCGTGGAGTATTTCCTTTCTAATTACTCGATCCGGCACAAGACTTTTGAGTAGATACATTTACATATAATCCGCTTTAAAGACACGTATCTCCAAATCATGTCTTAATCCACCCTAAAGTTTGCGACTTTCTGAGTAAACAATTTCATCCTACTACGTATAGTGCACAAAATAGATTTTCTTTCTCAGACTGGTACCACTGCTGTTAAATTCATTCCAACTGTGTGAAACAGTCTATATCTGTACAAATATGGTATAAAATAAGCTCCTTTGTTGCGATTGTACGAGATTAAATTTTTAAACAGTCATATTCATAGCCATCCTGAGCTAACAACACATTAAGACCTTCATCTGCCACATAATGGCTTTCCAAAGGACATGGTATCAAAGCTTCCTTTGAAAATGCTTTTTTCCGAAACTTTATAAGATTCGAGTGGATATGGTCTAGTAGTCATGATAATATGAAACAAAACTGATTACTAATTAGTAATAGGTATGTACACAAAATGCATATTTGCTCCGTTAATTCATCATCTTAAGTATAATAGGCCTTTATAAATGTTGATCATAGCCATTTGTGATCATTCTCCATCGCATATTGTTACGCATGAGGTGGTATCAGGGATGTCCTACGTGTTTTCTCATATAACAGATTCATTCGAGAAACAACGCCAATGTGCACAACTTTGTTCGTTTAGGCAGAACAAAATTGCATGGTTTTACAAACTGGATAGTTTTTGTCTTCTTGAGAAATAGCAGTGGTAGGCTCAATTGTTTCGTCTTTCTTAACAGCTTGTATTTTGCATGCTTATATCGTATTCTTATATATGTCAGGTATACATCTCAATGTACTAAACTGGTAAGTATATCGATAGTATGAAAAAGTTGTTAAAATCAACCCAAAATTTTCAATATTTAATTCACTTGACGGGTCAGTGTGAATATTGTTGATTACCTCACTGTGTTGATATTGTATATTTACAGAAAGATCCTTTGGTTAACTAATATAAGATTCTGCCAACGTGATCTTGTGCAAGATCATCGAATTTACTTGTTTCAATGAAACGGAAGACAGAAAAAATTTTCCTTGTTTTGGAAGCAATATTTAAACAGCTGTTATTGCTAGTGGCATGGCCATAATAAATATACAACAGGATTATTAGTATCGTAAACTAACCACAGATAATCAACTAAGCTGGGTTCCAATCTGGAAACGGGTGATTATTGGATAATGAACTTAATACGTCCAGATCGAACCAATGACTGCAGTGTGCACGTGGGCTGTTTCATTGGCAATTTTCCAATAACTTTTTTATCAGTGCTTTCAGTTTCTTAAAAGATCTTTTTTGTACCCTATTTTGCGGGCAGGCTTCAGTTGTCACGCGCCTACCCTACGTGAGACTGTTGAATATGGTTGCTCTTATAGGTAGCTCGCTTTAGAAAGATGTATATAAACAAATGCTGCAAAGCCCCCATTTTGATTGTTTAGAAAGTTTGCGAAAACGTCAGACAAGGTGAACATGTTAGATCTGCTAGAGAACTTAGAACACAAATAGTTTTTTTCCTAAAATAAAAATGAATTAACTGAGTTAACATTGTAGGGAAATTGCATTGCAAAAAGCTGATTCGTTTTGCTATACAATAGGAACATATTCTCTATAGCCGGGGCAGAGGGCAACTCTTTTTTGTATGGTGAATAAAATCTTTTGTGTCGTGTCCTGTAATAATTATCCTATTTATTTGTATTGAAAGGAAAAATATTCTCTGTGTACCTTTCTCATTCAGATGTATGCTTTGTTTTTATGCATTTTACTTACAAAGTCATTCTTGTCTTCTTGTTTGCCATATGTTTAATCCTCACTTAACTGTGGTTTGTTCTCTAATGGAGGTCATATTGTTAAGCTTTTGTTGTTGAATTTAGCCAAATGGTTCATTCAATGTACGTTGAATTTGATGATATGATAACATCAATAATCCGAACAGTGAATACTAGTTAAGTAACGTTTTTATTTAACAATCCATATATCTATATAAAAATGCAAATGCATAAAGTTAAGCTTTATGCTGTTTTATAGCTGAATTGGAATCTTGTCTTTTCGGTAAAAAAAAAATATTCGTCTAGACAAATGTATAAAATCACTATCAGTATCTTACTATTTTATTTTTCTTTATCGTTTATTTATTTTTGTATGTTTCACTTTTTATGCATTTTGATTCATATATTATACAAATAGGACATAATATGTAATGAACACACACACACAATACACACTCACCCAGATATACAAACACACACACACACACACACACACACACACATATATATATATATATATATATATATATATATATATATATATATATATATATATATATATATATATATATATATATATATATATATATATATAAACTTGTTTTTACAGGTCATGGTAATCAGCATGTGGATTTTGCTGGAAATTACTCTTCTTGGTGCTCTATTTCTCTATGCCACGGTAAGCCTTGTGCTCTCCTCTTTTCAAGGACACTTCTTCATTTGAACATCCACATGTAAAACCATGATTTAACTTATGCCTGCTATTAATTCTCCAATCGGCATGATTTTGGTTTTGTTATGTGATCTTACAGGAAGTAATCAATAAATTCATCCTGCAATGAAAATTTAGGTTCGAAACATACTATTTATTAAAAAGAATAACAATATGTATCGCCTTAATTGTATACGCTCACCGGTGAGTATCCTATTATGACTTTTTCAATTTGTCTCTTCCTTTTTTCCAACATGGTCCGTCCTGAATAACACAAGTGTAAATACAGTGTGGTTTTATTATCCTATCATCAAAACAAATTCTGCTACCCTGACATATTCTTCAATTGTCAATTATGATTATAGTATTATGAGTCTTGGTGCCAGTCTGCCAGAAACGTTGTTCAAACTTAAACGCAAAGATTTTCAATTCATTCGCTTGTTTGTTCGAAATAAGAGAATATATAATCTTTTAAGATCATTAAATAGATCACAAAATTCAATAATCTGATCCATGCTTGTGACAATAATGCTATAACTGCCATTATCCTCTTATGGTAAATATTTTTCGTGATCATTGATACGATCTATACATGCTGATTACGAATGCTATGGAAAAGGTTTCTTTGTAGTATATGGTTTACCTCTTTTGTATGAAAGAGTCGGTTGGTCAGTACTGTGCGTGAGGACTTCGCAACCTGAGTCAGCTGGCCTAGCGTGTATTTAGGCAAGATAATTTATTTGCTCCTGCCATGATATGGCTGTGGATTGGTTGATGTTGCATTAAAAGCAATCTGTCAGACTGTTTTTCAGTGCCATCGTATTCGAAAATAACATGTTTATCTTTCTCAAAGGTCTTTCAAGCCTCTCGTAAAAAACAATAAGAACGCTGCTTTATAATCCCAGTCTCTCAATCCGAGTCATTTGGTTTTCGATATATATATATATATATATATATATATATATATATATATATATATATATATATATATATATATATATATATATATATATATATATATATATGGCAAAGGTCATGTTTTTTATATCGGCATAATACTTATGTACATTATAAAAATAAACTAGATATTGGCTTTTAGATGTATGAATAAATTAAATAAAAGTAAGCCATCTGTGTAGGTGATTTATTGAACCTATAAAGGTCACTTATATTATTCGTAGAAAATAATCAGTTGCATTAAATGTCATGTCTCCATTTCCTGTGGGAAATTACTTTGATTTGTAGATTTTTGTTTTGGAATTAGAGCTGTTCGGTTTGACATTTGAGAAAATTTATTTTATCATTAAAAAGCATTGGATGAACCGTGTTAGCCTGACATTTTTCAGCAGATATATTTTAATGTTAGAGATACAGAAATAAGATTTTTAAAGGTCATACACTTATAACCTGTTTGTGTCTAGTCTAGCGACGTTAAGTACCAAATGCGATTTTTTAAAAGGCATTCTATCATATATTCCTGTTCTAATCATTGATGGTTTGAACTGAATCTTGGATTTTAGTGTTATCTCTACTTGACACAGACCATTGTTCTCATGATATGTAGGTAATTATAATTGCCATTAGTGACTATTATTTTGTACTCAAGTTGTAAGTATCAAGTATCTTGTTAACTCGGACATTTAACAAATATATTGCGAACAAGCGAATGCTGGCATATTAATATCTTTGAACATACTAATTTCGGATGTAAAATTTATATTTAAACATACTGATTCGGACATGTAATAAATATATTGTGTAAACAATAGTTCGGACATGAACAACTATCTTGTGAAGATACTGGATTGGACATGTAAGAAATACCATTGAACATGCTAACTCGGTCGTGCAAGCAATACGCTGCGAACATGCTAACTGACATATGAGATCTATCTTGTGAAAATACTGGCTCGGACATGTAATGAATATCTCTGAACATGCTAAATCAAACATGTAAGAAATACTATATGTTGTGAATATGGTAAATTTCAATCTTCTAAACAATATTAGCAATAGTTTCAATATTCAGCCATTGAAAGAAATAAACGTACAGAAGAAATGGTCCTTTCTTGGATTTCTAGAAATTCTTTTCAGTTATAAGAGAGTCCGTTCATTGCTTTTGTTTAAGTAGAAATTAGCTACTGACAAAATGACAGCGTTCATTAAATCTCCAACTCCGGATTGAAATACAGCGTGTTCTAAACAAAAAGCTCTTTCCACCCTGTTTACATTTGAAGAAGATGAAGCATGAGTCCTAAGAGCATTGGTGCATGTCATACGAGTTGTAACCGTGATTATTCATCAGTGTTTTAGACTCATTCTCCAAATCTGAAACGTCTTTCTGATCTATACATGTGAGACGCCCTCAGGGTGTAGTATTTTAAGTTTAAATAGGTTGAGTAACAAAATTCCAATTCGGGACTGGCACACTAGCTTTTTCCACAAGTTTTTTTTACTGAACTTATTTGTCTGAGACTGCTAAAACTTTTCCATAGATGGACCTTATTCCTTGTATCATTTTGCACAAATTTGAGGGCTGATGAGCATAAGATACGTAACGGGATACGTATTTAGATTTCTGTTCTGAGTAATATTCTTTCCTTTTGAATATCTATTTAAATGTGGTCCTTATCTGAAACCCTGTTAATAGCTGCGAATATGATTCTGTATTGGTAAACATATGTTCCAGAGGCACATGGTGTGATTTTGGCAGCAAAGAAAATTCGGTATTACATTTCTGATGATAAAATCATTTTGTTAGTATATATTGAAGATGAATACTTTATATAAAATAAGCATTCTCCTATAAACTTTTGTAAAGAATTTATCACCGCCTTTTCAAGCTCTATTATTTCATTTAAAACTGCCAGGTCACATGCGTAGCATTACTGATTCCGTACCTCATCTCAGAATATAATTATATGTCACAGGTGTTGCATTATTGACTTCATATCTTGTCTCTGATTATAAGTCTAGATCACAGGTGTAGCGTTATTGATTCCATATTTCATCGCTGAATAATATTCTTGAAACCAGATTATAAGTTACTTCCATTTAATTTGTTATTAATTTCCTTACATACAGTATTTGTCACTCATTACTTCGTCTTTAAAAGTTCGACATCAATATTATTTTAATACAAGCCCCCTATCTTTTCGATAATTATTAAAATTACTAATGTGTTTTCATCAATATACTAACCTAATTATCTCTCATGAAATGGATAAGCAAATAGCCTTTTTCGCACTCATCATGGTTTTTGCCAATGTTGATACATTGAACCGTATGCTACACGTCAAATCCAAAATGACGATTAAGACGACAGAAGAGCAGAAAATGTTACCTTTCAAATTTTAATTATAAACTTATACTGTCGGAGAATAGTAAATATATATTTTCCATTAGGTTAAACTATTCTGACGCGCAAATAGGAACATAAATTTTATCTCAATTATTTAAGTTACGACAGCCTGGTTATTATGAATTAAAGTTTCATTGAAACCTAAATTTCAATGGCTTATGTCCATATATTTTAGAGACATGTGTTAAATTAGTCTAATATTATTCAGCGATGAAATATGGAATCAATAACGCTACAACTTTGACCTAGAAATATATTCAGAGACATATGGATATATGAAAACACATGAACTTGAATTCACCTAAAACTTAAAACCCATCTATTGCAACTGCAAGAACAGTCATAATGACCTAATAAGGAATCCTTTGACTGTATCCTTATCTGAAAAACTTACAGCATGTTTTTTTCTGTTTCTAATTTTTGTGGTGTTTGTTTTTATTTTTGCAATCATTTCATTATATATGCTTTTTATTCTTTCTAAACATTGTCAAATGTTGCATAGTGCTTAGAGCTTCTAAAGATTAGGCGCTACATAAAGTCCTCGTTATTATTATTATTATTATTATTATTATTATTATTATTATTATTATTATTATTATTATTATTATTATTATCATATATATATATATATATATATATATATATATATATATATATATATATATATATATATATATATATATATATATATATATATATATATATATATATATATATATATATATATCCACAGAGAGATTTATCATATCAACAATTAATGCTCAAGTGTGTGCTTGCTACAAGACCCTTGTAGCCTTTCTTATTCACAGGAGTTTTCTTGCATTATAACGACAATATTTCTCCTTGAAATGACGATTTCTCCCTGAAAGTCTCGATGACGATTCTAACGACCTTAATGTGATTGTTTGAACGGCTGTTTTCTGAAACTTATGTGAGTCTTCTAACACCACTTATAAATAATAACACTACAAAATGAGACCAGTCTGCTCCCCCTCTGGCAAGGGTTTATAACTATTGAAAAGTTAGAGCGAAGATCTTGAATGAGCTTGATCAAGTGGCTTTCAATGCATAGCTGTCAAGATGCCACTTGAAAACTAATCGATGGAAATATATGGATATAAGCCAGTTGCTTATCAAGAAAATTATAAAGGATTTGGAAA
The DNA here is from genome assembly GCA_016746295.1 of Potamilus streckersoni. NCBI lineage: Eukaryota > Metazoa > Mollusca > Bivalvia > Unionida > Unionidae > Potamilus > Potamilus streckersoni. The sequence continues at coordinate 1,657,295 of JAEAOA010000761.1, forward strand.
CCAACAGTCAATTTAATAACTATTTACACCTTGTTTCGAAATGTCGTCTCCTTAAGTTTTCTTCTGTGTCAGATTGGCGTTCTGGAGATACAATTAAGCTAATTTTCCACAGTCTATTTCCTTTTCGAACCTACAATGTAAACGTAATATTGATCTGTCAGAAGAAATATTTTAAATTCTATGAAATACAACGTAATTACAATATGAGTTATCTTTCTAATTGATTTGTGTCAATAGTCAAACATGTACACTTTGTAATGTAAGCATTTAAACTTAGACTAATGGATAGAATGTGGTCTTATAATAAATTTTGAACCTATATTTAACGCATTTTGGATTTACTTTTATATTCGGTCTGCATACTTTTCACGTACTATATCATTTTTTTATTTTATCTTGTACACTATATTTAAATATATTTTCAAAGGTTTAACTTCCTGCTTTATATTTGTGTTCCTTATCTTTACATATTTCGAGCTTATTGCATAATCTGCGGCATGTAGCCAGTATTGTGCTTACGTGCCATTAAATCCTGTATGTTGATTCATTGTTAGTAAAGATCCTGTAACATTGACGGTGCAAAAATTATTATCCTAGACTTGCTTCTTGAGATATACAAGTCACGTCTCAGTGTTCAAACGTATATGTCACATCATAACATTCAGACATGTGTCATATCATGGCTTTCAGACATATGTGTCATGCCATAGCTTTCAGACATATGTGCCATATCATAGCTTTCAGAGAAATACGTCACATCACTTAGTTGAGACTTGTTACATTAACCTTGGCTTATCAGAAAGGTAAACTACTACTGTTTAAGGTTTTGACATGTAGCGAGAGACAACGAGTAAACTAGTTGTATTTGTCTGTCGGAAAGAGAATTCTGACATGCATACTAAAGTTATTGATAATGATTATTAGTTTTAAGTCGTATATCCTTTATGTGTTCTTAACTCTAGGGTCTTCTAATTTTCAGAGCGAAGCCAGAGTGTGTCTTCTAAACATATTAATACAATCTTAGAAAACAATGAAGTTATATATTTTCAGCTTAAAATAATGGAGCTTTTTACTTTTCACAAGAAACAGATCACGATACTACGTACGCGGGAACTATTTTTGTCTCTTATTTTCATTTTGACGGTTTCGTCTGCTTTAATCCTTCTTTACGCAATAAAGTATTAGGTCCCTCTTCAACCAACACAAGTCTGAAAGTGTAATCTTGAATTTAAACGCCTCAGTGGTCAGCTTTAAGTGAGCTTGAGTCATTGGATTATTGCTTACATTTAAGTACGTTCAAAGGCATAGTCCAGATAATAGTACCATAAAAGAAAGAATTGCCCTATTCCTAACAGCGATAGATGTATATATGATTTGAATTGAAGTAAAATAGAACAATGTGCAAAATTGCATAAAAGAACCAATAATGTAAATTGTGTATATCTGCGTATCAAACAAGTAGGCAAGTAGATATTTTCTTCCGACAAAATGATATGGACACCTGTATAATCCAATAGCGATTTTCAGTCACGCTCCATCTCGGTTCGAAATAACCGGAACTACTTTTTATGGAGACAGTAGTTTACCTAAAGCCCCAGCTTTCAGTGAATTCCCTAGGTGTATCTTAGTAGTTTACCTAAAGCCCTAGATGTCTGTGAATTCCCTAGGTGTATCTTAGTAGTTTACCTTAAGCCCAAGCTGTCAGTGAATTCCCTATGTATATCTTAGTAGTTTACATAAAGCCCCAGCTGTCAGTGAACTCCCTATGTGTATCTTAGTAGTTTACCTAAAGCCCTAGCTGTCAGTGAATTTCCTATGTATATCTTAGTAGTTTACCTAAAGCCCCAGCTGTCAGTGAACTCCCTATGTATTTCTTAGTAGTTTACCAAAGGTCCCAGCTGTCATTGAATTCTCTATGTATATCTTAGTAGTTTACCAAACGTCCCAGCTGTCAGTGAATTCTCTATGTATATCTTAGTAGTTTACCTAAAGCCCCAGCGGTCAGTGAATTCCTTGTGCATGTCTTAATATTTGTCCAATGTTGGATTGACACAAATACGGTAAAAAGGTATTTTTGTCCAGTATTGGATTAATGCAAATAATGTAATAAGGTATGTTTGTCCAATATTGAATTGACACAAATACGGTAGAAAGGTATGTTTGTCCAGTATTGGATTAACACAAATACGGTAATAAGGTATTTTTGTCCAATATTGGATTGATACAAATACGGTAATAAAGTATTTTTGCAGTTTCTTCAAAACTGTAAAGGAAACATTCAACATTCTTTACGGCAAATCTCAAAAGTCAAACCAATTCACCTACAAGTTGTTCAGTGCAGATTTCCGGGCATATCTTGAGTTGCATATCGTCTGCATCCAACTGCAAAATACTTAGAGCTGGCAGCATCAACGCTGTCAGAAACATATCGCCACAACAATTTCCGAAAACCTAGACAATTTAAATTAATAAAGGTGATGCGTTGCAAATCCACCGTATAGATCTGTAATAAGACTATGTACAGGGGTTAGGAAATAGAAGGACATATTCGTACGTTTTTAACTTATTTGTTAAAGTTATTACTTTCTTATAGCATAGATAAATTGTTATATCTTTGTGCAATCTATTTAAACAATGTGTTATGTTCCAAGCAGTATCAAAAAAATAAGTTGATCGTGAAAACTTTATCACCTGATCTAGTCAGGTAACATCCTTTTATAACACAATTTGTATGTGATAATTAAAATTTAACTGCGTGTATACTGCATCTCAGATAAAACATAGTAGATGAGTGAGAATAAATGAATATGGACTGAGTTAAAACCCGAACGTGAATGAAATGTTATAATAGAGAAGGTTGATACTACTATTAAACCTAAATAAATCTTGCAAGAGTCAAATGACGATACAATAGTCAAATGACGATGCTAGAGTCAAATGACGATACAATAGTCAAATGACGATGCAAATCAACTGAACATGCAGGAGTCAAATTAAGATAACAACCAAAAAATGCAAACAAACAAGGACACTCTATTAAGACACAATATTGGAACACGCTATTCATTGCTGTACATAACATGATATTAACACACACAGACACACTGACACACACACACACACACATATATATATATATATATATATATATATATATATATATATATATATATATATATATATATATATATATATATATATATATATATATATATATAATGCATTATGCAGATTTTTTAAAAAATAATGTATTATACATTGAAATATTATTGACGAATGTTCCATAGTTGATGATGATCTGAAATTTTGACGTGTGCGGCCATTCGACCATGTACTTGAGGAATATTAAGGGTGCCACAATCCAACAAAATTTTACCGTCAATCTGAGTGTAGGAGCAATTATTGGGGCAGTGCCGGATTACCAAATAGACAGAGTAGGCACTAGCCTATGGGTTCCAGGCTGTTTTAGGATTGGTAAACGTATTAGGGACCTCCACAGTTTAATCCGGCACTGCATTTGGGGAATTTTGTTGGAAGGGGGGCGCATGCACCGCATGCTTGGGTTTCATGTTTAGTTGGTGCAAGGGCGGTAGAAGGTGAAGGACTCTGGAGATCCAAGCTGTCGATTTGCTCTTTAATTTTGAATTGATGTAAAAAAAAAAAAAAGGTTAAAAAATTAATGCCATTAATAACTGTATGAGGGTTTTCATAGTTCTAGGATTATAATCATTGTCACCTTGTGCGACTGGGCAAGATGGTTTAGGATTTTAACCACCTATTAGTACCTAGTTTATTGAAGGACTGTTGTTAGTTTAATTCCAGTTATTGTGGGGTGATATTTTAAGTCAAATTGGTTACCGCCTTGTGATGACCTGGGCTTATGAACACCTTATTGGCGTGGTCAGTTGGTTCGGGTCCTATTGTTAGATGCTTTCGGTGTACCAAGCATTGCCACTTTCTGTGGCGAGACTTGGTGGTCTGGGCTTAGGACCACCTCATATTATCTAAGTTTACTCGAGGATGCGATATTTCTTGGTATACATTTTCCTTTTGTGATGATAAAGAAAGAAAAGCAAGATATTAAGGGAATTTTAGTTTGAGTAGGAACGTCTGGTTGGTTTCTGTGTGTAAATTTTGCACTTGATTTGATTGATTATCCCTAGCAAGTGTTAGCTTTTAGGCGTGTCCACCAGTCTGGTTTTGGTTTAGTAATTTATATACACTCGTCACATTTTTATTTCTTGTCGTAGCTATAAAGCAGGTTCTTACGATCTCTCTGACTAATTGTTTTGTTGTGGTTCGGATAGTGAAGTGGGCATTGTGGTCTGCTACGGTTATTTTATGTTTGTAGGGTTTATATTTTTCCCTCCTTTCCCAGCGACGAAAATAACGTCCATGATGTTTTTGTATGTGGAGTTGACGCTTTGGTTTCGTTGGACTTTGGGTGCACTTTGTTTGCCTTAGAATTGGCGCCGTTTTTCGGTGTAACCCGTGCACTCGTTACTTACAGTTGTAAAGTTTCTTGTGTGAGGCAGTGTGGGCAGTTGATTCCCTTTGTTTGCATCCCAGGCAGACATTTGCCAAAGCTACTTGTTAGAAGTGTTTTCCTAGTTTTAAGTCTGTTATTGACTTTAGAATCGCGTGGTTTTGGTAACCCTGGGGAGGGGGATGTTTTTGCCAACGTCTTTTTGGATTATTTATGTTCAATATTTCTTCAGAAGTCAGATTATATTGCAAAGGATTATGGAGTGCATAATGCTTATAATCATAAAATAAATAAGTATTTATAAATAATTAATCATAATATATTGGGAATTAATTTAAAAGGCATTTTCATTTTTAAAGAATTAGTAAACTTATTTATATGATAAGTATATACTTTCACTCTTTCACTAGTTAAGATATTCTGTAAATTAGAATAATATAAAAATATTCTTACCTAATTGTAAACAGGAGACAGAATTCAAAACAAGTTTGATTAATGAATGTCGTGTAGAGTTTTGGAATTTTGACCTTTTGGATATACCGTATTAAAACTGTGAATCCAATTAGTTTCCTTTAGCAGACGTTCTCAGAATCGGCTATAACAATAAGTTGAAAGAAGAAATCCTGCAAAGTTGGGAACTCTTGTTAAAATGCGGCAACATGAGATGAAAATGATTGATAGATATAATTTTGTATATCTGATCTATGTTGGTTCATGCGTTTAGATATTTTTGACTGGTTTGTCGATTATATTGGATGCCACATTTTTAGCAGGGAATCAATACAGGTAAATAACATTTGATGTTGCGCAATTAGAATCACACCGCATATTAAAAGATTCTTTCGCATTATTACTATCGAAGGAAGTATTTTCAGTAATAAAATAACAGTGCTAACATCTAGGTCTATTACATTTAGTTGATGATCCCGTTTTATGTAATGTTTATTTTTTTAGTTTAGAATTAATTAGGAAATCTTTACGATTTTTAGTCCCAAGTGTGGATTTGCTTTCGTGTAGCGATTTAACACTTGCTTTACATTTTAATTTTAATAAATCCCAATATTTATTGATAATCTTACCTATATTAAGCAGACTTAAAACAGTGTCATCCGAAATAATTCTTCTGTTAAGTTTTGCTTAACTAAATGGTATCCCGTTTTTACATGGTTTAGGATGACATGAAGAATATTGAACATATTGATTGAATAATCGTGTTTTAAACCTGAACCATGGTAGTGATGTCATTATTTTTATTTATGACGATCTCTTCTTCCAAAAGTGATATTTAGTTTTAGACACATTGAATGTAAATTTTATCATTGGATGTAATTTGTTTAAACAGTCTATAAAATAATAAAAGTCTTCTATTGAACAATTCCAAACCATATCGTCTAAAATTCTTAACCAAACATCTCATTTTAAGAGACATTTATTTAGAAAGTCATTTTCTAATTTCCCCATGATTCAGATGCATAAGAAGGTGTCATAGGACTACCCATCGCTGTTCCCAACTTTTGGAGATAATTTTTACTACCAAATTGAAAAAAAAAGTTATTTTTGAACTCAAGTTTTATCAAATCACAAACGTGTTTTTTTTTGTTTTTGTTGATAGTTCACTTATATATTCGTTTTCGTCAAAATAATATTTACATGCATTGATGCCATCAGTGTGTGGTATATTCTTGTGGAGTGAAACCACATTAAGTGTAACTTGGAATGAATTTTCAATTAGTTTCGGTAAAGATATTAATTTGGTAATGAAATCAAAAGTGTCTTTGACATATGAAGGTAGTGATTTCATCAGAGTTTGTAAAATATGATCAATATATTGCGATGTATTATTTGTAATTTAATTATATGTAGAAATAATTGTTCTACTTTCCTATAATCCTTCTGAAGAAATTAAAGCAAAATTAAGCAAATGTATTAATGAAATCTCTATACACAATTGTTCCATATATGATAAACTAGACATCTTTCCAAATATAATACACACACCTCGGTTTTATATTTTACCCAATATATATAAAACAGTTTATAAGTCACTACCTTTAGGATTTCCAGGTAGACCTTCATATGTCAAAGACACTTTTGATTTCCAAATTATCAAATTGAAATCTTGACCGAAATTAACTGAAATCTAACACTGCAGTTATTCTTTCACGGATATAAAAATATATGCATTTATTTTCTGTCGAAGCACTGTACGACAAAGAGAAATATTTGGGCAACATAAATAATTTTGATATTCGCAGCAGTATAGTTCCTTCATAATATATCAGGTGTGGAAGTTATTCAACATCTCCAGGGTGCTAAATTTCCCCGCAGTATCGGTATTGATAAGTCTGAAATACACGTGCATCTTTTAATTCTCCCGAACTTTTTTCATTGTCCTCCATATATGTAATACTTGGATTATATTTTAAGTTCGATTTTCAGATCATCAATATTTCTAAGACATGTGATCGTGGAACCATGATAGTCGTTTCTTCTTGCAAACTCTATGTGACATAATATATAAATTATTACTTATTGTATAACATTTATAGTACTCTCATATATGAATCCTGACAGGAAAGATGTGCTTCTAAGAAATAAAAAACTCCGCTCATGTAAATGTCTGTTAATTTTGTATAACTATTGCATTATATTTTCCTCTTTATTTGCATAATCATCTCAGAAAAAAAAATAGATTGATGACGATCTATAAAAGATCTAACAACTATTACTCAAAATTTATTTTAGTCTTAGACAAAATTAAAAATACACTGTACGAGTATAACGATATACCTACATACATTACTTACATTAGTTCTAATGCAACATCACGTTATTTTCTTGCTCTATTCAGCAACATGTCTCTCAGTTAAGGTACCTGCATGGATCGACGCATTTTCTAATTGGCATGAATTAGTAAATTCCGTTTGACTGGAGTGCTTATGTTACGATCCATGTTTATTTGTTCAGGTGTAAACACAATTACAGGTTGTGTAAACTGTAATCCAGTCACAGTTAAAGTATTTACTGTGAATACTTGCAATTACAGGTGTAATACCACGATTAACTAAATAGATGACGATATGCTTTGCGTATAATAACATATACCAATTTCTTACCCTGTCTTGTTCTTAATACGTGGTGGTCATTATTATTCTCGTATAACATACAGGTAAAAAGCAGGTGAAAACATCTAACTCTAATGAGAAACATCTTCTCTAATGATTCAGAAACATTCTTCTATATTCAGTATTTTTAGACTTGACAGCAAAGTTCACAAAGACTCGGTATTTAATCGCACTCTGTATGCACTGTTTTCTAGACAGCAAATTTCACAAAGACTCGGTCTCTAATCGCACTCTGTATGCACTGTTTTCTTGACAGCAAAGTTCACAAAGACTCGGTATCTAATCGCACTCTTTATGCACTGTTTTCTTGACAGCAAAGTTCACGAAGACTCGGTATCTAATCCCACTCTGTATACACTGTTTTCTTGACAGCAAAGTTCACAAAGACTCGGTATCTAATGGCACTCTTTATGCACTGTTTTCTTGACAGCAAAGTTCACAAAGACTCGGTATCTAATCGCACTCTGTATACACTGTTTTCTTGACAGCAAAGTTCACAAAGACTCGGTATCTAATCGAACTCTGTATGCACTGTTTTCTTGACAGCAAAGTTCACAAAGACTCGGTATCTAATTGCACTCTGTATGCACTGTTTTCTTGACAGCAAAGTTCACAAAGACTCGGTATCTAATCGCACTCTGTATGCACTGTTTTCTCTGATATTACCACTGCAGCATTAGTCGGTCATATTCAAATACCAGTTACATAAACTAACTTTTTGTTCTCAAAATGCAACTTTAAGGTAAAGACGAAATAAACCAAAACCATATTAATCCAAATCCTATCGAACACTGCAAACCGCAAGATAAACCCGGCATGCTGCAAGATACCAGGCGAAAAGCAACATTTTTTGGATTAAATATAAGAGGCATCCCTATACTACTTGGACTAATTAGCTTGGTCTAATTATCTTTTACTGCATCCTGGTACCTAAGAAATCATAAAGATTGTTTCTTTGCTTTTTCATGTAGATAGTATGACCAGTTTAGACTGCTACGAATATTTAATAGAAACAAGCGTTAAAGATAAAACAAATTAAAAATGTTATTCAATCCAGTCTCATGGATAATACTTTGCATGACAAACCGACATTGTTTTTTTTCAGCCTGTTCAGGAAAGATCAGTTGCACACAACAAAATCCATGATTTCATTCAATACAACTATTTGCAGGATGTACATTGATTTTTGTTTTATATATTTTATTCCATACATTTTATAAATGTTTAGAAATGCAGGAAATATATCAATAGCATAGTGTAGTGATTCCTAAATGTAACTCCGTTCACAAATTTGAAGATAACTGTCGTACCTTAAACATTTCTCGAGGTAAACAATGACAAGTTTGAAGTGTGACCATCAGATGTCCAAGGGCGCACGTGTTCCTTGGAGAGTTAATTAGTTTATTTGGAGTTTAATGGCAAATCGTCGAAGACCATATAGTTCTGACATATAGGAGCAAAGTGCATTGTCAAGAGAAACATGTACTAACCAGATGGGGCTGATATAACTAAGATTCGAACCCGCAGCCTTTGACTTGCCAGTCCAGAATGATAATCCTTGAGCCACGTCCGTTTTACCTAAAGACATAAATTCATGTTATTGTCTCCACATGATAAATATTTTAATCTGAAATGGCACATTATATGTATCACAAAGAGCACTTAACTTCTTTAGCTGAATTTTACAGTTAAAAACCATCATATATTAGTATATTTGTATCCTTTTTCATAAATATATACAAAACTCCAAAGAACCAAAATAATTATCTTATTGAATACGCTGACATCTTTCAAAAGATGAAAGTGGGCACTAAAGCTGAGCTTTATAAAACAGATGCCCACAGCTATATCTTACTTCTGTTTTCAATCCAAAAGATACATTACACTTATTTCCTGTCTATACAACGCTAGGGATTGTTTGTATTCATTTGATCCACAGACGCACCTGTTGTGTTATCAAGTTCTGCTCAAAAGATTGCAAGTTTCCTATATGTCTTGCATGGCCTTGAAACTCGAATTTCAAAATTTGCAGGTTAAATCATGAGTCAGGAGATGCGTCAGTCAAACAAATCGCTTCGGTCTTTTAGTTTAATAAAATATCATAAATCGTTAAATTTGGCATTAAACCCGTTTTCACAATAACTGAGAACACGGGTCCCATACTTCAGAATCTTTATAATCTTGGTTTGACTGAATTTCTTTGTACAATTGGTCTACGTCTTTCTACCAGTATTTTTAAAGCTTGTTACAAGCAAAACATCTTCAATATGTTAGTGTTTTTGTCGAAGTTATTAGAAGGCATTATTACTTCTCATATTATTATTATTAAAACGAACGAGGAAATTTGAAATCAGACGGTTAAGATGGTTTGTTAATGAGACATACGGTGTGAGAAAAGCATGATTGTATTTTACGTGTCAGATCTTTGAAAATGGGCTTCGAGTGTGTAATAATAATGAAGGAATGGAAGGTTGACGGGAATAAACATTTGTAGGATGATGCATCCAATTTGTTTACTTGCTACTCGGAAGCCACGTAGGCAAGTTGTTGGTATGTAGAACTAGCGACCTGATTTGGTGCTGGTTCGAATCTTGTCCAGACCAGGCAGATCTTTCGCCTCCATATGTGCTAGGTTAAGACCATTTACGTCTATTGTCTTGGCATGATTCAGCCTTTAATGCGTTGATGTTCCGTTAAATGCAACTCAATCAATCAATACTGTTGTATGGTTGACGGCCTTAAATACTGAACCATCGTATGAATCAGTACAAATATCGACCATGAGAAGCGTGACTTCCATTTACGCATAATAGAATCTTTCTAGTATGCGTGCGACATACCATAGTATTGTGCGCTCGCTTTGTGCAGACGGCCTTGTCTTGTAGTTTAGTATTACATTAGATCCAGCTTCGTTCCTTTGCTCTTATTCGCGTATCCAGGATAATAACATAACAATTTCGTTCGCAACATCTTTTCTTCTTATGCGTCGTTAAGTCCTATTTCTTATATACACACATGTTACTTGTATAACAAAGGCCAGTTACTTGTTAACATTAAGTAAATAAGAAAACCGGAAGTAACTGTTTCATATGCCGTATAAGCCACGTTTGCTCAATAGCTGCCTCTTCTCGGATTAGGTACCGACTATATGTATATGAATTGTACGCCATCACGTAGATTGCGCTTATATAAAAGCGGTTTAGCAAAGAGTGGACATTGTAACTAAGGCAGTATCTGTTATCATGAACCTTCCTTTTTCGTTATAATAGTCGCAAATAAGTAAATTAAAAAAGAACTGTTCAGTGCTTCCTTTAGGTGTCTCTATGCAGTAATTTTCAGCCATTATGTGTGAGGTGTGGGGAGCGGTATATTGAGAGACTGGGAGTTCTATGGTTGTGGATTTTGCTTGTTTGCATTTCAGAGATGCTTTTTTGAAATTGTCTAATCGATTGTGTTTAGCATTATTTTAAATTATGTTTCAACATTTTATTATAAACTGATTTTATGTATACATGTATATATGAATGTATTGTTACAACAGATAAAGGTTGGAGTGGGTGTAATTAGAACGGTAGCACAATATAAACCTATTTATTCAGTGCAATTGTTTAAAAGTTTTCTAAGTAAAAAATTTTTTGCTGGCGAGAATTAACACACATATAATACAATAAAATGGAACTAATACTGTCTTTGAAACATCCAACACTCGTTTATTTTCAAATCACTTATTTCCTATATGACACATCCCGAAGAAAAAGATCATTAAAAATCATTTAGAAACGTAAAAGAATACGCTTGGCTATCACATCGTAGATAGCAAGACATTATTTTTTTTAAACAATATAAATTGAAATGGTAAAACTGTAAACTTCTGAAAATTGCATTGCATAAATAAGTGTCTACAACATTATCAGTCTAATCCCTCCCACCTCAACTCCACGACCTTCAGAATCCGAGGAGGACGTTCTAACCACTAAACCACCGGGGCAGTTTTAAACGAAGAATCTAATACACATTGACAAAAGTTAAACGAGGGGTGTAATTGGTTGAACTTTTGCACCGAAAGAAATTAGCCCGTTTTTGCAGTCGTTTATATGCCTTTGATGGAAGTATGGGATCTTTTTTTCATCCTTTCGCCCATTTTTTTTTTCATTCGTTATTTTGTAACATCCACGAAATCCACGAATATTGGTATATAATATTTTAGAACAGGGGTGCACAAGACGTCAATCGACCGATCGATCGCGAAGGTAGTGTGAGTAGATCGCGTAGCATTAACAAAATAGACGTCATCCTCTCTCTCTCTCTCTCTCTCTCTCTCTCTCTCTCTCTCTCTCTCTCTCTCTCTCTCTCTCTCTCTATATATATATATATATATATATATTGCATTTTTGTGGTAGGAAGATCATTTTGGCTTGGTAATTTTAAAAGTAGCTCGCATGCTGAAAAAGTATACACACCTGTTTTAGAGTGACTGGACATGACTAAGATAGTGTTTCATAGTCACTAATCTTTCATTTTAATAGTGCGCCAATGGCCAACATTGTATACCACGGTACTGGTCAAATAATACTTCTCACTTGTTTTGTAATTATCTAAGTAGGGAATTTTATATCTGGAGAGATGATGGCTGATTGTTGATAAATGCACTGTTCACAGCTTTAAACGATCTCTATGTTGCAAGTTTATCATGTTTCATTTTACGTATATTTACTTCTGTGTTATTTTTGTACATCTATAATACAGCAGGATTTTGTAAATGAGAGATTTCTTTGATTACTTGGAATTTGTAAAATAATCTTGAGTTTTAATTAACTCTTGCAGATATATGATAGATGGGAAAGAAACATTTCCCCCAGTACTTTGTCATGATAGGAAAATCTAAGCTAGTTGTACCTGGGACTCGGTGTGCATGGTATCCCACACGAAGCATATCCTCTTTGCCTAGATTTCCATATCCTGCAAAAACCACGCTAAGGTTGTTTGAATTCCCACAGCTGTGTATTATATGTTTAATTCTATCATTAGCTTGTTTCATTCTATGTTATTTCTTTTAGGTTGTCATCCAATATTTTGAACCTTCAACAACGACCTGCCTCATAGTTCCGTGGCTGAGAGAAGTGGGGTTTTCTATACTATATGGGGCTCTAACCTTAAAAATATACAGGTTTGTTTACTGCTATATTACTACTGTTCCTTTTGCTACAATAACTATTTCACTACTAATCGCACAACAAGCGAGTGTTGTTGTTGCTGCTGATACTACCGGTGCTACTACCACAATTACTGTCACGATCAACTATTATGACTACTGCTACTAATACTTAAGCAACTACTACTATAACTATTGCTGCTACTACAACCTGCTACTATTACTGCCACTAGTCGCTACGAAATGTAATGCTATTGCGGCTGCTAGTACTGCTACTATTACAATTCTCGCGTAACACGAGCTACTACTACTACAACAACAACTACAACAACAACTACTACTACAACTACTACTACTACTACTACTACTACTACTACTACTACTATCAAATATCCATGTCCAGATTACCTTTCCAAAGACCTGTTTTACACATTTAAGATGGGGTTTCAGTTATGATTACGTCACGTGTTTATGTGCTCGTGAGATCCACGATAACTAACATTTTTTATCTTCCTAAAAAATAGTGAAATCTCAGTACCTTTTCCCATGATGCACCGCTCCTGTTGTCTGATTCCCCGCTTGGTATACTTTCTGCCACTCTGACGTACGACTAAACAAATCAGGAAGCACATATTTTACTAGTTACTAACCAATGATATAGGTTTGCTAACTTTAGACCGGGCACCTGCCAGCGATGGGGTTCAAACTCAGATTTCTCAATAATGAGCGTCAAGGTAAGACCTCTTATTTCACAACCATATTATGTGTGTATTCGTGCATACTATACTGTGAAGCTATTTGCAGTCCGCAATGACCATGATAGTTTGCACGACATTCCAGTCTAATAGAACAGGCTCTGATCTGCCAGCATATAATGTTACTTTAAATCTGTGTTTGTGCTGTAAGCAATTGAAGCATGGTATGTCTTACAATGCAGAGAACTATAGATGTTGAACTGAGCCAAGTGTAGGACGGTGCTCTTGTAATTTATCTTTCCACTGATGCATTCAGACGTTGCGGCATATAATTACCTTCATTCTTTTCTTTGATGTTGCAAGATCCGCCCTATAGAAAGATTAAAATGGCTGTTTGCACCGACATAATATCAGAAGTGTCAAAGGTCAAAAGGCTGCGTTTAATCTTCAGGCAAACCCTAAGTCTTTTAGGAAGTACTTGAGGTGCCAAAGGCACTTGTCAATTATTTATTTATTTATTTATATTTATATACTCGCTATTAAAACGCGTCAAACTACAAACTGCACAGACCTGGACTTGCCGTGTGACTTTAAATCGAGGCTAAGAGAGTGGGAAGCGGGACCGAGAAGTCGCTCATCCGATGGAGGTTATATTGAAGTCAACAGTTTGTTTAGTATTTTGGTTAAAGTACTTCTTTTGCATATTTTTCCGACTTCAGTTATGTAAGAAGATCATAAGTAAATATCTGGAGCATATATTCTTTCAGGATTAATGGGCACCTGCACGTGTTTGCTAAACTGAGGTTAACTACGTGACCATACATCAGAGGGCATTTGAAGCATTATATAAAAGTATTTACTAACTTGTGAAACGTATAGTTTGGTATATGACCTGATGTATGTTCCGCCGGTTCCCAATGATATTTCAAAATGCTACACCAGAAGTGAATGTAACTTGCGTCATTGTTATATATAAATATAAGTTATAAGTGAAACCTTATTTTTGTATATCTTTAAAATTCTATCAGGTAATATGTTTTATGCCACATCTAATACACTCATGAAACTTTACGTTTATAATTTCCTTGACGATTCCAAATACTTTAACTGACTAAAATATGTCCAATCTAAGCGTTATATCATGCACAGTTGATATGACCTGATAAAATCTGCTTTCATTTTTACGTCCACAGACTACTTGCTGATTTCCAATCTAGAAAAGCCCATAGGGTTCACGTCAGGGATAAAGATTTATTAAAATACCTCCTTTGCATCGTTGCTGTGGTAACGGGCTACATGGCAGCATGGACCGCAGTAAATTTAGATCACGTGAGAGATGGAAAGTCTATTGTGGATATTGGACAAACATATGGGGATGAAGGACTTAAATATTTTATTTGCAAAGCAGGATGGTGGGATTATGCAACAGAAGTTGGTAAGTATTTCCCATCCCTCCTCTCATATATATATATATATATATATATATATATATATATATATATATATATATATATATATATATATATATATATATATATATATATATATATATATATATATATATATATATATATTGCAGGTTTATAATATCTATTTTTGTCATGTGATTTAGAAGAAAATCATCATTGATTGACATCAAGAAGAAAAAGAATATTTATTTTCCACATGTATGAATATCAATAGCTTACAAATTCACGAAATTTTGACAGTTGCGTGTTCCAGTGAGAAATATTACCTTACCATTCGAGTATGTATTTTTATTTATTTATAAGTAATGTACAAAAGCTCCAAAGTTGGACGATGAGATTTTATCAGTTTCATTCTGCTTCTTTAGTCAAGTTGTAACTATTATATGAATCACTTTTAATACAGCTATATCTTTTATAAGAATCGCTTATAATAAAATTACGTCTTTTATACGAATCGCCTTTATTAAGTTATACAGTTAAGAAAATACAGTGTCTATATATGGTAAAATTCCACATGAGGACCCATTTTCCGTCATCGTGGTAATATTTACAATTCTGTCAATAATTTCCTTCATTTTCAGCTGAGTTGTTATTTCTTTGTTTTGGAATCCATATGTGTTACCGCGTGAGGGCAGCACCGTCAGATTTTTCTGAGGGCACTTATGTCTCTGCTGCTATCTGCATTGAGTGCTCTGTTTCAACAGTGTTTTATATACTAAGGTAAAATTTACAAGTTTAAGTTATCACTTCTTTTGATTTAGGTTAAGTATTGGACTACCATATGGCAGACATTGGAGTTAGTGATCTGTAACCAGTGTGGTATAAATAGAATAGAAAATACGTTTCCAACCAAAATTTCACCTATGTGTTTTTACTCGTGACTGATAAAGAAATACTTGTATTGTGGAATAAGGTTTAAATCATGTTGTTCACTTTATTGTTTGATGTTTCAACGTTTTGTTCTCTGACTTATGCTGCCACAGCATTCAGAGACCCAACGTGTGAAGCGTTTAGAATCGTTCTACTTTTCATTCAAACATATGCAAATTTATATTAGTTTATATTTTTTAATCTTAGATTTAATATTAATACCTTCTGTTCTGAAAATGTTGGCTCAAAGAACACAGAAAATATTTGTGTGTAAAGGAAGAATACGATTACGTGTTTTGCATAATTGCATGGTCGATGCGCAAAAATGTTTGCTGTTATGTTATGAGAGGAGAATCAACAGCTTAAGTATTAATAAACATCAAAGGAAAAATTAAATCGTAATAGTTCCATTCAAAATAATCGCATCTGTCAAAAATCAAGAAGAGATAGTTTAAAACTGTAGAGTGAGGTTAAGAGATGTTTTGGTACCAGTTTTGATTTAAAGAAACTTGAGATGCGGAATTCTATTAGAAAGAAGAAGTGGTAAGGATTACTATATGGAAAAACTTGGTATTTTTCGTTCGCCATATATTTAAATATACTATAAAATACTTCGATGGGTTCCTGGTTTATATCACAAAATGCTATTACGTTTAGCAAATACAATGTATAGGGTTCTTCTGAGTAAAGTACTCGTATTATTTTGTGAATTTTATCCTAGATATGAACCGGTCAAAAGTCGGTAGTCCTTCACTTGAAGAGTTGATTGCCCACTTTTTATCCTAAGGGCTGCTCTAAATTTACCTGGGTCGCTATCTCATAGGTGTCTTAGTTATTTTTTATTTTGCCTATGCCCCCAACCACCATCAACATGTTTCTGTATCCACTGCTGTATCAGTGTAGCTTCTTTAGTTTAGGTGAAGAACACAGTTTTGAAAAGTGTCGTTTTTGCATTTAAAGAAACCTTTTTTTCATTTAAAAATGCACCATATCATCGATTCTCATGTTTTTCTAAACATTATTTCAACAAATCAAAACATTTTACAAAATGAAAGTATTAACATAGGCCTTGAAAATCTGTTTAAAACGAACGTTTTCGCCTACAGGAAACTGGACCTTAACCCGTATTTTAAAGTTTTGAATAGTTGTGCTGATTGTTGTATTGGTTGTCTAATAGTATACATATTGCGAAATGAGACACGACTACACAAAGGCCTGATTTCAAACGAACTCATAAAGATTAATAAGAAACAAATAACTGGCATTCACTCAGGTATTTATGCATATAAAGCCAGATAAATATTCCAGGTGCTGTGATAGGAGAGTAATCAGATTTTCTCCATGAGTCACATTGGTATATAATAAAAAGAACATTTTCTTTCCCTGCTTTAATGCCCTATATAATTTATGTTTATGTACTTCGAGCTTCGCCACTCGCCCCGACATCACAATGAAATATATTGTGTAATAATATAGTCAAAGAAAATTACTTCCATCTCGTGCAAGATACTATATTTACAAAAATGTATTCAAAAATGAGTCCGAATTTTTATATTTTCTACTAAGTTATAAGCAATATATTTACTCTCTTGTGTTTGTTCGTTTGTTTTTTTTTTTTGTTTGTGTAAATCCAACGTAACATTAAGTCTATGCTCTTGTAAGTCTTAAAAAATTTTCGTGCCGCCTTATACAGCTGTTTTTACATTTTATAGACTTTCGTTGTAAATTTCAATGTTCTTCTGCATTTATATTTAAATGTATCATTGTCAGTGATTTCTACAGGGTCCTTTTATTTATATCGCCGCTGTCATATTTCTATTTATTTGACGGGTAAAATTTTCATTAGCTTTAACGTATGATAAGAAAACAATATTTGAGATCATTTAATGAAGGGTCATCTAAATAGAGGATATTTGAGATCAATTAATGTAGGTCATTTAAAAAGAGGTCATTTGCAACAATTAAGATTTGTAGGGTTCATTTAAACAGAGGCTATTTGCAAGCAGTTAACGTAGGGTCATTTATGTATTGGATATTTGCAATCAGTTAATGTAGTGTCATTTAAGTAGATGATATTTACGATCAGTTAATGTAGGCTCAATTAAATATAGGGTATTTGCGATCAGTTAATGTAGGGTCAATTAAATATAGGGTATTTGCGATCAGTTAATGTAGGCTCAATTAAATATAGGGTATTTGCGAACAGTTAATGTAGGCTCAATTAAATATAGGGTATTTGCGATCAGTTAATGTAGGCTCAATTAAATATAGGGTATTTGCGAACAGTTAATGTAGGCTCAATTAAATATAGGGTATTTGCGATCAGTTAATGTAGGGTCAATTAAATATAGGGTATTTGCGATCAGTTAATGTAGGGTCAATTAAATATAGGGTATTTGCGATCAGTTAATGTAGGGTCAATTAAATATAGGGTATTTGCGATCAGTTAATGTAGGGTCAATTAAATATAGGGTATTTGCGATCAGTTAATCTAGGGTCAATTAAACATTGGGTGTTTGCGATCTGTAATGTAGGGTCAATTAAATATAGGGTATGTGAGAACAGTTAATGTAGGATCAATTAAATATAGGGTATTTGCGATCTGTAATGTAGGGTCAATTAAATATTGGGTATGTGCGATCAATTATTGTAAGGTCAATTAAATATGGGGTATTTGCGATCAGTTAATTTAGGATCATTTAAATAGAGGATATTGGCGATCAGTTAATGTAGTGTCATTTGAGTAGAGGATATGTATGATTAGACAATGTAGGATCATTTAACTTGTAATAAAGAATGAGTTATTATCGCTGACATTATGCATGTGTTAGTAGAATGGTTGTTTTTTAGTTTGATCGAAAGATATATACGCTTTCAAAACATTTTCAATGACTACATGCATTTTAAAGTGTGCAAAAATACTTTTCAACAACAATATTAAGTTTAAAATGTTACTCTCATAAGCACAAATAAAGGCATGGCGTGTACAGCGAACAGAAGATAAAACAAAGACCATCATCGACGAAGTATGATAAAGTATTTTATAAATAGTTCAGAACATGGTCCACACAGTAATTTGCACATATATGATTGGGTAATAAAGGGCTACTACTACTACTACTACTACTACTACTACTACTACTACTACTACTACTACTACTACTACTAATAATAATAATAATAATAAAAATAATAATAATAATAATAATAATAATAATAATAATAATAATAATAATAATAAAAATAATAATAATAATAATAATAATAATAATAATAATAATAATAATAATAATAATAATAATAATAAAATCCTGAGTACACAGTTTGGGAATGTAAAAGAGATATTTGACAGTCTAGATTCAGTATTATAGGATAGGCACTCGCAGTAAGAACATCTCAGAAATGTATGTGACAATTTTGTGCAGTGTACGTATTTCATGAGATTTATTAATCCATTGTAAACGTTTAATATCAGCAATCGTCATAGTTCAGTAATATGACAAAAGTGATGAAATGTGACAATGGCCCATCACTAAAGGATGTACGCTTACTTTCCATTATATATCAACAATGTGTAGAAATGTGACAATGGACCATCACTAAAGAAGTGCGCTTACTTTCCATTATATATCAGCAATGTGTAGAAATGTGACAATGAACCATCCCTAAAGGAGTACGCTTACTTTCCATTATATATCAACAATGTGTAGAAATGTGACAATGAACCATCCCTAAAGGAGTACGCTTTCTTTCCATTATATATCAACAATATGTAGAAATGAGACAATGAACCATCACTAAAGGATGTACGCTTACTTTCCATTATATATCAACAATGTGTAGAAATGGACAATGAACCATCACTAAAGGAGGTAAAAATCACACAAAAAAGCTCTTCAGAATCTTTGAAAAACCATTGCTCCTAAAATATTCAGACATAAAATATTCAAAATCTCTCTCTCTCTCTCTCTCTCTCTCTCTCTCTCTCTCTCTCTCTCTCTCTCTCTCTCTCTCTCTCTCTCTCTCTCTCTCTCTCTCTCTCTCTCTCTCTCACACACACACACACACACACACACACACATTTATAAATATGTATAACTTATGATAAACTTTTTTTTCTTTATTGAAAATATGAAAACAGTGCTTGTCAAATTCCATTGTTTACACAGAGCCTTAAATAGTAACAAGACATTTTTTAATTCGATCCAGGGAAAGGATTTGCTTTGAGAAGATCCTCGAATAATTTATAAGAAAATGACACATTGTTTCCTCCGCTGACACTGCTGACTCATGTTTTCCTTCTTGAATTATGGTCAAAATGAGAAATGATTGTCTCAAATGCATAGCATATTGTGTCATCTGCATATATTTTTCTTCGGAGTCATGCAATGTTCCTTAACCATTTAATTTATCAAAAATGGACACAGAAATTTCACAACATAAGTGCTTCTGTAGGTTTTGTAACATGATTTTTAGTTTCCAAACTAAATATAAGACTATGATGTTCAATGCTGAGGAATCAATGAAACCCCATTTTAGAGAGCTTAAACACATTGGTAATTTAAAAATAATTACTATTGTTCTAATCGAAGAATGCTTTTTATATGATAAGACACACACAGACACTAATATATATATATATATATATATATATATATATATATATATATATATATATATATATATATATATATATATATATATATATATATATATATATATATATATATATATATATATATATATATTCATTCGATCACGTCAGTAGCATTGTAGTGGGTATAGCAAGTTCTAGTCTTAACTTAAAAAATGGGTACAATCTCTCGACGGTAGCACACTGATGGCAAAGGTCATTTGCAACATTTACAATTTTATCATGAAAATACGGATTTGTTGACAGTATGGAGAACTATGATCCATTATCTTGCTTTACGTGCACATAAATGCGTGCAACAGGCTTAAGAATGATACCGGTAAGCATTATATGTGACTAATGGGGCACAATAAATATAGAATGCCACATATTGCAGATATTGTAACATCTGTAATGAGTGTATAGCATTTTCTAAATACCTACGAAATACTACGAACAATAATTAGTGAAATACTAATGGATTTTAACTTTAATTATCTTTATTAAAACTATTGCTTTTTGCATTGCAATATATGCATTTGAATGCTATCTCATTACTAACGATAACTTGTCTGTCTTTAGTTACTACAACTATAGTCATGACATGGAATTCTAGTTAATGTGTGAGAACATAGAACTCTACATCACTGGATATGATAACCTGAGAATTTATCTTTTTGGAAAAACAGGCAACAGATATTCTAAGTTTCTAGATCTTCGCTAGACAAAGTTCCTATATGTTAACCTTAGCTAAACCATGGCAGATCAAACAGAAATTTATGTGCTTCGGGTCTGTGAATTTCGTTGGATGCGGCGGAAAACCATCGCATCCGATCAAAATTACGTTGTTCATATGTGAACACGGTTTCTACATGATCAAGACAAGGTGAGCACACTACTTAGGCAATTTTCCACTACGAGTTCGTCTTTCCACAAATGCATTTCACACAAATACATCATATACATAGTCATTATTCGATGTTAAACTTACAAAGTAACCTTTTGAAGTCAAATGCCTCCACCATTTTCGGCCGATGTACAATGCACCTCTCTTACACGCTGTTGGTATACATACTAAGAGAGGCAACTCGTCAAATCCAATAGATATCACTATAACAAAGCACTAAAATATCTGCTTGATCCGCCAAGATGTAGATACAGTTAACATATCGGAATCTTGGCTAGTGAAGACGAAGTTTCCATGGTAAGAATTATATAGTTTACCCACATCGAAGATACTCTTACATCCTGTATGACGTCATTACGAAATATTGCAGGTTTTATATCAAAAATATGAAATAATTATCAAGAAATTCATGTCAGTGGTCTCATCATTAACGCAGTTTTGCTGCAATGTACTTAATCGCATTTTACAGGAATGTAAATATGTCTCTCAGTAATTTTGCTTTCAGCCACGTATATATTCATCATCTCTTATAGAATGCACAACTAAGAAGCTGACATTTGCATGATTAGATATGTTTCATATAATAACTGGTGCATTTCTCTTATTACTTTATATGTTTCTTGCAGGCATGTATATTGGTTAGGTCTACATCCTGACTATCTCTTTCTGATGCATTTTGTGCGGTGTCAGACATCTGTCAGTCTTACGCTTATATTAATATTTGGTCCAAAGGTAAGATATCCTTGATATAACAGTCCACAAATGTATCATTATATCATCCTTTACATTCAGCAAATCAGACACCACTATCACAATTTACATCTACATTTCAATTTTAATCTGTAATAGTCTTCTGTTTTTGACAAATATAAATCTTTAAGTAGAAAGCGTTAAATGTTATGATGAAATCCATTTCAAGTGGATTAAAAAAGGTTACAAATGTGTACTGAATAACTGAATATTTATTTTACTAATTTTTATAAAAGTGGAAATATTACATCTCATAGGTGTCTAAGTCCTTTTACATTACTATTGTAGTAAATATGGTATCACGTTATTATAGTAAACTTGAAAGATATTACATTACTTAAGATGTCTTAAAGAGATTCCAATAACAAAGTAGTCTAGAATGATGTTACATTGCCATAAGTCTAGAACAGGGAAGGGCAATTGTTTTGGCTCGGGGAACACTTTGTGGTAGCGGATTTTAGCGGAGGGGCGCACTATTTAAAATGATTATATTCTTTAGTTAACATTACATTTCATTTCAGAAAAAGTATAAATGGTATCATAAAAATCAATAAATAAAACTTAAACAGAAGTGGTAATTTTATTTAATTTATTTATTGTGCTAATATCATATTATCTAGATTTCTAGCTGCTAGCACATTTAATTATAGAGTCAGTTTAATGAGACACGTGCAGCATATCACACTTTTTTTGTAATTTTGTTTTAGATCAGGAGTGAAGTTGCTTGTTGAGATTGTCATCACTGCCTGCAAGTTTATGTCTGTCAAAGAGCATCTGTATTTATTTTTGTTGATCTTCATGCAAGAAAAACGTTGCTCACAAATATTTGTAGATCCAAATATAGAGAACATTTTCCATTCAATTTTTTTCTCACTTGGTAATTTTTCAACAAAGACTTATAAATGAGTAACTGCGCAGTGTCTTGATTATTTGTGCTTTCATCCAGTGCCAATGAAAACCAAACAAAATGTTTGCTCGTGGTCTTCAGCGTTTCTGTTAGTTCGTCACTGATTGAGTCAATGTGTTCGTCAGCTCTTCTGTTAGTTCGTCACTGATTGAGTCAATGTAGTCGTCAGCTGTTTTGTTAGTTCGTCACTGATTGAGTCAGTGAGGCGCACTATAGTTCTTCTTG
Organism: Potamilus streckersoni; assembly: GCA_016746295.1. Lineage (NCBI taxonomy): Eukaryota > Metazoa > Mollusca > Bivalvia > Unionida > Unionidae > Potamilus > Potamilus streckersoni. The sequence continues at coordinate 1,680,514 of JAEAOA010000761.1, forward strand.
ACAATGAAAAGTTTTCAAATTTGTTTCTCACATCAGAACACAATACGTTTGCACAATCTACCATACACTGCTTAACAAACTCGCCATCCGAAAAAGGCTTGTTGCGTTTAGCGAGGTTGTCGGCTATCATGAAACTAGCCTCTGTAGCATTATCCTTAAGTGTCGATTGCTTTGTAAATAATGTTTGTTGCTTCTTCAACTTGCAACACAATCTGCAGCTTTCTTCTTGCGTTCGTCCTCAGAAAGTTTACCGCCAAAATCGTTATGTCTTGTTTCATGGTGTCGTTTCAGATTGTATTCCTTAAATACGGCAATCGTTTCGTGACACAGTATACACACTGCTTTCTTGCCTGTATTACCAAAGATATTTGTGTGTGTCCATTCTTCATTAAACTTACGGGATTCATCACCAATTTTACGCTTTTTCGGATGGTTCATGACCCCACTTTCTTTGAAATTTTTAAATTTTACTTTTGCAAAGACAAAATTGAAATAAAACTGACAAACCGGAAAAGTGCGTATTTACACTGCCTGCGAATGCACACTGACGTAGCCGTTCTAATGGAAAACACGAGACGAGCTTTCGGTCGCGGACATGAAGCAAATCTCAGTTCAAGGCGGGGTTTTCTGAATATCTTGGCGGGCCACAAAAAAATAACTCTGTGGCCGGCCGCATGCGGCCCGCGGGCTGCACTTTGCCCACCCCTGTTCTAGAACAAAAGATATTATATTACACTATTAGTCTAGCAAGATATTACATTACACTAGTAATCACAATGATATCACATAACTATAGTAGTGTATACAATATTATATTTACTCTAGAAGTCTAGAAATGTATTACATGGTCATTATAATCTAGAAAGATATTACATTACACTAATAGTCAAACTATATAGTTTATAGAGATATTATACTAGTTGTCTAGAAAGATAATATAGTACACTAATAGTCTCAAATGATATTACTTCTGTAATAGTCTAGAAATATATTAAATTGCACTAGTAATCTAGAAAGATATTATGTTACTATGGTAGTCTAAAAAAAGATATTACATTACTTTAGAAGTGTAAAACAGATTCCAGTTCCACAGAAGTCTATAATGATGTTACATTACCAGCATAGTCCAGAAAGATATTATATTACTATCGTAGCTTAGAATTATATTACATTATACCAGTAACATAAAGATATTTTATAGCTATAGAAGTGTAAAAAGATATTGCATTACTGAATAAGTCTAGAAAGAGATTTCATTACACTATTGGTCTAGAAAGATATTATACTAGTATTCTAAAAAGATATTACATTGCACTCATTACACTAGTAGTCTAGGAAGATATTACATTGCACTAGTAATCTAGGAAGATATTACATTACACTAGTAGTCTAGGAAGATATACTAGTAATCTAGAAAATTATTACATTACACTAGTAATCGAGGAAGATATTACATTACACTAGTAGTCTAGAAAGGTATTACATTACACTAGTAGTCTAGAAAGATATTACATTGCACTAGTAGTCTAGTAAGATATTACATTACAATAGTAGTCGAGAAAGATATGCTAGTAGTCTATGAAGATATTACATTACACTAGTAGTTTAGAAAGGTATTACATTTTGTAAGTAGTATGGAAAGGTATTATATTACTATGTTAGTCTAGAAGTTATTATATTGCACTACTAGTAGAAAAAGATATTACATTACTCCTGTAGTTTAGAATATTGCTTTACTAAGGATAGTGTAACTGTATTATTCAAAAATATTTCATGACTTTAAGAATCTAGAATGATATTACATTACACTAGTAGTATACAAATGTATTATATTTCTGTAGTAGTTTGAAAAGATATTGCATTGTATTAGTAGCCTAAACATATATGCAATACTGTAATCTTTTAGAATACTACTTTGCTATAGTAGCCTATATAATAAATTACTATATTATTCTTTTAAGATATTACATTACTATTGTAGTCTAGAAAGATGTTATATTTCTATAGTAGTCTAAATAGTTATTACATTACTAGATTAATCTAAAAAGATAGTACAGAAGTAGCCATTAATATGTTAAATTACTATTATTGTCTATAAAATATTATATTACTGTAGAAGTCTAGAATGATATTACATTTCTATAGAAGTCTAAAAATATATTATATTACTATAGCAGTCTAAAATATATTACTGAAAGAGGCATACTAACATATTACTTTAGTCATTATGGGAGTCCAAAGAGAGATTAAGGAAAGTTCTGTAAGAGTAATGAAAGGTATTGAATTGCTGTAAGAATATAGAAAGACATTACAGCTCTGTTCAAATCCAGAAAGATGTTGTATTACTATATTGACAAGTGTCAAAGTTACTATAAGAGTCTTACTAATTTAGTATTGAAGTATTGAAAGATATTATGAACCTTCATAATCAATGCAATGTATTATATCACTTTAAAAAACTATAAAGATAATAACTTACAATGGAAGTCCTCAACAACATTACCTTACTGTAGAAGTGAAGGAAAGTATGACACCACTCTTTAAATGTAAAAATATATTTCATCAACATGGTATAGAAGTCTAGAAATATATTGTAGTAATGCAGGAGACAGCAAATATATTTCATTACGATATTAGTATATAAAGATGTTAGTTTATTGTATTAATCTCTAAAGATATTACATTGCTGTTGCAGTTGAGAGAAATATATTACTAAACGAGTCTATAATGATTATTGAATGATATTGCATTGATGTGCTTCTCAGGAAAGGTATGACTTGGATGTAAGAGTGAAGAAAAATATTACATTACTATAAGAGTGAGGAAACATTGCATTTCTTAAATGATGACTAAGATATTACATTACTATGGGAAATATGGTATTACTATAGGAATCAAGAATGGTATTATATTACTTTAAAATGGAAGAAATATGTTACTTTGCTATGAGAGTGCAGAAACCTATTTTGGGGCATTTAGAGTGAGGAAAGATATTATATTGTTGTAGAAAGAAGGAAATATATATTATATTACAATAAGACTGAGGAATTATTATATTTATATAGAAATGTATTAAAATATTATATGATTATATGAGTAAACAAAGATATTATACTATTATAGGTGTGTAGACAAATGTTTATGTTATTATATTAGTAAAGAAGATATTACATTACTTTAGAAACAAAACATATCACATGACTAGAGGAGTATAAAAGATATAACAATATAGGAGTATAGAAAAATATTACATTATTAATGTATGTTACTGTATGAGTCAGGAAAGATTTTATACATATACAGGTGTCAAAAAGATATTACATTACTGTAACAGTCTTGAAAGATATCACATTACTATATGAATCAAAAATGATATTAGATTACTATAGGAACCTCGAAAGATATCACATTACTATATGAATCAAAAATGATATTACATTACTATAGGAACCTCGAAAGATATTGCATTACTACAGAAATCAAGAATGATATTACATTAAACTATGAACCATGAAAGATGATACATTACTATCAGAATCGATAATGATATTACATTAAACTAGGAACCTCAAAAGATATTAAATTACTATAACAATCAAGAATTATATTACATTAAACTAAGAACCTTGAAAGATATTAGATTGCTATTAGAATCTACAAAGATACTACCTTTGTGTAGGAGTCATGAAAGATAATAAATTAAAATCGAAATCTAGAAAAATATTGCGTTATTGTAGGAGTCCAGAAAGGCATTGCATTTAGTATAAAAGCATGAAAGATACCGCATTCATCTCTTTAGAACTATTGAAATATGTTATATTACTTTCAAAATCTAGGAAGTTATTGCATTACTGTAGAATTCTGGAAAATATTTACATTACTGTTGGAGTCTAGAAAGACACTACATTACTATAGGAATCTGGTAAATGATTACATTACTCTACCAGTCTTGGAAGATATTATATTAATATTGAAGTTTAGGAAAACATTACATTACCATAGGAGGGAGGAAAGATATTACATTTCTGTAGTAGCTGAGATGGACAGTAAATAAGTATAGAAGTCAAGAGATATATTACATTACACTTAGAAAGTAGAAAGGTATTACATTGTTATATGAAACTTAAAGATAGCACAGTATTGTATAAGTCTAAAGTTAGTACAATACTTTATGAGCCTAAAGTGCACTATTGTGTCTTAATATAGCACGGTACTTTATGAATCTAAAGATAGTACAGTAATGTAGGAGTTTAAAGGCAGTACTCTACTGTACGATATTTAAGACGTATTTTCACTAGTTAGGAAAAATTTGCTGTTACTAGATTACTCAAGAAATAAATTATGTTACTAAGGAATGTGAAAATAGTATTTACTTTATTAATCTTGACATTATATGACGTTTGAAGACTAAAAAGATATGTTATGATATTAGTCTAGATAGATATTACATCAGGATAGAAGCCTAACCAAATCTTAAGTTACTGTACAAGTCAGAAATGTTGTACATTGCTATAAAATTCTGTAATGATATTAACATTAGTATAGGAGTTATGAAGATATCATATTCCTAATTTAGTCCAGAAAGTCTTTAGAGTGCAATAAGCGTAGATTCTGTACAGTTTTCACGCATTCTTCAACAGCTTGTAAATATATTGTGTTACTATTGGAGTTTGGAAGATATATTACATTACTTCAGGATTATAGAAAAATATTAGACATTAGTTAGTAATTTAATCTGATAAAATATCACATTACTATATAAATTTATAATAATATTCCATTCTTTGTTTAGTCAGGAAAGACATTGTATTACCATAGAACCCAAGAAAGATATTACATTTTTGTTGGATTGTAGAATGAAAAATACGTTATTGAAGAAGTCTTACCAGATATTACAGTAGTGTATCGGTCAGGAAAAGGTTGTGTTCCTATAGGAGAATACAAGCTAATACATTTGTTGGTGAATGACGTTGGAAATATATTAAATTATTGTAGTTTTCAGGAAAGATATTGCCTTAATATGTTACATTACTAATACCATATATATGATGTTTAATTTGTATTCCTTATATATTTACATATTATCACCAGAACTATTGATGATCTTTTAAGATTGCCTTTGATTAGTAGAGTTTGATATTACTATTTTGAATGCATTCTAAATAGATGGTGAAGCTCTGCAACAGTTGAAACATATGCTAGTTGAATCTGGTTCCTGTGTTTTCTTCACGTTACTACATTATTACATTATTACATTTTCTTTCCAGTTATGGTATGCACATCTGCCTCCAGATGACATACACATGCGCAATAGGGCCTATTCTTCCTCTGACGTCCCGGACAATACGGCACCCGAGACATTGAAGCTTAACGTGGGTATATCATCGAATGGAGACGTAGATGTGGGCGATGTAAGTCTAGCAGATATGGACCCAGAAGATATAAGGGTAACAACATACTTCCTTATGTTCAACTGTTGATATAATTGTATCCGCGTAAAGTTCCATTTTATAAAGGTAGTCAGCTCTTAGAGCATAACCCATAATTATGTGATTATTGCATTATCGCGTCATTAAAGTTCATTACAACATCATGAATTTGACGTCACACTTTACCGTGGTATTATAGTGATACTATGAACTCTCGATGAAATATCTAAGGTAAAAATAACTAGGTTTTGTCAGCTGTCTTTTATTGAGTCATGCAAAGATGTTCTATACAACTTCACTAGTTATAAAAACAGTTGATAAAGGCAAGGGCAAGTGTAAGAGGACTTTGAAAATCTAGCTTTTTATGACTTGCTGTAAATCAACCTCGTATGCTATTTCTTGCAGATATCTGATGTGATAGCAATACTTTTGTGATAATAAACAAATGCACTCACCCACCAGAATATCCTTTTTTCTGCTTCTGACAAAAGAACTAAAGTGCCTTCAACCTCTGCAAATTTAATGAAGTTTAAATGTTTATTCACATATTCTTTGATGGGCATTTAGTGTAAGGGTACGTTGACCCATATATTTCTTAATAATGTCATTTCCTCATGAGGAAGGTATTTAGCTAAGCATAGTTCAAGAAAATGCAAGCTTTAATATTTTTCAATGAGTTTGTTTTGCTTGTACTCTAAACGTTTGAAACAATATCAATTTTCAATAGGGTATATACTGATATGGTTCACAAGTGATCATCCTTCATGAGGCAAGAATCACATTACTAATACAAAAAGATACCAATTTTTGGTATCTGTTACAATTTCCAGAGAGTTGATTTTGAATTTTATCAAATTTGATTTAAAAATATTCAGAAGATGTTTTAAAGCTTATGGACTTGAGAGAATGTAAACTTACAAAGCATGTTGTCTTCAAACTTATGTACTGTCTGAAACAATATAACAATGACATACAGTCATGTTCTGATTCAATGGGAATTTGCATGGAATTACATAATTTTCATTATTTTTCTCCTGCTTTTTTCCACTTAGCATGTTTTCCGCATTTAACCACAATATGTTTTTGACACAGTACTGTGATATTGTTTTTCATTCTTTTATAAGTTGGAAATATTGGTAACCTTTTCTTTGGACCAGGTTTGAAATTTATCAATGAAAGCAAGGGTAATTTTGCATCAAATTGGAATATCAACCATGACAAGTTAGGAATTCAAACATTAAATGTAGTTCAATTACATTAGGACAAAAAAGTATGTTTTGAAATTCATTATATTATATAGGAAAATGAATCTATTTTCAAACTTATTTTCTGCCATACCAAATAAAAATATTAATTGGATAATCTAAAGACTATTCATTAAGAAAACAAATGTCAAAAGTATTAAGGATTGCACTAATCTGTGGAAATAGTTCCAATTACATCACGCATTTGCCTCACATATGTGTATCAATGATATCGCCATGACTACATAAAGCCCAAACAATATTTCCATATTTACACAGACTTTTCATTGGTTAAATAATAGTCTGTATTGCATTAGGGAAGATAATCCACTGTTGTTTAAGAAAATATAATTTTGTTTATTGTCCTTTAAGTAATGTTTAAAAATTGTTTCCTTGCAATTGAGATGATTAAAACAAACTGAAAGAATGTATATACTGAATCTTTAATTTATTTTTCTTCTGTCATTTTCTTTTCAAAATCATAGGCCGAGCTAAAGAGATTGTACACCCAGTTACAAATATATAAAACAAGGAATATGAGAAAGGATAATCCCCATATTTCTAAACGACGTGGGGGCAGGAAACAGACTCATAGACGCTTTTCACTGCAGGCATTCCATCATAAGCATCGACATCACCATGATCATGATCATGAACATGAACTCTCTAAGACTCCAGAAGAGTCTACGAACAGTGCTGAGGGATTTGCGATGCCAATGGAATCAACTTCCAGTAAAGTCGAAGAGGTGCATGAAGGAAAACCGATAACTGTTTCCTTTAAAATGGGTCATTCGTATAAATAAGGTGTTTCTCTAAATCTCTGGATTAATACTCACGCTGGATATAGTGAGTGGAAAGATGGATTATAATGGATTAAGGATGGATTGTGACAGTTTTTGTGTTGTTGATATGTAATTTTGTTAAAGTAGATTTATTCTACAATTGGAAAATATATAATCATCAGGCTCCCTGTGAGGATATTCACAACTTCCTGTAACTAATTTTTGAAAATACAAATCTCGAAACATACCTTCTAAATTAACAAAGCTCTAGAACAGGCATGTGCAAGTTAATATCCATGGATTGAATCTGGACCGCAATGTTTTATGAGCTTATTTACATCATAGAATTTCGCTTTATCCTGTCCATGCCCTTTAGAAACTTGCACAATCCTGTTCTAAAAGAAAATATCACCTCATATTAAACACAATCTGTGAAGTTTATGCAATGTAAATTATTAAAGTGCAGATAAATGTTTTTTGATGCCTGCTTCTTCAACACAGTAGTAACAAATTTATCTAGCGTTGCTTAAGATTTGTCTCCTCTGGAACGGTATGACATCTTTTGGTTCAATGTGTCACAGTAGGTTTATGAAGAAACAAAAAATAATTGAATGTGTCACATTTCAGAAGATTTAACCACATAAATACTACGTTTTTTTTTCCCCAGAGCTTTTTGGTAAAATAACTATGGAAAAATGATGACGAGTTAATAATGCTTTCAGGGGATATCACTCTTAAAGCTTTTGACGTCATGAAAGCATTTTTTTTTTTTTAATAACTTAGAAAAGCTTGCCTAACTCATTAAGGTGCTGAAACTGAGACATTGTAACCACCTAATTGGCAAAAAGATAGAAAAGGATAAGACTGTGTATCAGTTGTTTACCCATCTCGAGCAAAATTTGTTTCCCTATTATAGCCAGTCATTTCTCTGATACTCTGATACATAGAAGATGAATCTCTTTTTTATTGCCATATAATATCTGATAATAATTTTTTTTTATCAGTCATCCATCTTCTCTCTACATTATGATGGTACATTAGACACCTTGTAAAGCTAAGTTTGCAGGAAACAGCAAAAGGAAGATAACTTGTATAATATCATTGTCGTTTGTCTATAAAAAAAACCCAACCAGATAAAAATCACAACAGAACACATAATAGGTAGATTCTGACACTTGAAAAATGTTTAAAAATTGGAAAATATGAACAGTTTTATATTTTATAGTTCATAAGAATCACTCAAGATTTTGAACTTGGGACAAAGCTATTAATGATTAATGCTACTTTGAAATCAACTTTTTTACTGAATAACAATTGTTTTATAATACCTATTTTCATTACCAGACCTTCCCTGTACGAATGATATTGGGACAACAATAGTTATGTTGCTTTCTAAGCAATACAATTTTGTGGCCTGGTTGTCAAAAAGATATTTAAAACATTTTGAACGCTAATTACAGCTTTCTGCAGACTAGTGAATCCCCAAGCTTGATTTAACCTGGAACTAACACCTTGTTCCACTGAAAGGGAAATAACCCTTTGAAAACTGTATTTACAGGTGCTCTAGCTTCTGTATATATTGGGTATTTATAAGGTAAATTTTGTTTAATTTACTAATGTGTCCTAGAGTCAGAAAGTTACATCATTCCTAATGGAGAAAAGATTAATAAAATGACGTTCTGTCATGGAAACAAATCTCAACTGAACAGACTTATAGACTTATAGACGCATTTGATGTTCTCAGATTGATCAATTAAAATGAAAACAATACTTTATATATATATATATATATATATATATATATATATATATATATATATATATATATATCTATATATATATATATATATATATATATATATATATATCCTAGATTATAAGTGAAGTGTAACTGAAACAAAATGATAAGTCCAAAATATATGTATGCTATTGTTCATACTGATTACTCCAAACAAACCCCATAGATTGGCATGGGCATTATGCGACGGCAGATCTTTGCTTGTGAAGTTTATAGTTGGCCTGAACTTATAAGCGAGTAAATACAGACAGTCACAAAACGTTTGAATAGATTTGATTATAAGTTCCTTTATGTCCGTGCAGTGGACAATAGACATAAAATGTACCGTGTTTGCTTGGATTTTGTTAATTTCATAAAATACCACATTATCCTGAATTCCACATGCTAACTTAAAGCCAAAATATGTCTAACAGTGCAAGAAAGCAAACATTCTAAAATATTCCTTATGATCCAGTAGAACAGTTGTTTTTTGTTGGTTTTTTTTATTTTTTTGGGGGGGGACTTTAATTTGCTTGCAAACAATCTGCAAAGGTTGAATAAACATGTGGAATTGCTTATGTCAAACTTGCATTCTTTTGTTTGTATTTGCTCCTTAATATTTTGAAATTTTTTAATGAATTGGGGAAGACAATTAACATAAATTTATAATATTTTAATTTAAAAAGTCTTAAATTTCCTCAATTGTTCCACATATTTTATTGTGACTAAATCAAGAACTTGCAAATTTAGGTAAACTAGATAAATTTGTTGATGTGTATGAACATGGATATATATCTATATATATATATATATATATATATATATAGATATATATATATATATATATATATATATATATATATATATATATATATATATATATATATATATATATATATATATATGCATGCAAAATGAAAGGCATAAAGTATGCAGTACATTATACACTGAAGGATTGTCTAATGTACATATGTTGAAATCTCAAACCCGTTTCAAATGAGCTATAACTTTTTCATTCTTTGTCATGTTATATATGGTTATAATTATGTTTAAATGTACATAAAATATGTAATATTTTATACTTATTGTACAAAGTGCAAATAAATGTAAGTATATATATATATATATATATATATATATATATATATATATATATATATATATATATATATATATATATATATATATATATATATACAGACATATATAGCTAAAGTACTAAAGTAAGTGCTATGAATTAAGTAAACTCAGTGAATAATATTTTTTCCATATAAATCTGGTCTGGTTTTCAAAGCTTGTATCAAAAGGAGTTAATTTCTACTTATTAGGATGTCTGTTACAAACATGGAACCAGTCTTCCTTCATTTCAGATCTTATAAAATCTTACCGTTTGAATAGGTGAATAGATCCATGTGTGAAGAACACAAACCCTGATCTGTCGTCTAATACTGCACCAGCAGTCAGTCTGTGTTTGTTTTGTTCTATTGATTAAGGTTTACTACATACACTCCAAAATGCTAGTACGTTATGAGATGCCAGATTAGAGTCGATGCAGTTTTCAGTTGGATCTGACTTAGACACGAATATGTACTTTATTTCATATGTTGGAGTAAATGTATTCTAATTTTCGTCTAAATGCGGAGTTCATAAGTCAAAAACCTATAAAAACTGAAACAATAAACAAAGAAATTAAGAAACTAGGAAAGGAATAAAACTTCTCTGCAGGAAATTATTAGTGTTACTTTCATCGGTGTTCTTTCTATGTGTTATATTGGTTTGATTATAAAGTTTAGTAAGCTGTTATGAGAAGTGTATGGCAGTATGCACTCACTTCTTATTACAATAAACCTTGACGTGTAACTTTGCTCTAGGAGAGAGAGAGAGAGAGAGAGAGAGAGAGAGAGAGAGAGAGAGAGAGAGAGAGAGAGAGAGAATTGTGATGTCACACGATACGTACTGATATTTCACTTTTTATATTTAACAAATTAGATCATCTTTATTATTTAAACACGATAAGAACGGCAAGAGTCCCCAGCCAAATATAAAAAGTCTAAATAACTCTAATCTCAGGGGTTACACTGAACTTTATGATCTCGTAAAGAATCACAAACAAGATTTGTACAAAAACCGGTTTGTATAGGGGATTTGAATGAAAATGACGTAATATTTTGTTTATTTCCTAACGACTCTGTGCCACAAGCGTTATCAATATGAGTCGGAAATAACGTACACAAAAATTATGGAATTATGTATGAGTTTAGTGCATATTGGTTCAGTTACCACGGTCAGTTTCTCACGGATCGTGTAGCATTCTTCATATCTGTGACATAACGTCACCACAGTGCAGATAACATGACCAGAAAAGTAAACCTAAATGTCGGCAAAATAATTAATGTGTTTTTATTTATAATTATCTCTTAAACTGTTTGAGATTATGCATTTAACGCAAACTTTATTCGAAATGGATGAAATTAGGACGAATGGCTCTCTTAAAAATAAATCATTTCTTTCTCCCTGGCAAAAGTATGTGAATAATATGCATACACAGCATCTTGGCACAAAATTGCCAACTAAAAATAATATTCAAAGTCTGCGAAAATAATTCTAAGCAGATACGGCCGTTGACAGAGATAAGCAGAACGTAGCGCAGTGGACTGTTGGATATAATAATCCACATCACTGCCAAAAACTTTAAATAACGATTTAAATGTTCTGTTTTGTTATTTGTTTTTCTTTATGGTAGGCATTATCTAATACAGCTATTATTATCGTTAGGCTTTTATTATAGCGTGAGGATGTTGTAAAAACAATCGTATGTCTGTCTGTCCATCGGTCCGTTAAAGCAAGAATCGTACAATTTCATTCAAAGACATAATTTGTAAACTGGCTTTTGATAAGAATGTTTGGCTTTCTGCCTCTGGTTATTTCTGAATTTTTCAGAAGAGATGTATGTTTTAAAGATATTATTTTGAGACTGTTGCCTTCGAAGTTGCCAAAATGTTCTTGTTGAATGCTTTTAAATACATAATTTAAAACCTCACCATTAATAGTAGTATATAATAAAAACATCATTTCAAGTAAAAATAAAAATGATGTGATATTTTCTTATCAAATTATGTACTGAAGACAACTAAGTAATGCTGATTTTGCAGGATAAATTGTATCAACCTTTTACTGGCATTCTATGTTTAAAATTAATTTTGCATTTTCATAAAATTACAGCTGCACAAAACGGATATTATAATAGTGGAACAGAATAACAAAACAAATATACTAAATTAAAACGTATACATTTGGAAGCTAAATTTCTTTTAGACAATGATCCAATTAAAGATACAGGCTAAAAAATTACTGCATTATAGTATTCGTAAATTACACAAAACATGAACACGGTATAAAATTATGTCATAAACATTTTATCTAACCATGTGCTGTTGGTCGACAGAGTTACCTCCCCTGAAAAATGAGGGTTGCAGATTTTTAACAACCCTCCCTCCCAATTGTCACTTTGGATAGGAACAGTAAATTTGTTATATATTATAAAACTGATCTCCAGAAATATAATTTATACTCTATCTATTATGTGTCATACATTTGTAAAAATGCAAAACACACGAGAAATTCGGAAACGTTTGTTCTTTCATTGAATGAATTTCTCCATGCATTTAGTTAGAGGCACATGTGCCGAAACTTGACGGCTCTCGAGTTTGATATCATGCGACACCATATATATATATATATATATATATATATATATATATATATATATATATATATATATATATATATATATATATATATATATATATATAAAACATTTGCAAACAGCAGTTTTTTAATCGATCAATTTGCTTGGTACATGCTTGTGCAGAATAGTTTTAATTAATTTTATTTATTTATTTATTAGGTAAGATGAGAAATATTAATATTTTATGGAAATATTTGGCCTTTCAGTACCAAATTACCGGTGCCAATGGTTGATTGCCTAATTGTTTCAAGCAGTGTTAGAACCGTGTGGGTTTCAATAGGAAGAAAAATTTCTGAGACTCTCTCTCTCTCTCTCTCTCTCTCTCTCTCTCTCTCTCTCTCTCTCTCTCTCTCTCTCTCTCTCTCTCTCTCTCTCTCTCTCTCTCTCTCTCTCTCTCTCTCTCTCTCACACACACACACACAAACCGACCCACACATGCACACATACAGACTGATCAATGGAAAAGTTTAGTAAAGGTTATATTTATAGATCATGACCAGATTTTTGTTTCATTTAGAGGGGAAATGAGACGAAACCACAAATCGCATCTTCCAAACAACTCGAATGTTTTTAATATGCACTGATTTCTTAACGAAATCCAGTCGAGAAGCAATGTTATACATTACCCCCAGTATATTCAGTTAGTATTGAAATCGTTTTAACTCGGCGCTAGCTGGTATTCGTTGACCATTCAAAGGAAAACAAAAACTATGTTTAACAAATATAGCCATAAACAAAAATAGCCATTTTTAGAATATGCAATTAAAAGATGCCTAGAATATGGTATTCTGACGTTGAAAGTGACTTACATGTTAACGTATTGTATCGAAAAAGGAGAGAGAGAGAGAGAGAGAGAGAGAGAGAGAGAGAGAGAGAGAGAGAGAGAGAGAGAGAGAGAGAGAGAGAAAACCTGAAATTGTCGAATTCTTGCAACATCTATTTCTTGTAACGCAAATTACAAATTTTAAAACTAGAGCCTATGATATTTGGCAACATTTGTAAAACTGGTTTTTTATCATTAGGGATACATAGAAAATAAATATTCACCATTTTCTTTAATAGAGTAGTTGGAATTTAGGATATCAGGATACTGCTAATATATTTTTACTGCTAATATAGTTCCTGAATGACGTCATCAGCCACCATATTTGTGGTCAGCTGACAGATTTACCGTTGACTTTATATTTTGTTTGGAAGTTGAAATAAATTCATTGAGTCTCAAGATACTTTTACGAAAGTTTCATATACAAACAGAACGCATTTCAAGCTTTCTGTTATCATCTATATTTGTGATTTTATAAGCTGACTTTTCTTCAGCGTGCCTTGTTAAAAGTAGAAAATATTGGTGATTGCATCTAGTAGAAACTACCATCGTCCAGGTAAAATGGGCAAAATATCGTCTGCTTGTGACGTCATCTGGAAGCATCTATTGTACGATTCCTAGGCAAACGCATAGCACCTATCCCAAACTGGGCATAAAAAAAATGCCACATCTTGAACAAATTGTTCTAACCTGGAACCAGCTTTAAAACCTAATTTCTGTTTTGCAGATGCATTGTGACGAAAAATATGATAATTTATTTATCACAATACCAGATTTCCTTATGTAATTGTTATATCATAATTTTTCATATTATCAACCACCACTGTTTGCTAATGATTTCGAAAGCAAGGTTACGCTGAGAAAAGCATTTCTGCAAGTTTCTATTTCAACTTGTTTTGGCAATGACGTCATCCCAGCTGTTGGGAATAGTATCCCACTATGAGGAGAATGCGTCTTTGCCGGAAACAATCTCAACCATATTGACTATTTCAGCCAGGCGAGGACACAATTATGCCTCAGATGTATGTTGGCGCAGCACTTTACAGGGACAAAAATCATACAGAAATTTCTCTGCAAGAAATGAAACGCATCTATTCAGACCACCATGTCTATTTCTACGAACTAATTGGACGGAGCGGGTTAAATGAGAAAGAACGAGAATAACGTTAGATCATTCGCAAAGTCTCGGTCGGTAATAGTTTTGTAGACAGCAGAAGTGGTGTGAATGACATACATTCGAGGTGCGATTTGTATGAGTGGCTTCGAAATAGCTACTGTGTCTTACAATACTTATCGTATGATCTCAGTTGAGAGAAAGATACGAAGAGAATTAGCTTTGTTTTATTTACTAAATTGAAACGAGCATTTAAAACGGACTTGTCACTGTTCTTGCCGTTGTATACGTGGGGACATTTAACTTGAAATGTTGAATGTATATTTTATGGCTATAAAATAATGATGTTAATGTAGATTACGACTAATATGTATCATATGACCTTTTTCCCAATAAAATTTGAAATTTGATTTGATTTTCCTTTATTGCTAAGCGTGTGTACGAGGAAGGTGTTGGAAGACCGGTAGACTTTGGAAAAGAAACGTATGCTAAAATAGCAAGAAAGCATTTAATATACTATGGATATTTTTAAAGAAAAAAGTAACGGAATGCACATCAACAGAAAAAAAAAGCCTGACAGAAAAACAAATTCATGGACACACATCCAAGGAAATGTGACAACTCAGTGATGCATATTACCGAAAAAAATCAATTCAGAGACATAAATTAACAGAAAATAACTCGGCGACACACAGAAATAAAACAATTTATGAAAACCAAAAAACAGAAATAAGTCAATTCAGGGACACACATTTACGTAAATAACGATTCAAGGCATTAACGGAAATAATATCTTTCGGACGCATATTAAGAGAAATAAGACAACCCGGGGACCCACAATTATGGACATAATTCTGGACACACATTAAGAGAAATAAGGTAACTCAAGGACACATTTACGGACATAACTTAGGGACACGCATTAACAAAAACAAGACAACTGAGGAACACGCTAACAGAAATAGGAAAACGCGGGGACATATTTGCGGCAATGAAAGTGTGTGTGTGTGTGTGATTGGAATTTTTAACGTAGCTTTAAGAATTTTTCAGTCACAACGGTACGATATCTGCAGCTTGATAGTTTCTAGTGATGTCTATTACTGGGGCATTATGTCGCAGACATAGCATCATGCCCCACCCAGTCACATTATCCTGACACCAGGCAGATCAGTCCAAACACTAACCTCTTAATGTTGAGACCTAGCGAGACAGCTGCTATTACAATTTTTAGATGTATTTGGTATGACTCGGCCGGGGTCTAAACCCGCGACGTCCTTCATCCAAGCAGACGCTCTTAGCACTAGACCACCGGAGCGGTCTCACGGCAATAAGACAACATTGGGACATACATTACCAGAAAAGAGATACAACTGCACAACTTCCGATATTTTGATAGCATCAACCGTGTTGCAGGTTTTTTGTGCGATAGTTAAATTACTTAAATATATTATTATTATTATTATTATTATTATTATTATTATTATTATTATTATTATTATTATTATTATTGTTGTTGTTGTTGTTGTTGTTGTTGTTGTTGTTTAACCGCTAAAATATAACTCGCAAACGTTAAGGTACAGTATTTTACAAGTAAAGCTGTAAAAACATTTATGTCATCCCATGTTCATGGTTGCAGTAAAGGTGCAAGAAGGTGGCGATTAAGTCGCGTTTTCTCTAACTCTTGCCACCTCATTTTGAAATTTGAACATTTGTTTTGGTCGTATACCCCATCATGAATGTCCAACTATAACAAAGGTAGTGGCAAGGAAGAAAACTCGGATTTGATGGCAACAAAAGTGGGATGGAGACGTACATAATTGTTCATGTTTCTGTGCAAATATTCAACAGATAGAAAAGCGAGAAAGGAGTGAACTGTTCCAAAAATTCATGCTGTTGATTAATGTTATCTCGCGTGTCAGGTAACTATCAAAATTTGTATCCTATTCCTTGCTTCTTTAGGTGTGTCTGTTTGGTCATGTTCCTGCTAATTAATAAGAGCGATGACACGCCTTTGCAGCAAGTAACTCATCATCGTCGTCGTCATCTTCTTCATCATCATCATCATCATCAATCCCGTAACTCAAGACGTCGTTGGCCACCACATTTGACTTTACAACCATTCTCTCCATTTTTCCCGGTTCTCTGTTGCACTTTAGGAATCTCCAAATTCCATGCCAGTCCACTCTTTAATGTTGTCTTCCCATCTCTTTTCTGTCAGCTTCTTCTTCAAGACCACAGCACTGTGCCTTGCAAGATTGTTTTATCAGTCCAGATGACCTTGACACATGACCATACCACTTCAGTTGGCCATAGAACACAATTAATTTTACTATATAGTCTCTACATTTGTTTATCAGTTCTGAACTTTCAACTGTGTGACAATCAATACAAATCATATGTTAATCTAAAATACCTTCAAAGATGACTTTACGGTGAAGTTCTTGTCAATGGTTGACCTGCATTTTCTTGAGAGGCTGATTTGTAAACAAAACACCATGCAACGGAACACAGATTTCACTTCCGAATCATCACCATGGCCTTATTACTCAATGTGCACTGTCGCCAAAATACACACAGTCAACCACACCATAAGCTCAAATTCTAAAGAGTAAACAATTGCCTTTAAGTCCTTACCAAGAATGCCAAAATCTAACTCTTGTATCACCACCAAACGGAGACAGGAAAAAAAAAATCTAAAAATAGACTGTGACTACATTCCTGGGTACTGAACCGAAATTGTTATGTAAGAAAGGTTTTTGTTGTGTAATTGTTATTTCTTAACATAACCTTCTTCTCCTTTCTATGAGAAGGAATATTCGGCTCTGGATCGGAGAGAAAGAGAGAGAAAAGAGTGGTCCCTTTAAGAATAAGGTTTCACTTAATAATGGTACATCTTTGGGGAAGCTCCTGCAGCAAGAGGTAGCGGAGATCGCTGTAAATACGAACAGACAAACTTTTCTGACGGGAGCTTTAATCGACTTTTATTGATATATATGAAACTATGTTCTAAAGATACACTTATTCATACAATACATATTACAATACATATTAAAAAATTTCTCTGTGATCTACTACTTCATATGCTTGTAAAATTCTCTGCATTTTAGAATGCGATGCAAGTGATTAAAATATTGCTTGAATTCAAAAAGTCTAAAATTCAATAGTTTTGACTGATGTTATAATCATTTCAAGGAATATATTTTGTTTCATATAATTTAGAACAATAACCTGCAAACG
The DNA here is from genome assembly GCA_016746295.1 of Potamilus streckersoni. NCBI lineage: Eukaryota > Metazoa > Mollusca > Bivalvia > Unionida > Unionidae > Potamilus > Potamilus streckersoni. The sequence goes on from JAEAOA010000761.1 coordinate 1,698,668, forward strand.
ATCACTGGACATTATACTGTATTATGTAAAGAATACTATGAAGCTAGCGAATTCATAAAAATGAACATAGAAACAATAAAATATTTCATTACACTATAGTAGTACATTAAAGGAGAACTCACAAAAATATTGCGACTACAAGTTACTACAAAAATCTTTAAAGTAAGTAATAGGAAATTCTTACCTGTAAATACGAACACACAAACATTTATGACTGCGGCTTTAATCGACTGAAGTTTTCAGATAGGTTCTGCCTTTATATATTCCAAAATTACGTGTAATATCTACGTGCCCCATTCAGAATGCCTGTTCTGATTTAATTATTGTAAAGATTCCGAAATGGCGTGGAATAACTACTTGACCCAATCAGAATGTCCATTTTGAGTTAATTATTGTCAAGACTTTATCGCTTTTGTTCAACTCTTAATTTTGGTAAATCGTTTTGTTGTTTGGTTTTTTTTTTTTGTTTTTTTGTTGTTTTGTTTTTTTTGTTTCACTCGTGACATGGATCACCACTCGCAATATAGAGTAATAGTTGAACAGAAAACGAAACCTGGTTTGTTCGGCTGATTTTTAGAGAAAAGAGAGGAAATTGTTTATTATTATGAATTACAAGTAGGTCGGTTATTATGACATCCAAGCTATGAAATTGTACATAGTTATTTAATTTTTTAGCTAATCTCAATTTGTAAGGAAAAATGATTTGTTCAGTTGAAAAGAAGCGAGTAAATCACTTATTTTAGGATCACATTTCTGAAATGCGGCTTCTAAGGTAAGTCGGTTTTTATGTCATTCAAGCCATTGAATTGAACCAAGCTATTTAATTTGTAACTAATCCCAATTTGTAAGGACCAACATAGTCCTACATACTTTTTAATTTCTCTACCCAAATTTGATATCCTAATAGAATGATTAATTGTGTTCTGATTTCTGACGGTCAATTATTTAGTCAAAATTTAATATTTGCATTTTTATTTGCATGCCACTACTATTTCAACTTCATACATGAAGTCTTTTGAAATATCCTTGCAAGCAAGACATGTGACAGCTGCCAGAAAGTGTGTAGTGTTGGTATTCTATAGGATGCAATTTGAGATCTAATTGTTCTTAAGAAACCAAAACTAAATCTGCTATATCTTCCTTAATTATAGGAATTTTTCAATGCAGTTAAAACCTAATTGTAATACGTGATACGGCCTGTCAGAAAATATGTTTGAAGTTAAAAAATATTGATCTATTAAATGTTTATGGAAATTTAAATAAATAATTAAATTTTAAAAGCTAATTAATTTTTTTAAAAAAGTAAAATTTTCATACAAGTTATAATATTCAGTTTGACAAATTTAAGCAGCAAAGTTGATTAATGAATGGCATTTAAAGCAAATGCTATTTTGGGTCTGCACAATTAATAACATTTCTCCCAGGGTACTGAAGCATGATAGCTGACACTGATTTTGATAGCAAATTGCAAAATGCATATCCAGATGCTTATAGGTGTACATACTAAAGAAACAATGACTGATGCTATGTTCCTCATTTATTATTTTAGGTACTTGGAAAATTGTTTGTATAACTAATTGCCCACTCAAGTTTAAAGTTTTGATGGGACCATTACCATGTTTTATAGCAAATATACATTCCATTTTAATGTCGATAACTACAAAAGTCAACAATGCGATAGGAAAATACAGTTTCAGGGAGGTTACACCTTACTGAAAAATGATGTGAATCTGTCTCATGAAGATCTAAGCCATGTCTTGAGATGCTGTATATCAGTGTGCTGATATGAACTCATCTTGGTCACTTATAGCAGCACACTGCATATGTCCTTATGAGACCTTGCTATCACCATTGGACTACTGGAGAGCTTCCAAATTGATACAACTCTAATACTTTGATCCAGATACCAGGCTAGACCTGAAAAGATATAACATGTTTCACTTAATTCTAAAAAAAGAAAGATGTAGGCAAACGAAGTTCAAATGAAATTAAAATGTGTTAGATATGGTGGTTTCAAAATAACATTCACGTTGCAAATATAGGTAAAATAAGGTAAACTTGACAGTGACACTCAAAGATGTGAAGCAATGGGCATGTATGAAAGTGGTAAATGCATCCTAAAAATAGATGAAGTTTCTACATGCATATTTAGCCATTTACAGGTTAAATAACTAATCGGGTAGAGTATGTATCATAAAGTTTAAGGCAATGTTGGAACGATAAGGTTTCACCATTGGTGTAAACACTAATACATACTAGCATATTGGAAAGTCAAATAACAATGTACCAAATTAAAATTTATTACTATATGCAATCTTGTTCATGAAGAAAACCAATTTTAGATATTGCGAGTGAATACAGCCAAATGTGGCCACACAGATTAACTGTAGGTACCAATAGATCATGTATTTATCAACTATATGTGAAATTTTAATCCCAAAACCTTGTAAACAAGGATGTAAATTTGCATGTGTGAGACATATGCAATGTACTTGTTAAAATCACATATGCAAGCATAATTCAAATGATCTGTTCGAACATTTTTAGTCTATTTTTAAGAGTGTTGGTTACCAAGTTATTAAGCTCAATGATTTAATGGGATCAGATATCAGCTGATGCTGCAATACCGCACTCAGTCAAAGTACTAAATTGAAATGTGTTACCATACAGAGGCATATTCATGATGAAAATAACATCTTGGGATATTTGAAGTGCACACAGACAGAACTGAGCCTTACAGATTCACTCTAGGTACTATTTCAGCCTATCAATGTCAACTTATGATCCCAAACATTCCAAAATATATGCATATTTGTTCATGTCAGCTATGTAACCATGTTAGGATCAGTTGTAGAAAATTAAATTCAAATAATCTATTTGAATATTTCTTATGTAATCTTTAAAGTGTCAGTTAACAAATATTATTAGTAATTAATAATGCATAACGCAAAATGGATCATTAGAATTCCCATAATATCATCTGGGCCACAATGCCGCACTACACCAATCAATATCTTTCAGAAACTGAACAATAGAAAGGAATGCATTCTGCGTTCAACGTACGTCATTTTCCTTCTTTTCTTACATGCAATTGTAAATATACCTGGGTAAAGTATACTTACCCCTCAGACCTGTATTTCATTCTCTGACAGCTTAATATGATTTTGTAGAGAACTTGAGCAGGTTCTAGTATAAAGTCTTCATCTCTGTCCTCTCACTAAATACCCTATAAATGTGTTCATAAACAATTACTGATACCTATACAAGCAGATATGTGTTACTCAGGAAGTCACCCAATCATAAACACATAAAATAACTGTTTGGACCCCAAATAAATAGTTTTAATGACAAAGCAAAATAGAATCTTGTCTTCGTGTATTTTAAATGAGGGTCTCATTTTGACTAACAAAGATATTTTCTCTGATAAAATTTGGAAAATATCCATAATCTGAGCTTGTATATGGTGTAGGAGTATATGCATGCTGATATCATTTAATATCATTCCCAATAAATATTATATATGTGCATACTTAGTGGAAAAATTGTATTTTTTATATTTATTTAAATTTCATTTAAATTTTTAAAATTAAATTTTTTTTTAATTTCATGTTTATATGTTTAAAGTCAATATGCATAGCATATTAAAATTTCATGTGTCTATCATTGACAATAAATATTTTATATCAGTTTAAACTTTACCCAAATGCATTCCTAACAGACTATAGAACACAATTAATTTTGCTATATAGTCTCTACATTTGTTACTCAGTTCTGAACTTTCAACTGTGTGACAATCAATACAAATCATATGTTAATCTAAAATACCTTCAAAGATGACTTTACTGTGAAGTTCTTGTCAAGGGTTGACCTGCATTTTTTGTGAGGCTGAATTGTAAACAAAACACCATGCAACGGAACACAGATTTCACTTCCGAATCATCACCATCACTCAATGTGCACTGTCGCCAAAATACACACAGTCAACCACACCATATATTCACATTCTAAAGACTAAACAATTGCCTTTAAATCCTTACCAAGAATGCCAAAATTTAACTCTTGTATATCCACCAAACAGAGACAGGAAAAAATAATCTAAAAATAGACTGGGACTACATTCGTGGGTACTGAACCGGAATTATTAATTGTATTCTGATTCCAGTTTGCGTTTTTTCATAGTGGACAAGAAAGAGGTCTAACACGTACCTGCCGTATTTTTTCCTTCCAACTTCGTAGCCTGACAGAGTTACCTCTCTTTCACCAGCTAATATGTTTCAAACCTGAAATATCGTGCATCTTACTTTATTTCCCACAATGCTTAGTAAAACTTTTTCCGTTTTCGACAATTAGTGCGTTGGAAAATTTCGTGAATTTTTTTTTCTTATTCATACATACCAATATCTCATACAACGAAACAAAAGCTATATCACATAGTACGTCATCTTCTATAAATAAACAACACTTTAGTGGTATCCATAACAGCATTACGTGCACATTCTCTTCTCGAATCTAGCAAGACTCCTAATCCTGCAGGAAGTAAATTCCCTCCCTATTTCGCTCCTTTAACAGATAAATGTTGCCTACCTGTGTGTTACTTCAGAAGAGCTGTTGCAATTTATAATGTTATCACTTTATGGTCTTAAACCATGTAACAAAAATAAGAGTAAACAACAAGTTTAGTAAAATAAGCAAGTCAATTATTTCTCTAAGTTACAAAGTGAAAATGTAAGATGAACTTTTAATATTGTGAATTAACTCCAAATGATCCTTAATGTTCTATCACAAGTCCAATAGTAATGAATGTTCAAAATGAATTCCAAAAATATTGAATGTGTTGATGGACCAATATTTTAGAATAAGCAGATGTACACTAACAGTCTTCATATATAACAATTATACAATCCAAAATGTCTTCAAATGAATTCACAATATTACGAAAGTAGCGTTTTTGACCAAAATGGCAATGAGCACTTACTTTGTAATTCTAATAAATAGTTCAATACCTGATTCCATTTGAAGTAATATCCTGATTCCATTTGAAATAATCTCTGATAACAACTGAAAATGCTAGTAAGCCAGTATATAAGAGAAAGGAACCTCATTTGAATTTTTTTTTACAATTATAGAGACTGTTTATTTTCTCAGTAGTGAGCCACTAAAATGACTACAGTGAGTGTTACGATTTTATTGGAAGTTCGTTGAATGTGGGCAGTTAGTCATCAAGGCAAAAGATAATACTTTTCTTTTTTTTAAGATTTCTCCACCGGTATAATAAAAATGAATTATAATTCTTTTGAAATTGATATTGCACGTTTATAAAATTCGACTAATTGCAATCGATGGAGTATAATTGAAGGATATTCCTGTAAAATAATAAATTAAGCTTCCACGATACATGTATGATACAGAAAGATGAGAATATAAAAAGGCGTATTCTGCAAAATTCCTATTTTAAAAAATCAAAAACGATAAAATACCATGATTAAAAGACACAAATGGGACATAAATCAAAAGAGGTTAGACCAGCAGACACAATAATACATGAATGTAACGTAATAGACACATCAAACTTCTTACTTACAAGCCATAAGGCAAACACACATTCGCACACACACACACATTTGCACACACACACACACACACACACACACACACATATATATATATATATATATATATATATATATATATATATATATATATATATATATATATATATATATATATATATATATATATATATATATATATATATATATATATATATATATATATATATATATATATATATATATATATAATATGTAACAATGCGTACGAATAAGTGTATATATTCACACGTGGTTAAGAAACTTGGTGAATTAACACATACATATTTGCACATTTAAAAAAGTATCTAATTGAAGATGTTAAAAAGTTCATTCGAAATGACTGACATAAAGATTATAAAAAGCAGGCAAGCGGTAGAGGAAAAAAAGGTCAAGAATAACAGACGATAAAGGGATACCGTAGCGTGTGGTGGAAGGTGATCCAATAAAATATTTTATTTCACACATTTATGGAAATTTGTTTTTATCTTTAATTTAAATATGAAAGAGTGCAAATGTGAATGTTTAGCTTCTTTGATAGCTTTTCTGCAGATTTTTGCAGGTTTCAGTGAAAACACGATATCAGTTCCTAAACCGCTAATCAATATAATTACGGGGGGGGGGCTGATTTATTGGCCTAGATTAACGTTGCTACACGAGAATGATGATGATGACGGTGACTCAGATGATGGGTTTGTTTGGGATGATTCGTCTGAGATCAAGTGTTTTAAATCATATTTTGCTTATTGTTTTGCGGATCAGCAGCGCAGTTAGGTTAATTAGCGCTGAACCAATTGAAATAAAGCGCCTTGACGAAGAACGCATCACGGTAGCCTACACAGGATGATCCAATGGTCTGATTCGAACCCGAAGACTTTTTTCCATGCGTCTAGTACGCAAACAACTGAGATGCCGTGACTTCTGCTTCCATCAGTTGTCTTTACGACATCGGAATGGTGCGTCGAAAGGTATACGATTTACGGACTTTTTCATACATACATACATACATACATACATACATACATACATACATACATACATACATACATACATACATACATACATACATACATACATACATACATACGTACGTACGTACGTACGTACGTACGTACGTACGTGCATGCATACGTACGTACGTACGTGCATGCATGCATGCATGCATGCATGCATGCATACATACATACATACATACATACATACATACATACATACATACATACATACATACACACACACACACACACACACACACATACATACATACATACATACATACATACATACATACATACATACATACATACATACATACATACATACATACATACATACATACATACATACATACATACATACATACATACATACATACATACATACATACATACATACATACATACATACATACATACATACATACATACATAGAGAGAGCTCCGTGCTAGGGGACAATTTGACAGATTGAATATTCGCCACAGTACGTGTAATGTTGCAAAGCTCTGTAGAAAAAGTCAAATAGCTTCCATCGTTTCTCGAGTGGAGGTCAACTCAATACAGCCCTACTTCCTTTTAAGACATTGCATATTATTTGCAAATTCAGAAGCGTTCGTGCCTCTTGGCAAATGATTTCCTCTTGACGAGTACTATATCTTATCTCACAAGTAGGTCACTGAGATCCATACTTAACGCTCACTGGCGTAAGATAAATTTGGTTATTTGAGGTTTTTTGTTTAAGTGTTATTCGTGTTGGAATTTCAGGAACTCTAGTTTGCCTCTTGTCAATTATGAAACGTGTTCTACTTCCTGTCTATGAAAATATGTATCTGGCAAAGGTAATCTGGGTGAGGAGTAATATGACAGAGTTCGAGAAGCTTTTTAGTTCCATTTCAGAAAACTTACAAAAATATCATCCTTAGTCCTAGCCATGTCACCGGATGAAGAAAACTATTGTCGAGTCCATTTCTCTTGAACGTCGAGCGATTTTAGAAACACCCATACCACGATATAATATTAGTGGCTCGGGCTTCTCAGAAAAGGTACCTGGAACATTATTAAATTTTCCACAGAAGCGTACGACATGGACTCAATCAATGTCATTCACTGGTGGCACGCGCTCGTTCATTTTGCAATAATCCGGGAAAAAGTGGCAAGCTATGCAAAATAGGTTGCCGATGCCTGCTTTAGGCCATCTATAAACATAAAATAATATCTTTCTAGAGCCTCTAAAATGTATAAACACATAAATCATGACACTGTAAAGTGCATCAAAAAGATCATTCCAGACCCTCTAAAAACATACAAACATCACTCCAGACCCTTTATGATACATAAAACGTCAGTCTAGACCCTCTTTAATACTAGAAACATTGTTCCAAGCCCTCTAAAATACATAAAAAATATCATTTTAGACTCTCTAAAATACATAAAACCATCAATCCATGCCCTTAAAAATACATAAAACAAACATCAATCCATGCCCTCTAAACTACATACGAGTATCACTCTAGACCCTCTAAATTAATAAAACAAAATAAAAACATCATTCTAGACCCTCTAAAATATATAAACACATCACTCAAGACCCTCCAAAATGATTTAAAGTATCACTCTAGATCCTCTAAAATGCATAAAATATATCACACTTGATCCTCTAAAATGCATAAAAAATATCACACTAGATTCTCTTAATGTATACAGATATCACAAATGTGCGTTCTAAACCCTCCACAACGCGTAAAAACATCATTTTGGAACCTCGATGAAACGTAAAAACTTCACTGTTTGATCTTCTAAAGCGCTTAAAAATAACATATTTGATCCTCTTAAGATCATAAATATCACAGGGAAAAATGTCCATATTCGCTATGTTACATCTGCTCATTTGACCAAGAAAGGGGGGGTCTTCAAAAAGTACTACTATATAAATAACCACGAAAGGAGGATTTGTCCACTATTGCATTTCTATAAATAACCTCGAAATGGGAGATTTGTCCACACTTACATCTCTTTAAATTACCAAGAAATGGAGATTTTTCAATAGTTACACCTCTTTAAATAATTTACTGTTGAGATTATTAGGTTAAAGTATAAGTCACATTTCTTAAATTCACTCCGAACACTAATACTGATGCCTGAATGAATTAAGGTTTTACATGTATATTATACATATTCATTAAATACATCATATCACTACCGAAATATCAAATCATATTATATGATATTTACCCTGAAAGGTAGAAATGTCCTTCAGAGGTTTTGCATACCTGCAATATAGTTTTGAGACCATTCAAAATCAGTTAATAGTTAATATGAAGTCGAGAAGTGTTTCACCGTATTCAGCGGCCAAAAAAATCATGTAGCGATAATAACAAATGTTCTGACCATAGGACGCATTTTCGACGCAAAACAAAATAAATGCAGCAGGCATATACTGTCGATTCATCTAACAGAGTATCATCCATTCTTTCATCTATACAAACATACCATGCATACCGATGCATATTTATCTACCAATTCATCGGGTATGTATGTATGTATGTATGTATGTATGTATGTATGTATGTATGTATGTATGTATGTATGTATGTATGTATGTATGTATGTATGTATGTATGTATGTATGTATGTATGTATGTACGTATGTATGTATGTATGTATGTATGTATGTATGTATGTATGTATGTATGTATGTATGTATGTATGTATGTATGTATGTATGTATGTATGTATGTATGTATGTACGTATGCATGTACGTTTGTATGTACGTATGTATGTACGTATGTATGTACGTATGAACGTATGTATGTATGTATGTATGTATGTATGTATGTATGTATGTATGTATGTATGTATGTATGTATGTATGTATGTATGTATGTATGTATGTATGTATGTATGTATGTATGTATGTATGTATGTATGTATGTTGTTATCTCCAGATAAGGGTCCGAACACCTGTCGTTTTCAAAGGAATTCAAATGGTATTTTTATATAAATCGTAAAAATGCCAGAACGCCATTTATTCCGGTCAAGTCACATCATTAGTTATATATTTATTATATTTTTATATAAAAACGTCGTATCAAATATGTGGGTTTAATAAAACTTTAATATAGTTTTTCTCAGCAACTTACACATTTTTTCCCCGCTCAGCTTATTTTTTTTTTTGATTGCATTAATCCAAATCGATGTCGTTTGATAGAATCAAATCGGGTAAAATTATTCGATATTGCATCATATCTCGTCAAATGTAATGATGCGTTTTAATATTAGGCTTTAAGCGTCATTTGGGTCAAAATTTCATCTTCGGCGTTGAACGATATACGCCTCATTAGAGAAGCTTACTTCCACAGGTGTTCATTTTCCACTTGACACACCTGTATGGAATGTGAAATATCAGGATCATGAGAAAAGATGTCATTTTTTATATGAGTAATAAATGTCTAATGATGTTTTCGTTTATATTTTTCTTAACGTACCTTAATAGCATTTTTGAATTATAGAGAAAACCAATCGACATATTGCGATATTAAACGTCTCACATACTTGTCAGGCCAACAACAAGTAAATTTGTTTTCTAACAACATAACAATGCACTCCAAAACATCACTAAGATCCACGATACTATGAGCATTGACGTGTATATATATATATATATATATATATATATATATATATATATATATATATATATATATATATATATATATATATATATATATATATATATATATATATATATATATATATATATATATTAGTGGTTATATACTTGCATTTAAAATTTTTGAGTGATTGCTTAAATAATTTTTTATTGTCTGGCATCGTCAATTGGGGAAAGAAAAATATTGGGGTATTATCTGTTTAATTATGTTCCTGTCAATACAAGCGATAACTCATATATTGAATGATCCCGTCAACAAGCAAGCGCACTAGTTCACTTCTTCCTGTCTCATCGCACTGCAGAGTTACACCCCTTTCGCCAGCGAATAAACGTCTTTATTTATTGTCCATAACGGTGGACAAAAACTGTTACAAAAGTGTTGATGGTAATGAGTCTAATAACTTGATACAGGTAAAACTACTTTATTGAACCACACAAGTTATGTTGTTTTTTTTTTATCCTGCCTTGCAACTTTTCTACCTGTAACCATCCATACATTCTTGAAATTATATATATAATATATATATATATATATATATATATATATATATATATATATATATATATATATATATATATATATATATATATATATATATACACACAGATTTAAAGTCCTTAGGTGTTCATTGATTTTAGAGTCTGAGTAAAATAATTGCTTTCCAATTTATTTGACAAACTTATTTTAGGCGAACAAGCCAGTGAATTCATTAATCCTTTTCATTGCAATTTGTTTCCATTCCTTTACCCAGTATTGATAAGATCGCATGGTGAAATGATTATAGGAAGCTTATTTATCAGAAGTTAAAAATTATTAAATTTTTGCTTTAGTAGAAAAGAAACATTGCTGTATATTTTCTTACTTTAAGTGGGGTTTTTTGCCTTAAGAAAGAAATGACGCTTTATGACTTTCATGCCATATTGAACCCGTCTTACATTCGGAGATTTCTCGCGACCTGAAAGTAGGTAGATATTGTATTAAATAGTTTAAATTTTAAAATCATAAGTGATGCACCAAAACAAGTATATTTTATTACACTAAAACAACTCCTCGGTGTTTGGGTATGTAGAGGTTGGGTAGGGGTACTTTTTCAAGAAGCTGAAGGTATCTTTAAAGCCTGTTTAACGCGACTGCACAAATTGAATTGTTTCCTTTCTCATTGGATTTTTTTTTTCTCAATGTTTAAAAGATTTATTCAAATGATGACCCAATCTCTGCTTATAAGGTGTTGGCACTAACGATATAAACTACTGTACAATTTATATTTAAGGTAATATATATTGTCAACACGGCAAAGTGGCTTGAAGCAAGTTAAACTAAAGCTTAAGGAAATTTCAGCAGTGTATATAATAGAAGTTAAACTCTTTGTCATCTAATTAAATAAAAAATATGGTTCAAGTCAGTTTGAAAACAAAATATCACATTACCATTTTCTTTATATTTCTGCAAATTGTGAAATATTGTGCTTTTGCTTGAATGAGTCTTCATTGAGTGAACATATTATAACATATCAAAATCGATTTTGTTAATATAACCTTCATTGTGTTATCCATCTCCGCTTCCCGATGGTCGGTGTCTTATACCAGAAGTATCCCGAAAACTTTTCTACACATAATACCCGCCTTTATTTATAGCCTATCTTATACTGAGAAATGGCACTATACCCTAAACATCAACAACAAGAAGCGCTCTCTCTCTCTCTCTCTCTCTCTCTCTCTCTCTCTCTCTCTCTCTCTCTCTCTCTCTCTCTCTCTCTCTCTGACAATCCCTGATAGATAGATAGATAGATAGATAGATAGATAGATAGATAGATAGATAGATAGATAGATAGATAGACAGACAGACAGACAGACAGACAGACAGACAGACAGATAGATAGATAGATAGATAGATAGATAGATAGATAGATAGATAGATAGATAGATAGATAGATAGATAGATAATCTCTGGCACTTCCTTCCCGCATAGATTCCTTCGGGTATAGTTGCTTTACCATGTTAACGCTTTTAGCCAGTCTCAGAGATCGTATTAGTATGATAGAAATGTGAAGATCTGCCGAGTTGACACTCCGGATACATTTTTTTTTAAAAAAACAAAATATCAGAGCTGAGGCAAGAAAAAGTGTGTTTTAGCATATAAGTGTTTTTAAGTGTAATTTGTATTTGTGGCATTTGAGAATGTTATTATTGATGTAAATTTTCTAAATGATACCTAATACTTATTGTTCTTTTGCACAAGATTTGTAACTGACGAATATTATGGTTAGATGATATTTGTTATCATCGTTAATTTCAACGAGTGGCAAATTTAATTAACTGCATTTTTTAAAATCTACTTTAAGAAAGCAAATGAAATTCGATAAATTCATAATATTTACAAAACAAAACAATTTTTTTATTCGAATCCGCTATACTGCTGCTAAAATAACCCACCATGCTGGATTGTTTTAAAACATTTATTGATCGCTACAATTCTAGGGTGAAAATATAACTACCAAGTGTATAATCGTCCGTATTCCAATGAGTAATTGCAACATTTCATTTCAGGTACCATTAGGACAATGGACTATTCTCTAATGCACTTGTTTCCTAGATAGTTAGACAATATATACATGTAAGAAATCATACACAACTTTTATAAGCAACGGCAAAGCCAAGGAATTGCTATCTATTACTGGAATATATATATGTATATATATACATACATACATGGAACACTATAAACGCACACACGCACACACACTCACATGGAACACTATTACCCTCTTGCAGTCTCTTAAATCTACACACAGACATTCGCTGAGCTGATATAATATCAGGCAGAAAGACGGACAGACAGATGCGCAAAGGTAAAAGTTTTAACTAAAGTTTTAATTCAAATATTTCTAAATAGAGCACTTTAAACATGCATATTTTGAACATTTGTCAACATCAATAAATTTTAAGACAAACGTCTCTCTCTATGATTTCATTTTTTTTTCTCTTCTAGTCATGTCATATTTAATATATGTTCTTTGATCGCATGCAATGCAATGATGATATTCGTTATGTCACTTGAAACAAAAAATGTTATTGATCTGACATGACCAATAATAGCACGTTTCGTATTGCAATATTTCGTAAAGTTACATCTAATTATTAAAGAATGTCATTAAAGTGTATTAGGTCCAAGAAAAACGAAAACATCAGATCATTTGGCATCTCAAATATCACCCTTTTCTCAGTATATCTATATTTATCACATTCCTTACAGGTATGTAAAGTGGAAAATGAACACCTGTGGAAGTAAAAATCTCTAATGAGGCGTGTACCTTTCAACATAGAAGATGAAAATGCGACCCACATGACCCGTAGATCCTAATATCACAACTCAGCATTAAATTTGGCAAGATTGATGCACTATCAAATAATTTTACACATTTCGATTCTTTGATTATGGCATAGATTTCCATTTATACGATGAAAAAAAAATCAGCAGAGCGGGTTAAACATTTTATTAAATGCTGTGAAAAAATACTATATAAAGGAGTGCATGCAATCTTTTCACCTTACATGTATGCACACTATGGATACGTACTTTTACGTAAAACCAGGTTTCTGGCTCAGAGACATAAAAAATTCAAACATGTACGAGTTCGACTTTTTTGACTTGCTCTATCCAATTTTTAAGTCCATGACCTCAAAAACATCTTTTGGGTTTCGGATAACCCCTAAAAGAGATACTGTTTATGTTGTTCGAACTCCCCACTGTTAATAAGATATGTATTCCAGTAATCACCTAAAAGTATGATATAGATTTGAATTGATAATGCATCTTCCTAAAAAACAATGCTTTAGCTGCACTTAAAATTTTTCTAATAATTGCTGCTGGAACACAATGTGTACAGTACATTGTAAGAAATGAATCAACAATATCATTTTTTAAATTTAATTCACTGATTTCAGCTGTTATATCTATTTTATCAACTATTTTTACAAATTTTGTCCTCTGTTTTACCTATGTTATGTTTTGTCATTTTATTTTTAAAACAACTCGACGCAAAAGATACTTTTTTCCTGATAATCCAAGGTAAAAACAGATGGCATATTTTACTGTTAGATAAAGTTTTACACAATTTCATCACCTATTATTATCGTTTAAACTGGATATCAAAAATATTTCATCATCCTGATGGTAAAGACAGAAATTTATTCTGCCACATAACCAACGACGACATTCAAACAAATCTTTCATTGATATTTTATTAAGCGAATATTTTTGTCAATAAAAGTGTTATTGACCGATCAAGTTCAATGGTAAGTTTAGTAAAAAGTTTTTTGACTAATCGGATCATGGAAGTTATTAAATCTTGCTAGCAATATCTGGTTTAATTTTTCAAGATAATTGAAATACTCGCTGTTTCCACATCTAGCAAGTGAAACTTTTAGATTGTAATGTCCGTTTAAACATATTCCTGATGTTTTATTGATAATTTCAACTTTTAACTGTTTCCGCCGATCATCAAATACTTATAAATTCTATTGCTGCTATTTGTCACTGTTACTTTTTTGAACATTATTTTTATAATGTAGATACAATTTCATACCCTAGTCGGCAAAGATAATGTCATATATAGATTTGTCATTAGATTTATCGTCAAAGACTTCATCAGTGTCAAGTATTGATTTGTCATCAACGACTTTAGAAGGTCAAATGCAAATTTATTTATTAGTTGTCACAATAACGTTTGTCATCAAATTACTTAATCCACGTTTGATAATAACATCTGTTTCAAGTTTATGATGATTTATTCGAATAGCCATTCTTCATATAAAAATTAAGCTTCCATCAAGCGCATATTTAAAATCATCAAACCCAAAAAATTTTCATACTTTATTTGTTACTTTATTGTTATCCAACAATACAGCGTACATTTTACTACGTAATCCAATACAACTATTTGATAATGAGCAAATTTATTTCGGCTTTAAATTTTCATTTTCCAATAACATGTTGTTTGTGTCATCATGACATTTACTATTGCAAAGATAATTTGACCAAATATAGCTTGATAGACGACATCAACGCCATTGATTTCATAAACAAACCAGTCAGTATGTGTAAACAATAATTTACCTGACGGCCACTGCTCTTTAACAAAATAATAATGAAAATCGTACATGATCCACTTTGACAAATCTAACACGGCAGCTCCAACGTAAACTGGCTTATTAAACTTCAATTTGTTTTTCTTCGTTGTATCACGACAAGAGTCTCATTAAAAGTTTTCATGCTGACAAAATCATCGTCTGAAAAGTCTTCTTTAGCGGTAGATATCAATAAACAGTACAATGTTTACTGGTTTTCTAATATTCTCCATCGTTTTTCCAAAAGACAGAATAATTCCTAAGCTTAAAAATGTCTTTCTCGAAAACAGTTTTCGCTACAGCCCTCCTTAAAGTGTTTGAGATATAACATTTAATCCACAGCGAGTGAATGAAGTTTAGCACACGATGAACTTTTCGTTAACACAAGACCAATATCAGCTACTTCAACAAAATACGAAACATCTTCAGGTATCTTTTGTCGTTTTCCTTTAAATATTGGTCAGGTATAATCTAACGAAATCCACCAAACGAAATTGGTTCTGACATTTCATAGCCATAAAGGTTATTTGTATAAAGATCAATACTGTACTTCAATGGACGCTTAGGATTATGCATGTATTTGTTGTTTGTTTCACAATATTTTTTGTTATAACGCTAATACCACCAAGGATACTTTTTCGATAAAGTTCAATACATCAACATCTGTTAACAATTCAAACAAAACTTTGCTGAACTTCAGAGCATTCCAATATAACCCAGAACAGAATTATACCAACAAGGATCGAGTCCAAAATTGATATAGATCACTTTTCGAAAACACTAAAATTTATCTGCTAGCAATAATACATCTGTTTTAATACAAATCATGATAATCGCAAAAAAGTCTTGCAATCTAATTCCTTTCAAATACATTTATCGTATCATCAGTTCTATTTTTATTTTTAGCTGCGTATAAATTTATCTGTCAAACAAAGAAGTTTAAAACTTGCTCCAATCGTCGAGAAGCTTGTAAGGAAATATTCCTTTTGTATTCACAATATTTGCTTTATTGTCAAAATAATCTCATTACATCCTTTTACAACCCCGTCTATGATGTCTTCATAAACTGTGTGTCGTCAACTTACCTAAGGTAACTTACATATTGTTACGACCCTGGATTTAAAGTATGTGTGTTAATATGTCAATTTGGTATAAGTCTCTTTTTAATTCATTTTATTTCATTATATTAATGTCGTCTAACATATTTTCGATAAAACAGTGTTTCCTTGAGTCGTAGATATGACTCTTGTTAGCACGTGCTGTGTATGGTAGCAAATTCATTGCAAGTAAACATTCAGGAAAGGCTACGAGGGCGATTGGCTGATGCTGGGTCTGGCTTTCCTGAATGTTCAGAAGTATTGGGAAATTGCATGCGTCCTCGTGCGCGTGTGGTTCAGGCTACGCATTAGCCTTCCCATATATGCTTGAGATTTTGTGATTCATACACAGTCACGGACAGACTGTCCTGGTCGAGAGTCAACAGTCACGGACAGACTGTCGTAGTCGAGTCTGTTTTACAACTTCTAATTTGTTGTGCCAGAAGTTGTCATTATGTCTACGTAAAATAACATGCCGTGTTAGAGGAACTATTTTTCACTTCGACTTTATAATTTTCCTAGAGAACAACATTACGTATTTGGACATTTTCTCCCTAATATTGGAACGGGACAATACATACATTGTTTATTGTGAATATTCTGGACTTTGCTGTTAGCCTTCGTCTGACGTGGTCAACCGCAATTTGGACCGGAACATCATACTTTCAAACTGTGTTTAGAACTCTTTACAGGATTTATATTTCTTGTATTTTGAACAAAATTTGGATCATTCCTGTAAACAGTAAGTCTTGTTTAAATAATTTACATTATTTTATTTGATTCAGTAAAATAAATTGTATCATTAAAATTTATAAAGCTTGCTGTGTTCACTCTTTCTTTGTTACTTAGAACGAGCCGTCACGTAACAATATATTTTTCAAAATTATTTGGATTATACTTTATCACATTATAAAGTGTTAAACGAAACCTTATTTCATGATCACCAAAAGCTTCCACTATAATAGGATTTTCATAACCTAGAAAATTGTGATAAACAACTTGAATAAAATGTGCCATTAAATTTTAGATTACACTTGTCGTGAGCCTTTCCACAATACTGTCCTTTCAAATGACAATGATCTCGTACTGTTTTGTTCCCAGGCGCATGCTCAGCATATGTATCAAATTTACGTTCACAAATATGACAAACTTCTGCTTGCTCATGATCAGTTTCCTGCTGAACCATTAATTTTACCATTTGAGTGGTATTTTGTAACAGATAAAAAATATCAACTTTAGTAATCGACTACTTGAGAAGCCAAACAGCTGGAGTAGGACTGCGATATATTTTAATCGGTTTGGATAAACTTGGATCAACGCAACAAACTGTATTGAACGCGACTTCGCATGGAACATGGTTTTGAGTTGTTTTTTTCTTGTACTTGATTTCTTAGGATCATTTTCTGCACCAATTACAAGCTGAAGTAAATACACGAAATCAGCGTAGATAACGAAAGACACTTTTAATTTGTTTATGGTTGACAAACCGCATATTGTTTTCAAAAACGTATAATTTTTTAATATTTGTGCTTATCGGAAGCATCATTGTTATTTGGCGAGATTCTGCGAGAAACGCTTTTAGACAATATGAAAACCGTTTATTAGACAATTTTGTTAAAACCGTTCTCACTTGGAGAGTCATTCTACCTAAACTTATTGCGTCTCCAATATCACCAGCTGCGTTACCACCGGGATTGGCGATTAGATTATTGTCGTTTGCACCAGCTGAGGAAACACCAGTACGGAATTCACTCAAAAAAAGCAGTTCCAGGTGCAGTATCTTTCAACCACATCATTTTTGTAGCCACCGACCTCGAATAATCATCGTTGTGAGCGTGACATTGTTTAAAGTTGTGTTTGCTACAGGCAAGTGCACCGAAATGTCTTCCATTGTTTGATTAGCCAACTTGTATCGTGCGCTTCTATACAAGCTCCATTCGTTATTTACAAGTGCAATTTCTGTGCCAGCTGCGATATTACCACCGACTGCGGTTAATACTTGACCACGCACTTCTAACAACGCTTTATGCGGCAATAGAAACGCTTTTTCGTCTCTGGTATTTGACTTATTTGGTTCGATTTGAGGTTTTGTCGATATACTCGACATACTCAAATTCTGTTACGATGTCGTCGGTATAAATTTTTGGATAAGATCAAGACAATTTTTAACTGAAATTGTAATCGCCTACAAAATTAATGTTGAAGTTATTTGAGTTTTAATAGTCCCTATCAGTTGGACTAGAAAGCAGCAATTCCAAGATTTTGTTTTGTTTTCTATACAAGTTTGCGTATTACCTCTTCGTGGGTGCTATTGTTGAAATTACTTATGACATTTCCTGCGTTGACTGCGACAATTCACGTTGGAGATCGCCTTTAAATTAATCAGAAATCTTTTGTCTGACTGTGGTGCCGGCTGCAGTTTCAGCACCTGCCTCATAAGCTTTTAATACGTCAGTTGCAATGGATGCTACTTTATGTGCTATTCCTGGCATATTCTGGACGATCTTAGAGAAAAGATGTTTTCAAACAATCCACCTACAAATTTTCCTCGGTAAATATTTTTATTTTTGTTTCATCGTTTTCAAATGTTCTAGAAAATTCATCTCGATATTTTAACCAACTTTGTGATGATCTTTGTTTGACCATATGCTAAAAGTTCGTTCAACTGTACAGATTGCAAGTGTGAGTAATAAGTAATAATTTTATTGCTAAGATCCATTTGTTGTCTGGACTGATCTGTCAGTTGCATTGTCATGCATGTTATCTATGTTTCGAGGTTAAAAGGACAATATATTATTTCTCGCTGATTATCTTGCATTAACGACCCTGGCTGAACGTCTGGGGAAAAAAGCCATAGGTCGCGTTTTCCTTGCTGCCCTTAGCTGAGTAAGATCCTAGTAAAATAGAGCAATTGATTAAACTGTTTACTTGTTTTGTGTTAACTGGGACGTCTCCATCATAGGATATAGTTTGTTTTACAACTGATCCGTATTGTTATTTTTTAAAGTCCAATAACGACGCAAAAGTACTAGTTGCTGGTGAAAAGGCGAATAACATAGTTTTTTAACGCGATCGTAGCACTCAGCGTGTTGTAGTTTAGAGTCAACTCAGAATGGTCTGCGACTCTTCCAGTGTTTGTGATTAGTTCCTTGATTGTTTTATTAAGGTCTATTACGTTATAAGCGTCTTGTGGTATTTTAAACGATGTCTAAGCGCCTGGATTAAACGTAAAATCATCGTTAATGCCCGTTTTCACGTTAGACATTGCATGCCGTGCTGTAGAATAAATTAATCCGATTTCGCATTGTCAATTAGGGTCTATTTGTATTGGTGGATCATAATTGACAGAAAAGTTTGTGTTGCGGTTGACGCTCGACGAAGAATCCAGTAATAACGTTATTGACATCATTTTCATTTTTTATCGCCAGAAAAATTCATCAACCAGCCAAATGACTGCAAACTTTTGTATTCGTTTGTTCCTAGTAATCTGATTGATCAAAGTTGATCGAGTATATAAATTATTTCGTTGTCTATTTCCGTACTAACGCAACCAGCTACTTTTGATGATATCAGTAACATCAGTCTGTCAACCATTTCCGCACACTCGAACAATGCCAGATCTGGTTATTTCTTCCGGCAATTTTTTTTATCTCGTTCATCGTCGTACTTAATAAACAGCCTCCTAAAAAAAAACGTTTTGGAATAGTTTTTCTCTAATTCTGTATTGCTTCGATGTTGTACTTAAAACATAAGCAATAATTATACAATAACAAAATTTAATTTTCTTCTTTAGTTTCTTTTATTTTATCCTCAGCTGAAAGAAATTTTTTGTATATTTGTCCCTAACTTTTTTGTAACTTATTGTGCTTCTCATCTTTCCATTCTCGAATGTGCAAAAGGTCACTTACGTTTCTCTTTCCAGATATTTTTATAATAAAATCAACGTGTTCATAATCTTGGATTTTCGTTATAGCATCTTTTTTTATAAAACAATTATATTCGATCTTCTAATGGCTTCGTTTTTACGGTTATTTCATTTCATCTTCTTTGTTCCTCAGATAATTCGTTAATTTGTTTTGCCATATCTATTCATGTCCTTAATTCAGCAGTATTAACTGTCAATCGTCCTATTGCCTAATGAATCGCAAGAATTTTGTTCATTAGCATATTTTATTCTTTCTCCAAGTAAGACAAAAGACATATCTTTGTAATATTTTGGTAGTTCGTCTGCGGATAAAGCAGCAGAATTTTGTTGTTTTCCTAATACAGCCTCGGTAACTGGACTAAAGCGCTAAGTTAGCAGTTTCTTCTGTTCCAGCAATGCTGTCCTTTGCGTTCTTCCTGTACTGTTCTTCTTAAAAACTAACCTCGTCTCAACAAATCCTTTTAGTAAATCAATTCTGTGTATGCCTATTGTTATTCGGTACGTTTTTACAAAATTTGTTAGCGGCGACTCAAGCAAGATAGTTGCATATACAACAACTGAAGATCTTCGCTGGTTCACGTGCTAGATTATCAAACAAGAAAAGTTGTATTTGTCTTTAGTTGCATGATGATACAGCTCAATAAACTTGTCTTTGATTACATCACCACTCTGCTCGTTTGCAGTTTCTCACATCAACATTGACTAGTCCAGGAAAGAGTATAAAACATTTTACATTTTGTTGAATAAACCGATCAACATTTTAAAACCTATGTGCAAGATAAACCGCATGCCACATTTTGTTATGAGACTATGAAAAATAAGATCATATTTTATTCCTCTTTACTTTATTTACCGGAATATCATCAAATACAACCATTTTATGTTCTGACGAATCAAGTTCATTTACAGGAATCAGATCTACTGGTTCT